>JANAVB010025229.1:0-55296 GCA_029216955.1 Iris pallida
TTGGGTAAAGTCCTCAGTATCATCTGTAATATTTTTAACAGGTCCAATCAGGACAGGAGCGAGCACAATACATCTCACGCAGTTCATATCAAGCAGAAAATATAAAGCATACAAAAGAGTAAGATATATGAACTGTAAGAAGATGCACATAAAAATGAAGCTATTTGTAAACTGGAAATATATACATGATAAATAAGAACTGTAAGTGACTAGTGATTTAGAGCACAATATGGTTATGTAAACATGTTAGGTTATACAATAAATGGGACTCTATTATATACGAGGGCTCAATGGACATATACAATATTTTATACAATAAGGGATTTGATCGCATAACCATTTCCTACTCACCCTCCCCAATCAATACACAAGGATCCAATCAAGTTACGTTACCTGTACAATAGTTTATCCATGGACTCATGTGATCATGAGAGTACAAGATTGCACAAGAGTATACATGAATATGGGTGTACAATAAATACAATATGCTTATGAAAAGCACATGACAATATGTATTTGATGTACCCGAGGGGGATAACATCGCAAGAGAAGATCCATAGTACCAATCCATGATAACAATCATGACAGCATCAAGTAAAGTGATCTAGAGCAAGAATATAAGTCCTGACAAGTATGAAACGATCAGAGAATGTACTCGCATGCTATCTGAATGTCTGTAGAATACACTGTCCGAAACGAGGTATCTGAGTCCTATTTAGAGCAACCTAAGTCATGATGTATATAAAAGAGTTATAAATGAAGTGTACCATGCATCTACATATTTCTAGGTTATTCTAGGCTAAAGTCAACACTTGGTCAACTCTAGTCAATAATCTAGTCAACTAGGTCAATCTTAGTCAACTAAGTCAAACTCTAGTCAAGCTAGGTCAATCTTAGTCAACTAAGTCAAACTCTAGTCAAGCCAGGTCAATTGGTCACATATTGACTCAATTTTGACTTTTGGTCAACCCTAGTCAAATCTACAAGCCTATAGGTAAACTATACACTAGGCCTATAACACAACCTATAGATACACATATAAATACATACATACTTGCATTCATGTATCCACACATTACATACATGGATACATAACAAACATGTATACATTCATACATGCTTACATTGCATACATGTATACATACATCATTACATACATACATATTTACATACATATATACTTACATATCATACACATGAATACATTACATATTTGCATGTATTTATAGATATAGAGAGAGGGAAAGGGAAATCAAACATAGGTGAGTGCTAGTGTATGTGAAGCATGGTGAGTGAGTGTAAGAGAGTGAAGTGGCAGCAGTATATAGTGTCTCTCAGGTTTTACAGTTACAACAAACTCAGTTTGAAATACATTTTCAGTTTAGAATAACATTTGATACTAAGTGAACTTGGCATAAACCCAAACATAGAATGAACATTTACCAAACTAAACCACATATCAACCCAGTTATGACTTCACAGTTTATTTGCATTATAAAATCTCAGTTTTCATCTAAGTTAACATATAAATTTCAGTCCCTATTCTTAGTTTTCTCTATTATATTTCAAACTCAGTTCACAGATTTTCACATGTTAGACAAAAACCCAACTCAGTTTATAACTAAAACCCAATCTCAATTTATGTGAAAAACATAACTCAGTATGCATGTATCAAATTGATTCTCAGGTTCACATGTACTCAGTAAACTTATAATTCAAACACAAACCTCAGTTATCATTCAAGCTATTCTCAGCTTCAACACAAAAACCAATTTCAGTATACTTAAATCAACTAACTCAGTTTTGTTGCATATACTAAAGAAATCTCAGATAACATTAACAGGTTAGCATATGATCTCGGTTAAATCGAGTTGTTCTCAGTTAAAATTCAACAATTTAACATGTATTTAAATGATTTAACAAACTGAAAATCTCCAAATTATAACCCAGTATCAGAGTTTTTATCCCGATACCAAAACAACCCAAAATTTACAATCAAAAACTAATTAATAACACAAACTAGTAGTGCACGAGTGTGTGTCACATGTTAGCGTGTCAGAGGGATGCATTCGTGTCCACACAAGTGGACACGAAGTGTCCAAAATGAATAAAACACACAGTGCAAATATGCCCAGATACTGCCTCGTACGGCCAGTTCAAGGCCTCGTAGACACGACACAGTATCCCAGTGTCCTCGTGTTGTGCACACGTGTTCGCTAGGTATAGGGCTAGGGACACGAGTGTCTGACACTCGTCCACAATGTGTCCATGAAGGACACGAACAGCGTATCACTCGAATCCCGCGGCTACGCGTAGGCAAAGATCGGTGCGATTGAGATTTCTCTCGATCCACTTGATGGATTTGCCTCAAACTTTGGGATCACTCTGTCAGTGAGTGCCCCTTTGTGTCCCTAAATGTTAGGTCGAACGGTGTCGTATCGTGTCCTACAGGACACGCAGCAACTGGGGAGCACAGTACCTCCTGTGCCGTGTCGACGCGTGTTCGTGTCCAATTTGGATACAAAATGCTCACCACAATCAACTCAGTCAAATGCAAAATTAATCCCCATATATAGGGCTACATATTCATGAAAATAGTTTCAAAAATGGTGAACAAATTTGGTTTAGGCATTTCATCAAACACCTATTTAAAAACACTGATACGTATCCGATACGCATACTAATTGGACACGAGATCCTACCAAACTCACTGTATAGCTAGGGGACACCTAGATGGATGCAACTATGGAAAGAAATCAGGAATTCATTAGGGTTTATAGTGTTTTACCTATTGAGAGTTCAAACTCAATGAAAGGCTCCTAAGTGAGTTGTTCCCTCTACAAGCTATGGCCAAATGCTCTTCTAATCCTTGCTAGCAGGCCTCCACTAGCCTCCTCTACTGAAATAAATCTCAATGCAAGAGAGTAGCCTCAATTTGGGATCAATTTGGATAAAGGGGGAGGAATTTAGGAAAGAACAAATTAGGGTTTTTGTAGGTATTAAAAAGAGGCAAGAAATTTGTGAAGAGATGTTAAAATAGGGAAGGGGGCTCTTGATGGCTGTTGGAAAGACTAGGGTTAGGGTTTTACAATTGTTAGATGAGTGGCTAAGGTTTCTCCACATAAATTCAAGTCCAATCAATGGTTCAATTTAATCTACGGCTTTCTTTCTACAAATATCTTAAGAAAAATATCCTACTACAATAATATCTAGATATTTCTAATCTTGTCATGATGGAAGCTTCTAATCTAATATCTAGGCTCATGACTAATACTAGGCTAGGGCAACTTCTAGGTTAAGGCAACTTCTAGGTTAAGTCTTAACAAATAGATTAGCACATAATTAATTAATCAAAATTCATTTTCATTAAAAGTCAAAAATGACCAAAATACCTTAGGCTAAAAAGTGATAATTTTAATTCTAATCGCATGACTAGGCTCCCATGGTCATGGTTAGTCTCTAGGTCAAGTAATTCTAGGGTTACACTAGCAAAACAACAAAAATCAAAATTCAACATTTTAAATAGTATTAAATTAATTAAAATTCACCAAAAATCATTAACATGATTAAATCCTAATATTGAATAATCAAAATTATAAAAGTTTCAAAATTACCCTCATTTTAGATAAGTAGGTGTTACAAGTCTACCCCTAGAATAATTTTGTCCTCGAAATTTATGTTGCTCGTACTCCTTCTATGTCAAACCCCCAATCAATCAAAGTCTCTAAATCATACAATCCGATAATCATATGCGTCTGTCCAAAATCATGATACTCAAAATCTTTGTCAAACTAGTAAGCAAGGCTACGATAAATCATAGAGTCCCCAATAAGGTACATACCTCTAGAATCATGGTATTTAAAATTTTCATTGCCGTATACTTGGCTACGAAAATCTTAAATTCCCACACCAGAGAAATACATCCAAAATCAGACTATATGTCCACACCATGTCAGCTAATATGACTGTAGAAGATTTTAGATCCCATAACTGAGGCGACCTAACCCATACGACTTATCTCGATAGAAATCAAATCACCATTAAATAATAAGCATCCAATTTATCAATAAGCAGAAGAAGGTAGATAGTAACTGTCAGAATTGAATTTCAAGATAGTTTATAATGAGGCAAATGTGGGAATGAATCGAAAAGAAAGAACCTGCAAGCATCCCTCCTACTGCCTGTGCATCCTCGACTGTCATGGCGAAAGCTCGCCCCTACTGGCCTCCTCCTCTGGCCTGCTGCTGATGCTGGACAAACCTCTGCTGCTGAGACTGCAACGGTGGTCCCCTCTGCTGCCCTGTCAAGCCCTAGCTCCTGCTGCTGCCAGAGCCAATGGTGTCGGGTTCTTGGGAGCTGAACCACAAAGTAAACACATACCCAGCCTCTTCCTGCAGTCATTCCACCAATGACCTGCCTTCTTGCAGAAGTTACACATAGCGTCCTGTGCTGTCTGGGTGCCTGCTGGAAATAGGTACGTCCCTGACCCTGAAGCTGCTGCTGAACATGCCTCTGCTGCTGCTGAATCTGTACATGAGGCCTCTTGGCCGACCTCCGCTGCCACTAGCTCCGTGAAAGTCCCGACCTCTCTTCAGTTTCAGTCCTAGGTCATCCTCTTCTGCCATGGCTCATGCTAGGATCTTTACGAAAGTAGCATCCCGGTCACTCTTAGTCAAGGACCGGACCTCCCTGATCAAACCTCTGCGGAACTTTCTCGCCTTCGTCGTCTCGCTTAGATCCTCAATAAATCTGCTCAGCCGGCAGAACTCTCATGCATACACCTCGACTGTCTGGTTCCCTGAACCAGACTCTTGAACTGCTGCTCTATGCCTCCCAGTGCTACGTCTAGGAAGAACTGCTCTTGAATAGCTTCTTGAAGTCTACCCAAGTTTGTCCCTCGGTTCCCACTCTGGGGTTTGTCTGGTACCATGTCCTGGCAAGGTCCTACATCTGACTATCAGCTGCCTCTACCTGAATCCCTACTGGTATCAAAGACAGAAAATCTCCTCAATGTGCTCAATCCAGTCGTCAGCATATATGATGCCCTTGGTACCTCGGAAGTCTCTCGGACGCATCTTCTAAAATCTGGATGCCTGGCATCCTCGGCTGATACTGCTGGATCTGGCCTCTGTGGCTGTGCAATCACCCGCTCCACGGTCGTCCTGACCAGCTGGTGTATCGTCTATGCCCTGACGAAGTCAGCAGTCTGGTGTTGCTGCTATAGCTGATGTGACTCCAAGATCCGCTCCACTAAGAAAAAGGTGTGCAGCGTCAACCAATCCCGTAGGTGGCTGCTACTGCAGCTGAAGCACCTCAGAATAATGGGGTCGGCCTCCAAACAGGTGGAGGTGCTCCCCCGAAAGCTGCAGAGCTCCAACATGAGAAGTAATAAGGGAGCTGCAGTCCCAGGATCCAATTGAACCGGACGAGAGGTGGCAGACCTCTCGACGGTATCCCCCAAGCCGGAGCGATGAGATCGTGTCTCCATCACCATCCTGAAGACAGATCAAACAAGAAAATCAACTGAGAAAGAAGCGATATAATCAAAGGAGGACAGTTTATTTCAAGAGGAAGCAATTATCAGCAAGAATTCAGTTGGCAGGAATTTAGATAAGAGTTTTTCCTAAATGTGATTGAGTACCTCAAAACTTATATCCTATATCTACTGCAGGCTGTAGTGATACTCTAGTTCGAGTACCACTACAAATTGCACTAGTTGCGACTCTCGAGACCTGTATGGGACACCACTAAAAATGTGTCACGACCCGCACCCAGTATAGGGAAACAAAGTGGGTACGCCCAGCCTACGCCGTGTCGGCGGTAGAACGCTGTTCTAGGTCATGATCAAACTAAATACAATATGATATACTCTCCGAACGGAGGACAAATCACAGAAGGTATAACTCAATCACAATCTAAAGATGAAATAGCACGATATGATAGATGTGAAATCTCAAAAGAGAACATACAAACAGAAGGAAAGTCTAAGTGTCTAAATGACACAACATCACAAACATCCAGAAATAATACAACTCTAAAGTCAATACAATAACATAATAAAAAAGATAAAGCCTAGCTAATCTAGTCTAAGCAGTAGGGATGACGTCCTCAGCTAGAGCTGGATCCTCTTGTGGGTCCAAATTACAAGTGTCGTCTAGATGGGCTCCATAGTAGGTTGGGTAGAAGTCCTCGTATCATCTGTAATATTTTTAACAGGTCCAGTCAGGACAGGAGCGAGCACAATAATCTCACGCAGTTCATATCATGGCATAAAATATAAAGCATAGCAAAAGAGTAAGACATGAACTTGAAGATAGACATAAAAATGAAAGATATTTAAACTGGAAATATATACATGATAAGTAAGAACTGTAAGTGACTAGTGATTTAGAGCACAATATGGTTATGTAAACAGGTTAGGTTATACAATAAATGAGACTCCATTATACACGAGGGCACAATGGACATATACAATATTTTATACAATAGAGAATTTGATCGCATAACCATTTCTTACTCACCCTCCCCAATCAATACACAAGGATCTAATCAAGTTACGTTACTTGTACAATAGTTTATCCATGGGCTCATGTGATCATGAGAGTAAAAGATTGCACAAGAGTATACATGAATATGGGTGTACAATAAATACAATATGTTCGTGAAAAGTACATGACAATATGTATTTGATGTACCCGAGGGGGATAACATCGCAAAGAAGATCCATATAGTACCAATCCATGATAACAATCGTGACAGCATCAAGTAAAGTGATCTAGAGCAAGAATATAAGTCCTGACAAGTATGAAACGATCAGAGAATACTCGCCTGATCTGAATGTATGTGAGAATACACTGTCGAAACGTGGTATCTGAGTCCTATTTAAAGCAACCCAAGTCATGATGTATACAAAGGGGTTATAAATGAAGTGTACCATGCATCTATATGATTTCTAGGTCATTTAGGCTAAAGTCAACACTTGGTCAACTCTAGTCAACAATCTAGCCAACTAGGTCAATCTTAGTCAACTAAGTCGAACTCTAGTCAAGCTAGGTCAATCTTGGTCAACTAAGTCAAACTCTAGTCAAGCCAAGTCAATTGGTCACATATTGACTCAATGTTGACTTTTGGTCAACTCTAGTCAAATCTCAAGCCTATAGGTAAACTATACACTAGGCCTATAATACAACCTATAGATACAAATATAAAATACATACATACATACTTGCATTCATGTATCCACACATTACATACATGGATACATAACATACATGTATACATTCATACATGCTTACATTGCATACATGTATACATACATACATACATACATACATACATATTTACATACTTACATATCATACACATGAATACATTACATATTTGTATATATTTAGATATAGAGAGAGGGAAAGGGAAATAAACATAGGTGAGTGCTAGTGTATGTGAAGCATGGTGAGTGAGTACAAGAGAGTGAAGTGGCATAACGATTTGACCAACGTTAATGATTTAACCAGCGTTAATATCCATCCTCAAGCCTGCATTGTAGAGCAGACTTCCCGAGACCAGGTTCTTGGCTATGGCCGGTACATGCTTCACGTTCTGAAGCGTCAGCGACTTTCCGAAGTCAGTTGCAATACCACCATACCGATCCCGAGTACTTTAGCTTGTGTCTGGTTTGCCACCATAACCTTCTCAGAGACAGGTTGGTACGTGGTGAACCACTCCTTTTAGTAAACATAATACGAGGCCCCGGTGTCTATCCACCAGTCCGTGTCAATCCCAGCTGAGTCAACCTGTGCAATCATAACAACAAAGTTAGCCTCACCTTACTCCTTTTGTTTTGGTTTTTCTTTGCAGTCCCTCTTCTAGTAGCCTTTCTTGCCACAGTTGAAACAAGTCCTCAGTTCTTTGGACATGGGCTTGAACTGAGCCGACTTCACCTTCAGATAGTAACGTCTTTCTTCTTTTGGTAGGGAGCCTTCTACTTCCCTTTGGAATTTTCTCATTGCACCATGTTCGCCTTAGCCATCTGCTTGGATAAGGCATCCACTTTGAGTTGAGCCCTCAACTCGTCTTTAATATGTATCCAGTACAAGAGGCGTTCCAGATCCACCTCCATCTTCTTGCGGTACATGTCCGCGATGAAGTTCCTCCACCCAGGTGGGAGCTTGGCGTCAATACCCCCGACGATAAAAGCATCGACCAAGAGCATGCCGTCATCTGCCAGCTTCTGACGTAACTTGAGGAACTCCTTGACTTGAGGCAACATGGTTTTGTCGTCCTCAAATCGCGTCCTCCAAACCTTTTCGGTCATGTGGATCTTGTTTTTGTTCTCCTGCCTTGTAGAGATTCTCTACAAACTTCCAGACATCCTTTGCATTGACCGTCTTACTGTATGACTTTGATTAATTAGCAACCATTTTATAATGGAATTTGACTAAATATGTATATTTATAGTATTTTAGATATTTTCAAAGGATTGTTTTGACCAAATATATAGATATTACATTATTTTAATGATATCTCAAATGTGATTTTTTTTGACCTAATATGATATTCCCGTATTTTCCAAATATCTATTTGGCTAATAGTTTTCGATCATTAAAACTAATTTTCAAAATAGTTATAGTTAATTAATGAAATTGCGTCGATTAAGAAATCTTAATTCACGACTATAATAGTCGTTTCCTTCCTTAAATTCAATTATCGTGTCGATTTCTAATTTTGGGTTTCTCTATACCAAACTAGGCTATTTGGAACATTCTGGACTCAACGGAACTATCTGTGTCATTATTTGGGACCATCTTGTGGAGCATAACATCGATACATATTCTGTGTCGACACGTTCGTGTCGTGCACGTCGTCTCCAACTAAATTGAGGCGAGTACATTCTCTGATAACTTTTCTAATTTACGATAACTGTTATAATTCATGTACTTAGTGTAGATATACTTGTTCTTGACATATTGTTCATACGGATTGGTATTTGTCTGGATCCCGGCACGAGATGTTATTCCTAGTTTTCTTTGGTATATATTGTGCAAGTCTTGCCTTGTTCCTTGTGCATTATGTAGACACGATTCTCGAGGAGACTTGCTACCTTCTCGAAGAATCTTGTTTCATGACGTGTAATGGTTGGATCCACTATACTAGTCAAGGGCGGGAAGTATTAGTGTAGATGTGTGGTCATTATCCGCCTTATATATTCCTTGTAGATCTTGTGAATGCCAATCTTATACTCCATGTATGATTGGCTAGATCATTAGACCTTGTGCTGACCTAAGCCGACCACATGTTGAAACTAGTACTCACACACTTAGATAGATAATTCTTGATTCTTGTACATGCCATGATCAGTTTTACTTGCCTTGTTCTAGCTCTAGATTTACAGCTTACCTTGCCATGATACTCACATGTACATTTCATGATTCCTTGTATATACTCTCTATTTACAGTCTTATAGCTTTTGTCATATCTTGTGAACTATTGTTAGTTGATGTGCTCGTTCCAATCCTGACTGGATACGTTAACAAATATTAGGATTGTTATGCCCTACATTATTGGACTACAGGATGATGCTAGCTGTGACAGATGTCGAGGTTCCATTTACAGTGAGTTGTTTCTGGGAACTATAGGCCATTATTTCTTATTTAGATTCATATTTCGTTGTCGGTTTATGCCTCCGACACATTCATGTTTTGGCCCATGCAGGTCAGAGCATATCGTACCGGTTATGTAACTGTATTGGTACGAGCCTGCGAATATGACTAAACCTTAGGAATCTCAATCCACTCTGCCTTGAAAATTCTCCTAGAAATTCTCTACGTCATTGAAAACTATATTTGCTCTCGATTATACTTTCTTGCTTTCCGTACCATTGATTCTCGTCCCTTTCTATTTCAGGGTGACGAACGATCGTGCTGTCTAGGATTTATCAAAAATTCTTAAGTTATAATATAATATTGCTTGATTATTGAATATTTGGTTGTTTGGTTGTTTGATAGATATGAGGGATTATAGATGCCATATGCCCTAGATACCTGTTGGAAGGATTGATAGCAACTAGTTAGAAGATTATAAGATTTTAGTGACCGTATTTTGAGGAGTAGTATGACCAAAGGTGGGTAGAAGTCCTCGAGGTTCCGTGGTTACAAATGGCTGGGAGAAGGATATACACTATTTTTGAGGAATTTAAATTCAAGGGATTAAGTAAAAGTAGACTTTCTTTTTGAATTTTAAAGAATAGTTATGAATTAGAATTTCGAGGACGAAATTATTTTTAAGGTGGGTAGATTTGTAGCTCCTCTTTCCGGAAATTTTTTGAAAATATTTTTATTTATTTGATTTAAATAGTAATTTTAGATTTTATAAATAATTATTTTGTTAATTATTACGGTAGATGACTTTAGCCATAGTTGAGTTTTGAAGTACCAGACGACTAGGAATCATGGCACGGTAGTGCAGCGGCGTGCCTTGACTAGTGTATTAGCCATGCCAAGGGAGTCCCAGCCATAAGTGTGTCCTAACTAGGAAAACTAGGCCAAGTTGCGACTTAACCTCTAAAGACGTTTTAATTATTTAATATTTAGATTATTAATTTTTAGAAGACTCGGTCGCACCAAACTGACCCGAACCCAACCCAATCCCGTGTAGGCTCGTAGTGAGACCAAAGGCGTCCATATAGACGTATGTCGTATCACTATTCTAATTTAGTGACCCGATAGCCGATATATATATATATAAGCGTATTTATGATATATGGCAAATTAGGCTTATATATATATATATATAATATCATTGTATTTGATTTATGTGAATTTTTAGTATATAGATTTAAGTATATGTATTTCTATTATAAATTATATTTAGAATATTTTATTCCTTATATTTGAATGTATACACGTATGTGTATATATATATATATTTTTTATTCCTTATATATACACGTATGTGTGTATATATATAAGTACTCGTATATATGTATATGTACTATATAATATACGTATATATGTATATATATATATATAATATATATATATATATATATATATAATAATTATATATATATATAATATATATATATATATATATTATATATATATATATATATATATAGTTTTAGATATATAGATATAGTAAATATATCTATACATGGGTGTAAATATGTAGTATGTATGTATAAATGTATATTAGTATATGTGTATAATAATATATATATATGTATGTATACATATATGTGTATATATATAAATATATATACATTAGTTGTTAATATACATTAGTTGTTAAATAAGAATAAGAAAACAAATAATAATAGTCATAAAATCCCAGCCAAACCAAGCTAGGCCGAACCACACAAGTAGTAGCAACCCATACCAGGCTCAGCCAGCCCACAGACCCGAGTAATTTCACGAACTCAGCACAGTGCCGACCCCCCTCGATTGAGTATAATAGAGTTTGGGATGTTATCGAAAGGAAGAACTCTCGAAAAGAAACCCTAACACACGCCGACAGCCTCCCCGACCCTGGACGTACCACCCACCGCCGGCGCCACGGCCGCGCGCGGCCACGGCCGCACGGAGGCACAGCGCGCGCCGCAAGGAACACAGCAGCGACAGCAATACATCGTCGAGGTAACTATGTTCCCGACTAGATTACTAAGCATACAGTTCACCGATTTCAATTCCGTAAAATCCTACGGACAACCCATATAACCCTCTAGGAACCTACCTATCTAGTTTGTACTGAGTCGATCCAGATTCGAAAAGAGGTCGACTCGAAGTCGACGAAAAACCTGCTTGCAAACAGAACAAAACCCAGTCCAAATGCCTATGTTGGAAGGCCGACTCTGGTCAAACCAATGACCAAATTAGAATTCTAATTGAACAATTATTTGGACAGCATGTAGGACAACAAAACCCTTCAGATAGATTAATTTTTCGTTCACAGTATAATGAGTAATTGGATTGTAAAGTTACAGAAAAACCTGTTTTAAAAATCACGAAAACCCTCGATACGACGTGCGTTCCGCCAATCCGGGCGACGTGGTCGCGAACCGAAAGCATCGAAAGGTGCGTAATGGTTTCGTGGACGTGTGGGCTTGGACGGAATTCAAATTGGTCGCGTGTGCGCGACGAATTTGATGCGTATCCGTCGAAATTTACCGTATCGACTTTTGTGTAAATTTCCTAATTACTTTGTGCACTCTCGTCAGATCGAGACAAAACTTGCACCAACAGGACCGTATCATTTTTCTGGTCCTGCATGCTAAGTTTGGTCCGATTCTGAGACAGTTGATCGGATCACCGTTTTGCGGGCCCCACGGTCCGATTCAACAGGCAATTTTATGCACGGCCCATCGGAATCCACAATTGGACATACGGTTGGGTTCGTATCGAAAAATTAGATCCATAGACATATAGTTTGACGACTTTAGAGACCGTTGACTTTGGCACGCTTTTTGGTGCAAAACGGATCCAACGGCAGACACATTTTGCTCGAAATTACCATTTTACCCCTGTGTCCAGAATTGGGCTTAAGGACAGACAATCCTAGCTAATTTGACTATTCTGAGAATGTTGGCGATGTCTGTTTCAGCTTTCGGAGACATTTGTGGATTTTTGGACTTTATGGCGTACCAGTTGACGGTATCTTATTGGTTCTTTGCGCTACCACCAGGCAAGTATACCTTGCCTTCCTCTACAGTTTTATTTACATGCATTGTATTTTATTTCCCAATTTTTATTGTTTATGGACATGTGCTTTTCGTATTATATTCCTTTGAGTTGTTTTCACTGCATATACCCGTGTTCATGTTTGGTCTTGTGGTTCACACTTGGAGTTTCTCGTCAGTACCTTGCTTGGGTCGTGTCATAGAACGAGTACGTGTAATTAAACTGCTAAATCCTTGATATTGTTTCCTTGGCACCAGAGAGTCCACTCGGGACGAGGGTATTTTTTTGATCTGTTTACATCCGTGAGTCCACACTCGGGACGAGGATGTCGATTATTTGCACCAGAGAGTCCACACTCGGGACGAGGGTGTTGACTTGACTTGCACCAGAGAGTCCACACTCGGGACGAGGATGTAGTACTTGCACCAGAGAGTCCACACTCGGGACGAAGGTGCCTTGCCGTGAACTAACCAGAGGTCCACACTCGGGACGAGGGTTAGTGCTTAGTTCAAACCCGTGAGTCCACACTCGGGATGAGGGTTTGGTTCTTCCATTGATCTCGTATTCATTGTTTACTCGACAGTTCATTTATATAGTTGTTCTAGTGTTCGTGTTCGTGTTCGTGGTCATTTGTCGTGTTCCTATTTTCTTGTTTATCCTCTTGTGCATGATAAAACTGTTAGATAGGCATGTATATTATGTATCTTGCTAAGTCCTCTGAGGACCTGATGATCTTTTCAGGTTAGCGATTGCATGGAGTTAGCTAGTGGTTCTGGATGGCGGAGGATTTGCGATTCTTGTGGAATTCAGGTATCATTATTATGTTTGTTATCCTTTCGTATTGTACATTCCTTATTACGAGTTATCCCGTTTATTGATTCATTTTAGAGACTCTAGTTATATTCTTTGAGTCTTATCGGACATTTATGCTAGTGGGCTGCAGACCACGACCCATAGTGTTCATTCATGTTTCGTATGCTTATTGTGGATTTGAGATATAGATTTGTTTGCCATGATTTGGCAGTATACCATAACTGTGACAGCGTTTACGTATTCGAGTCGGGCTGGAGTCTGCTCGATACGTATACTTATTGTGGATTTGAGATATAGATTTGTTTTCCATGATTTGTTTGCATTTATGATCTCTGTAGGTTTTAGATTCATTTCAGTGATATTACTGTTATCTCTTATTACTCTTATCCTCTTAGATGTTGTGATTGGAGTACATATTGTTAATATATACCACCTAGATGTTATAGATAGTCATTGGGTACTTGACAACGTTCTAACACGCCGATACTGCGGCGTAGGCTGGGCGTGGCCCATGTACTCGTACCCTAATATCCGGGCACGGGTCATGACAATGACTCCGCTAGAGAGTTCTCCATGGAGGTCTGGATCGACAACTTGTAGAGGTTATAATCCCATCTCCACTTTGACTGCAAAGCCGTGACTTCAGCAACCCTTTGAGCATTTTCACCCTCTGGAATCAAAGGCTCAAGATCTGTCAACACATAGTCGACGCTCATGAGTTTAAGATTGAGGCTGACCTTTCTCTTCCAGATATTGAAATGCTTCCCGTTAAACTTTTCAAGTTTAAAAGTTGTATCGAGAAGTTGTGCATGGTTGTTCTCCATCGGACCTGAATGTTGCTTTGAGATTGTTATTCCCGAAACAGATCTTTTGATAAAAAATGGAAATATCGAACTCTTATTTCCTGAGAGACAAAAAATTCGTTCTCCTAAGAGAGATTAATACTCGTTCTCAACCGAAGTTGATGCAACGAGATGAATAATCGCTCTCAACCAGAGTTGATACAACGATATGAATAATCGTTCTCAACCGGAGTTGATGCAACGACTTTGCTAGGGTGATGAAGATCACCGTTGCTCAAAGCAAGATTCGTCCTATTGCGATCTGCTCCCAGGAACCAACAAGTTCGAATGAACTTCGGGAACGCTCGCTATCACCTCCTTTACGAACTCGAAGAACTCCTTCGGACTTCAATGGCAGCGGCATCACTTCTCTCTTCGTCTCTTTATTTTGGCGTAAGTCCTTAATGAAGGCATGAAAAGAGTATTTATAGAGAAGGGTCGAAACCCTAAACCTATTCCTGGCCGTAATTGATTGCGAAAAGATAAGAGCGAATAATAGAAAGATTTGAATGAATTAAATTCAAATTCCACAAAAATGGATATGATCAATTAACTCAATCTTTCTATCACCGCTCAAATCTTCCAATCAGCCACATTATACGCCCCATAGCCACTCATCCTGTCAACCTGTGCGCGTAGCTGCGAAGCCCGCGGCATCTGTGCGCTCAGTGTCCAGCAGCTGCGGGCCGTAGCCCCGCAGCATCTGTGCGCTCATGCCCAGCAGCTGCGGGCCGTAGCCCCGCAGCACCTGCGCGCTCAATGCCCAGTACCTGTACGCCCAGTGCCGTAGCACCTACGCGCCGCAGCCCCGCAGCACCGCACGAGCGCATCAACTGTGTGCCTTGCGCCGATGCTAACGTGCTAAGTGTGCCAACAAAATACCACTTTACGCCCTTGAGCCCGAGTCGCTAAGCCCCTTCGGAGCTTAGCTCCACAAGAGAATTATCCCATGAGTATAACAAAAAGCATTAATGCTTCTTTGTTGATTTAGCCTTCTTTCCACTAGAAAAATGCCCCCACATGGCACCCATGTGCCTCTCCACACTTCATGTGATCTCTCAACACAAGCAAAATTTTATATAGAGATACCATCCATTTGGCTTTTTCAATGTGGGACTATCTTTCTAGTTTCTAAAGCAAAACACCAACAAGCAAAAACACCAACAATAACATATGCATATGGTTGAAATATATTGTGTTTAGTAAGACAAACTTATGTGATAGTATAATTATTTATAATATTTACATATGGTAAAAATATATTGCGTTTAATAATTACGATTAGAGGCAGAAGCACCTTAGAGCTAAGGTGGACTCCAGCTCCCCCAAAAATAATTTATATTTTTTCATATGTTTTTTTTGGTTTTTTTATTTCATATGAGGCCAGTGACGATTAGCCCACCTGAACCTAACATATCCCACCCTAGGTTGTATTTATAGTACTATTGGATGTAAACCTCCAAAACATCAAAAAATTCATTCCCTCATATATCTCAAAATTATATATTTGAGTCTTACAATATATACAATGCCTAAAAAAAGGATCACTTGGACTTGGTACTAGGTTCGACTCTGTTTCATGAGTCTATTTTTGTTCACCCACCAAAACTAGTAGGGATATTCATCATTCCACCCAAAGGATGACATGTGACATTTTTACCCAACCTAAACCTGGGAGTAGTTTGGTGAACACCCTACTAAGTAAATGACATATAACCATTGAGTTTGACGAACATTCTTATTAGTTTTTGGTGGTGAACAAAATGATGACTTGATTTTACTATATCTGGACCCGGATCCTACTTTGTACATATAGTGTCCAATTTCCAAAGGTCGAACCGATCCATGTCCACAAAAGTCCTACGCAATTATCAATTAGTTTCCAAGTACGTGAATTATAAGATTTTGATTAATTTTGTATAATTAAATTATACAATACGTTTAATTATGGATAATTAATTTTGGATATTGCGTAATACTCCAAAATACTATTTAATTATACATCAATTAGTCTGCCTAACAAGTTTCCAAGTACGTGAATTATAAGATTTTCTGATTAATTTTGTATAATTAAATTGTAGTGAATATCCATAAGTTTCGGATCTCTATTATAATTTTTGTTGCACGTATAATTTGATGTATAATTAAATAGTATTTTGGAGTATTACGCAATATCCAATACGTGTCCGACACAACACGGTCAACACTTTTGGAGAGTTCATAATTCGTAGCTAGAATCTTTGTACATAGAAACTCGGATCGAACCATAGCTTATATTTGTAGGACTCGCATCCAAAACTTTGACATTATGTACTATAGTCTGTTTAGATGGTTGTAAGTGGATAAAAGTGGATATATTTTGAGCTACTTTCACACTTTCACTGTTTGGTTAAATATGAAGGAGTAGACGTGAACTTAAGAGTTTATTTTCTTCTTGTCCCCTCTTGTCTTTATAAAAGAAGGGCATCTCCACTTTTATCCATGTTTAGGTAAAAGTGCAAAGAAGTGACAGTCTTGTGCTAATTAATATAATTTTAGAAACTTAGTACTAATTTTAAATTAAATAATTGTACTTGTACGGATTGTTTTAAATAAATTAACTAATTATTATTAAATAGCTAGTAATAATTTAATATTAGATAAATAATTAAAAATTCTTATATCAAATAAATAAAATAATTAGTACGTATAAGAATCAAAATTTTAGTATAAATAAAAATAATATTATAAAAAAGTAAATAATAATACTAATTATTTAAATAGTTATTATTAATTATTACTAAATAAATAATTAATACTAATTATTAACTAACAAATTGAAATTTTTTCATTTAATTAATAAAATACTAATAATATTAAATAAATAGTACTAGTCATTTAGCTAATTAGTATTAAATATATTAATAGTTAATACTAATTACCTAACTAACTAATTAAAATCATTTAGTAATAATGAAAGTTGTTACTAATATTGAATAAAATAATTATATATATACTAAGTAAGTAACTAAATATACTAATTACTGTTAAATAATTGTTACTAACTTATTTATTTACTCATTTTGAAATAATAATAATAATTTTCAGATAATATTAGATAGTTAAACTAAGTAACAACAGTGCACACTAATATTATTATATATATTCTTATTTAGTAAATTTTTTTATGGTATTAATTGTAAGACTTAATTTAAAAAGTTAAATAATTACTATTAATAATCATTACAATTTAATTATACAATTAAATTTTTTTCTTATTGTTATGACTTTTTTCTTTTCACATTATTATATTTAACATCAAAACACGGAAGTGTGAATTTGCAAACTTCAATTAAAAAAATATCATGTATCTAGAAATTGAAAGCCAATTTTAGCATACAAAACTAGCATACAACTCAAAAAAAACACATTTCACTTTAAATAGACAATAAATTATTTTTACGCTTCAGTGGAGTTGCACCTATCCAAACAACCCATAGTTATGGATTTTAGGCTGGATCTACCACTTCTTAAGTTGGATATAATGCATGTCCTGTTCAAATACTTGTACAATAGAATTTTAAAAAACATGCACATTTTTTATATTAAATGTATAGATAAATTCTTAAATGATGAACAAATTTAGATGACAACTATTTGTATAAATTAAGTATATTTTTTTGTCAAAATATAAAAGAATACAATTTTTTTTCCACATAAACATGAAAATAATAAAGAAAGACCACAAATAAAAAAATAAAAGGTATCACACTGACTATGAATAGAACATGTAGATGTCCAATTTTTTTTTAAATTAATAAAAATATTATTAAGTGATATAATGAGAAGACACAGGATAGCAAGTTAAACATAAATAAAACATATAAGAAATAAAACACTAAAAATATATAGAACAGTTTAAAACTTTTCTAACAAAAAAATATTTTTATCACTTGGTACTAAAATAAATAAAACAATTTCCTTCCACTTTTGAGTCCTTTGACCGAGAAGAAGACCATATAAGGCTGTAATAAATAAGACTCTCTTTCATAAACCTCCCCTACTTAAATTTTATTTGCACCTAACCATAGATCCAGCAATTAATTAAATTTTATTTGCACCTAACCATAGATCCAGCAATTAATTGGAGCTTGGAGAGGGGAGGAAACGCAAATAGCTGAAAAGTGACGGGGAGTATTGTGAGAAAAGACTGCAGCCCCACATGCCCTCGCTGTCGTTGAGAGAGTACTTCTTCTTCCTCCTCCTCTTTTATTCATCATCAACAACAAGCTCCTCCTTTTTTCTCCCTCTCTTTTAGCGGTCATGGAGATGGAGATCGAGCAAGAAAATTCCAACAATATCAGTGCCAATATCATCAACAAGAAGGAGGTGAGATCTAGATCTGTCTAGAATTTGTTTGATTTTCTAGTTTTTTTTTTTTCGATTTGGAACTAATTTTGTTTTGTTTCATTTGATGTTCGAGATTCTCGTGCCTTTGGTATGTGACGAATTGTTGGATCTATTCGGAATTGTTGATTTTTTTAGTGTTTCTAGAGCTGGAGATTCTCCTGTATAATAATCTACTGTCTTCTGGAGCTGGATTTCTAGGGTTTGTTGATTTGGAGGGAATTTTTTTTGTTTCGATTCTGGAATTGTTAGGGTTTCTAGAGCTGGAATTCTCTGATCATATCTGAATCTAGGGTTTCTGGAACTAGATTTCTCGTAGGAATTTTTTTTTGGGATCATATTTGAATCTAGTGTTTCTTGAGCTGGATCTCCTCCATAGTTCCTCATAGATCCGTGGAATCTTCGAGTTTTTTTAATTATTCTTGTGGTTTTATTCTGTTCAAATTCATTCAAATAAGCTTATGGATCTGTAAGATCTCCATTTTTTTTAGGTTTTTTCTTTCTCATTTTTTTTTGTTTTGAACTTTTCTTTTTGGCAGTTGAGCTTCCTTCTTACTTTTTCTTAACCCTTTCCTTGATTGCTTGCGGAGAATGGCGAAGTCTGATTCTTGAGTCACTTTGACCACGTTTCTTGTTCGACCAGCTATGTCTGAGCTAGCTATTGCTTCCTTCCAAAGTCTTTAACTGCTTTTTCTGTTCTCTCCCTATATATAATTGGTTTGTTATTCTTTTTTTAATCCTCCTCTTCGGAGCGATTTATGGCTGAAAATACTGATGATTTTGATAATTGGCTCCAGGAATCGTCTGTTACCGACGTCAGCGATCCGCTCACCGGACACATCATCTCGACCACCATCGGAGGCAAGAATGGAGAACCAAAGAGGGTGAGTGTCAAAGTATCTTTTAAAAAAGAGTTCATTTTTAACCGAACAGTTCGATAAAATTTTCATTCTGTTCATTTTCCCGCACAGACGATCAGCTATATGGCAGAGCGCGTCGTGGGAACCGGGTCGTTCGGTATCGTCTTCCAGGTAGAATGCTGATCCTACCCCGACATTTTCGGAAGCTTTTTTTGTTCTCGTGTTGTTGGGATTTATAATACCGATTTATAATACCGGAATTTGGTTTTGTCAGGCCAAATGTTTGGAAACAGGAGAGACTGTCGCCATAAAGAAGGTCTTGCAGGATAAGAGATACAAGAACCGGGAGCTCCAACTGATGCGTTCGATGGATCATCCCAATGTTGTTTCCTTGAAGCACTGCTTCTTTTCCACCACGAGCAGAGACGAGCTCTTCCTCAACTTGGTCATGGAGTATGTACCGGAAACTTGTACCGCGTCCTGAAGCATTACAACAACGTAAACCAGAGGATGCCACTTATCTATGTCAAGCTTTATACTTATCAGGTTTGATCTATTTTATACGTCAGAGCTTGTATACCTGAATATACTGTGTATATCAGTAATCAATCTAGAACTTTATGCAGATATTTCGAGGGCTAGCTTACATTCATGCTGTTCCTGGAGTCTGTCATAGAGATGTGAAGCCACAGAATCTTCTGGTAAGCTTTTTAAGCTTAAAACACTTGTTTTATATGTTAAAGTGAATAATCAATGTTTTTTATTAACCTTTTTAGTGGGGTTTTTTTGCAGGTTGATCCTCTCACTCACCAACTCAAGCTTTGTGATTTTGGGAGTGCTAAAATACTTGTATATTTCAAACCTGATTTTTTTTAATCTTTGTAGCATTGCTTCCTTAACAACAATATTTGTTTTTGCTACAATTCTTCGGTATGAACAAAAACTTGTGATGTACATAATTTGAAAAGTTTACATGATATATAATAAGTAATCAATAAGTTCTAAATTGTATTGTTGATTTGTATATGCAGTTTATTAAGATAACTCCGATTTCCCTCACTTTAGGTTGTGCAATTTTGTGATTTAGTCTTTTATTATTGTTTCTGCCCTTGCTCCAATAGCCATAACATGATTCTGCACGTCCTTTGTTCATTTCATTAATTGGCTAGGCTTGTAGTGGCTTCTATCTGGTGTCTTACAGCAAGTTTAGGACTAGTAATCTGGGGATCTGATAAAATCGATGCACACTGATCCAACTTCGAATTGAAGATGCAATGACAACCAGACCTCTTTGTATAAATTCAGTGTATCAAAGCATTTGGAGTGGAAAGTGAACCAAGATGTGTAAATCTAGGTTGATGGAGCACCATTGAGATAAAAGTATTAATGAGAAGAGACATTACTTTACCTACTTCTGGAATCTCAAGGTCATTGGTAGTTTGGTGTTGGCTCCTTATTCGTGGTAGAACTTTGGATAAGTACAAATTTTGACAAAATAATTTAAGGATGTTGGTTTTGATTTCATTGAACATGAAGAGGGCTACATGCTTTGCTTTCTAGTGCTTTCCTAGAAGTTGTCCTTATTTTACAGGTATTTGGAACATATTTAACATAATAGGAATCCGTATTTATAACACTAGAATCCAAGATTATCCATGTGCTTGCCCGAGTGTATAAAAATTGAGTATAGTGGAATGTCTAGGTAGAAGAGGGGCTAGTTAACAAACTAGTTCTCAGACTAGAGCCATAGTTAGACACTCTTCCCCACAGAGTTCTTTATTATATTAGTCAAAGGAAGTACCATGGTTTAAAGTATCGGCCGATACCGATCCGATACGGCCGATCCGATACGGTTTGGCATGTCTCGATTCGATATCGACTGATATTTGATACTGACCGATACCGATATTAGGGGTCTCTTTTCCGGCCAATTCGGCAAAAAAAAATTAGACGAAAAAGACAAATCAGCAAGGGTTTAAAGCATAACAAGGTTATAAAAGCATGTAAAAGAAGAAACTATCTATTGTATGTAAACCAATCGGTAAGGTGAGTACTATTTCATTTAATTTCAAAACTACTAAGAAATAACACTGAAAATACTTAAATTATGCCTAAATGTATAAAATATATGTTTTCAAATGTAAATAATTTGTTAATAATTATTTGTTTTCCGATACCAAAAAATCCGATACTCCGATCCGAAACCGCCGATACTACCGATATCACCGATACCAAACTCATAGGAATAGTCCGATACCGATTCTGATATCGATACTGTGAACCTTGCAAGAGACACTCATGAGCAAATTATAAATTTAACTTCATATTTTCCTTACGTTGGAAGAAAACAACACCCTTAATCAGCGGCGTAGATGTGTATTGGGCTGCGGGTCCGGCCCGGCTCACTCCTCTTCCCGGTTCGGGCTGGGTTTACTTTCCAGGCTAGCAGGCCCGACCCAGCCCGCATTCCCTACCGGGTCCGGGCTGGATTTAGTCCTCAGGCCAGGAGGCCCGGCCCACTCTAAGCTGTATAGGCCCAAGTCCAAAATATTAATATATATATATATATATATTATATATATATATAATATATTTGAAAGAAGGTAATTGTGGCGAATGCTCCCACTGGGAATCGATCTCATGACCACTCGGGCCGCATGCATCTCTTAACCACTAGGCTAGAGGTCATTTGCTATATATATATATATATATATATATATATATATATAGTCTAAATTTAAAAAACGTTCAGCCTATGGCATGAACCGAACCTGGAACCTGCATTGTAGAGTAGTTTAACTCCATTAGTTAACCATTAGAACCCGAAGTCCCTTATGTATGACTCCCCTAGTTGCAATATATGTATATACACACTATACATATATATTTTAATTTTTTAAAATAACCGGGCCAACCCGGGCCAGGATCCAGCCCGGTTAAACCTGGCCCAGTTTTTTCTGGGTAGTGGGCTGTAAACCCGGTCCGGACTTCCTAGCCGGCCCAAACCCAGTCAAAATTGGTCACGGCCCGGCCTGGCCCATTAGTCACCTTGAACTGCAGTGAGATGGCATTGTTGGGATGTTAACTGTAAATCTTTGTTCAACGGTTGGTTGCCTCTAAAACATTTATAGTGAATAATGTTGTTATTACGTTTGCACATTGTTCCAGGGAATGTGGCAATGTATGCCCACGGAGAAAAGGGAAGAAAATACAAGGGAATAAAGAAACTGAAGGTAATGTATTTAGGTGATTCCCGTATGTGGTCGATCTAACAGTAGTATTTACTAATTGAACTATGCAGCAGGCTTATTGCGATTAGGCAGCCTCCTAGGAGTTCCAATCTAGAACAAAGATTTTGAGAGGAAAAGAGAAGATTTAGCTTAACAAGTTGCTGAACTATATATATCCTCATTTATCATACCAAGAATAACAGGAATATCATGTATTTCTGGAAGTCGAGCATATAATGTGAATGAATCTCAAAGAAAGTCAAAGGTGGTCACCATCAATTGAGGATTGACAAAGTTTATTTTGGTGAAGGCCTAGCAGTAGGATCTTGCTTGGTAAATTATGGATCCAGCCCAACTGGTTTAGGCACTATTACAATGTTCTCTTTTTGCACATACATCCACCAATAGTTTTTTGTTCCCCGAATGATTGTCCATTTGCACATACACCTATACCCACTCAGCTTTCAGCTAACAGGAATATCATGTATTTCTGGAAGTCGAGCATATAATGTGAATGAATCTCAAAGAAAGTCAAAGGTTAAGGGAAGTAGCAACCAAAACTTGAGCCGTCAAATTCTAATTGATTTCTGCAGAAGCACATTTGCTAAGCTCCATACATGGATATCATTACGAATATTCTTTGTATATGTTGACAGTAACGGTTGTATATCTCGATGCTTTTAATAGTATCATCATTAAAAGTTACTTTAAAAATGTATATTTTGAGACATCATAAAAAAGTATTATGAGAAGTTGCTTACTGCTTTTATTTTAACATTTAAGTACCATGTTGCTTGTATTTTCTGATCCTACTTGCATCTTTGTCATTCTTCTGCTGGTCCACCCTTAATTCTCATTTATTAAATGGAACTATACTATCAGGTTAAGGGTGAAGCAAACATATATATTTGCTCTCGATATTATCGTGCGCCGGAGCTCATTTTTGGTGCGACCGAGTATACAACTTCAATTGATATATGGTCAGCAGGTTGTGTTCTTGCTGAATTACTTCTTGGCCAGGTTTGTAATTTCTCTTCACAATTTTGATTTTGATATTTCCTATACTAATTAATCAATTGTATATTGGATGTTAAATGCTGAACCTCGTAATTACACTTTCTTGCCAGCCATTATTCCCCGGTGAAAGTGCAGTGGATCAGCTTGTTGAGATAATCAAGGTCCAGTTTATGGTTTCATCCTTTTGATTGGAAGAGTAAATCACAACTTGATATTTGATGATAATGGGTCTGTTCTTGCAGGTTCTTGGTACTCCAACTCGGGAGGAAATTCGGTGCATGAACCCCAACTATACAGACTTTAGGTTTCCACAGATAAAGGCCCATCCTTGGCACAAGGTTGGCATTTCATAATCATCTCACTGCAAATCATTTGTCTGCATTGTCTTTCAAAAATTACCTTGTCTGAATAGTGCTAGTACACATCTTAAATGTGTTGTGCAATTGAGGACGTGCTATTACACTATCCGGTTTTCCATCTGTATGGATTAGAAGTTCTGTAATTTTATACTTCCCATGATATTAAAGTCATAATCCTCCCATGAAACTATACTTGATTATACTTTACCAAACACAAAATTGGAGTGAGCTTCCACAATATGCAGTGCAATATGATTAGTATTACAATATAATATTTCATCTAGTTAGCTTCCTCCTTAAGTATGCTTCTCATATGGTCAAAACAATAAAATAAAGCTAAATAGGACTATGACGTTTAACAGTGAATTCTTACTAGTATGTGATATCTGCGTTTCTTTCGGAAGCACCCTGACCAGTTCATGAATACCATGAGTGTTACTGTATGCTATATCTTCTGCAAAAGAGTGTTTATTTTGAAACTGGAAAATGAGTTTATAATTTCAGTTCTCAATATTTTCATAGCCAAAATAGATTAGTTGCTGCAATTAAAATCTGTTGATGAAGGATATTTTGACATAATTAATACTTGCTCAAGCAATTAGCACAACTGTTTGGATTGAATAATTATGTACTTGTTTGATTTCTTTTAGTGGTGGTTGCCAGTTTTTATGCATCTCTTGTTCCTCTCATTAGCAAGTTCTTAGTAACATTTCTTTTGAACAGATATTTCATAAGAGAATGCCTCCAGAAGCAATAGATCTTGCCTCACGTCTTCTTCAGTATTCGCCTAGTTTTCGTTGTACTGCAGTAAGTTTCCTCTCTTTTGTAATATTTAACTCCTATGTAGCAAGAACACTCTCATCTTAGTAACCTGTCCCATGTCGGATACGTATTGGACGCTGACACTCATTTTATGTGTCGTATTTTCATTTGAAATGGGCCCGAATAAGGGCACATGTTGTGACCTGTCGTAATTTTCATTTTAAATCGGGCACAGACACTCCAAATAAGGGGACATGTTTATTTTTGCTTAAAATAAGGATAAACGTCAAATATAGAAGTTAAAAGTTCATTTTTGTTGTGTTTTAATTTCATATAAATCAAATATGGCACATGTTGTTACGTGTCCTCGTATTTTTTCATAAATATTAGATAATTGAATATCAGCAAGTATAGCCATCAACTTTTTAATATAAACAAATAGCCATCAACTGCTTCACTGATTGTTTGAATTAAATTATGTTGCTTGTATGCGACACGGGATACGGGGACACGTAGTGACAGGGACACGGTGACAAACCTAGATCATAGCAGTCTTACTTGCCTAGTTGTGATTCTGCATTTTTTTTATGCTCATCCTCGTGCAAGCCTCTTGTATCAGAAAAGCTTATTGTGATTAATGACAAGTTCCACGGAAGAATTGACCATAATTTGACGAGTTCTTGCTCGGATAGAAATTGCCAATGAGATGCTAACAAATTCCTAAGAGGGGCGTCGCTATAAACATATAATGCTTGTATACAAGTAGGTAGACCTACCTTTTTGTTATGCAGATTAAGCTAATGCAACAAAGAAAGAAACCTCCAAGTTCTCCCAGGCTACTCATAGGGATGTCATTCGTCTGTGGCACAATTATTGAAAGAGACTGTTCATTTTGAAATCTACAGTGCAATATTTCAATCCCTAAGGTATTGTTTGGGAAGAGGGGAAAATGGGGGGAAGGAAAATATTGAGGGGAAAATGAGAGAAAAACTAAAAGTAGTTGTGTTTGGGAAGGAGGGAGGGGAAACGAGGGAGAGGAATTTGAGAGGAAAATTCACATGGGCCCCACTAAAAAAATTTTCTCCTAAAAGTGGGAGAAAAATTGAGAGCGTTGAGAGGATTGTGGAAGAAATTACCCAAACCCTTTAAAAAAGTAAGTATCAATTATGATTTGAAAAAAATGAAGCACTAAATGGTAATTATATCTTTCTCCACAAACAAACAAAACATATTTTTAAACTTTTCCTTCCCTTACTTTTTGGTCATCCAAACAAGTGAAGGAAAAAACTTCACCTCCATCTTACTCTCCGTTTTCTTTCCCCTCAAATTTTCCTTCCCCTCCTCAAAAAAGTTCCCAAACACACTGTAAGACACCACAACTATTTCAGGCTAGAGTCACTGCCTACTGATGTTTTCTTGTGGTTGTATTTCTTTATCTTCCCCCTCCACTCCACACCCTGTTTTCTTGGTGTTCACTAACTCAGCCGGTCCTCTCTAATGTACTTTTTTAGGATAGTCCTTTTTTTTAATATCAATTTTACTATTTTCTGCGCCTTTGATTTCCCTCTCCAGAGTATGGGTCCTAAATTTCTACTTGTGCTGGTCACATTTGACTAGTAGTTCTATGAACAATTTGGATTAAGCATTAATCAATCAACAAGTAATTATGCTAAACCTATATTTGATTTGTTCAAGGGATGGCTTCAATAAGTGTTTGTAGTTCTTCTTGCACGGTTGGTTCCTAGAAAATATCTCTGATCATCTAGTAATTCATCAACTCTATAGAGTATTGAAATATAAGAGTTTGGTGTTAATTTTGAACTGGTTATTCATGGTTAATAATAGACACTATTCTAGGTTGGTTGAAGTTGGGAGGTGACTTTGAAAACAATATGTAGGACATATGAATAGTATTTGACTAAGCACTTGATGGCTTTGTAAAGCTTGAGTTTGTATTGTAGGATTTTGTCAAACATATTTGAGTTTGATCTTTTTTATTGCAGTTAGAAGCATGTGCCCATCCCTTTTTTGATGAGCTTCGTGAACCCAATGCACGCTTGCCAAATGGGCGCCCTTTGCCTCCTCTCTTCAACTTAAAGCAAGAAGTAAGCTTTTGAACTCTAGCTAGATATTAAGTTATCATTATCTGTTAAAAGTATCAACCGCCAGGTCCGCCACTAATGTAACTTCTTCAAAAAAAGAGAGTTAAACAGTAAAGATGTAATATCCGATCCTTATGTTTTAGTTATGATGCTTCATTCTTTCTGTAGTAAACCTCTTTTAAGGTCTATATTTCCCTATGTCTTTAATTTGTTTGTTGTCTAGATATCTCTTTGTTATTTCATAACTTGTTGAAGGATCCAGGAAAGAGTGTTTATCCATTTTTTTATAGAAGTCCTTACATTCAGCCTCTAGTAGATTTATTTGTTCATAAAAATAATGATATAGTGATAGAAATGGGCGATGAATGCTTTAGGGCTCATGTTTTGGGAGAAAATTAATGTGCGGTGTTTAAAACCTTGTCTTTCTGCTTAGCTTGCAGGGTAAGCAAAATTTTTTTTTCTTGATAGTTTCTAGATACAGTCATAATTGTTTGAGAAGATACACATTCCACTTAAGTACTTCTATTGGGGACAATTTGGTTGCTCTACCTGTGGGGAACGATATGAGGAGCCTCAAAGATAGTCTTAAAAGTTCTCCACTTTTTTTGTTTGCTTGATGGAAATTATCAAATGGAATTTGATACTTGTTGGAGTTATAGTTTTTGGTTGATGCAACAGAAACTATTGATGTCCAATTTACCTAGGAAACCAAGTGTTTTAAAATGTTTGGATATATCATTTCCATAATGTTATTGTACCTAGAAACTATTAAACTGTTCCAACAGGTTCATTTCTGCTAAAGAAAGACGTGAAATGTAGTTGATAATAAACACACGAAAAACCTTTGACAAGAGGTTGCAATCAAGGACAATTCCAACCATTTTGGGCCAGCTTTGGGATGGAGAGGATGAAAGTTATATATATATATATATATCAGTTCAATTTGGATCCCACAGTTTCTTATCTTAAAAGTTTAGGCAGGTTCAGTTATTTTAAAACACTAACCAAAGATGATGTGCCTGTATCCATGGACTCACATTTAAAATTTGATCATTTATGAAGTTGAAAGAAAAAAAAAGCAGGATTTCTCACCAACCCAAACACACTAATTACATATGTAACTGTGACATTACTTCAACAACCCTATTTTTCACAACTCCCTACATAATCTAAGTTTCTATAAGATCTTTACATTTTTAAAAAAATAACATGCTGGCCATCAATATAGTGATTAAGAAATAAGGGGGAAAAATGTATTTGCCACAAGGAACGTGAAGGAAAGTACGCATCACTGTTAATATTTGTTTCAGCAATTACAGAACTCGTTCCAAAATTGGATTTTGAAAAACAATGTTAGAACTTGGAACCCAAATCTAAGCCCCATGCTTGAAAGCTGCTAAAACTGCTGAAGCTAAAACTTCATGAAGCGGAAACTTTATGCGGGGGTATAAATGATGGAAAAAAATCATTTTGATGAAATTGATGAACTTTGATTTTAAGATTGATTCCTAAAATGTTAGACATGGTATTGCTTAATGTATTTATTTGTTTACATATCTACAACCTTTTGTATGGATAAGTTGAAACCATAACTTGAGTTTGACTAATAAAGTTTCATACTTTTGGGACATGATATTGACTCACAGCTTTTTGATGCGCTATATAATGCCAGTTATAATATTATTAATTGATAAGACATATTTGGTTGTTTTTCTGGACGAAGCATTTCTAAGAAGAGACCTGTACATACTCTTTATGTTTAACTATATAAAATTGATAAGAACGAATTTTTGGTCGATGCTAATAATTCTGTCTTTTGCAGTTGGCTGGTGCATCTCAAGAGCTTATTAACAGGCTGATTCCAGAACATGTTAGGCGACAAATTGGTCTTCATTCCTTCCACCCAGCCGGGACTTAAAAGATGTAAACCCTGCTTGATCTAGTGGAAGCTAAAACAGAAGGGCTTTTCGTGAATACTGTGCACTTCAAAAGAAGCTCCTAGTGAATTGTCTTTGTTGGGAACAGCTGAACCAGTGAGGCTGCTATTTTGGAGGATGTATGTCAATATTTTCCATCCGGCCACATCTGTATATTATTAGTATGATCCACCAGGAAACTGGGAGGTAATGATTGAAACTGAGCGTTCACTTAAGGGCGAGGAAAAATCTGGTGGAGAAAGGGGAGGGTTTATCGGTTCTTTTGGCTGTGTGTTGTACTGGAGGTTCGAGTTATATCTGTCGTCACTATTTTTGTTGTTTTTTTGTTGTTAGCACCCATGTTCAGTGGCTAAAAAGGGTAGACATTGCTTGAAGCTTCTTGTATCTGTAAATTTTACGTTTCTAATCCAGAGTTTTGAAAAGTTTGTGCTACTCAGAATGCTATTTATTTAGCCACTTCTATAAGGATTTTCATGTTGGCTCTAAAATGCTTTGCAATTGCTGGAAATGTGTTGTGTAAATTTTACATATCTAATCCTGAGATTTGAAAAGTCGTGCAACCCAAAAATGCAATTTAGCCAGTTTGGTGGATATTTCTGTTAAGATTTTCATCTTGCCTAAATACTATGCGTTGTTGGAGAGGTGTTTCAGTAAGATCTCCAAATTATAAGCATATACCTCGGACAACTGGAGAGGGGTTTCAGTAAGATCTCCAAATTATAAGCATATACGTCGGACAATTCCAATTTGTTAAATGGTTATTATGTTGACGTGCTTATGAAATGTGCAAATATCATTTGGATGAGCATGAGCATTTTTTTTGGTATCCTTGGGTCATCTCCAACAAGGGTTTCTATCTCCCCTATTTATCCTCTATTTATATAGTAGAAACCAACTTTAGTTGAGATTTCTATTCCAATTTCTATCCTAGGTGGCATTGATGTAGGATTGAGAGTTTTTATGAGAATTTTTACATGTAGAAACTCTTATAGATATTCTCCATATCTCATACCAATTTATATTGAGCCCACAACATTAAAGTGACCCTTTTATTTGTTGTCACATAGGATAGAAATGGAGAACCATTGTAGGCTTTTTGTTGTTGTAATTTTTACATAGAAACTCTAAGGCCTCGTTTGGTTCACGGATTCAAGGAAGTAGGAAAGGAAAGTTGTTCCTTTCCTTTGTTTGGTAACCACAAACTTGGGAATCAATTTTCTCACAAGGGGAAAAATTGGAGGGAATATGGTTCCACTCATGACCCATGGGATTGATTTTTCCTCCTCCTTTTCCAACATTTATTACAAAGCTATGACAAAAGTAACCATGTGTTATTGTTTATTTTACCATTAATGTTATTTTTTATAATATTATTTTTATTTTATATGTAAGGATATTATTGGAACATTGCTATATTTTTGCTTTTCTTTCCTACACCAACCAAACAACGGAAAGAAAATGTGACAGGAATCCTACTTTTCCATTCCCATGGAAAATACAAAGGAATGCATTTCCTTTCCGTGAACCAAACGAGGCCTAACAACTAAGAAAGTTTCCATAAATTTTGCTTCAAGTACCATGACGAATGGGGATAGAAGCCCAATTTACTTATAGCAAATTTTTATCCTACTTGGCATGGAGAACCATTTAAGGCTAATTTTTTTTCTTTTTCTAATTTCAATATGTCTATGAAAATTTCCATAAAATTTAGCAATTCATGTTTTATATATACTTTTGTGGTGTTGTGGATACTATAACAATAATCTTACTTGTTATTGCGCTTTATGGAAATTTCTATCATAGTTGAAACAGTTTCTGTATAGAAATTGCACATACAAAAATACTCTCTAATGGTCCTTTGTTTCTATTCTAGGTGTTAACAAATGAAACGATCAATTTAATTGTGTGTGCTCTAATATTAATTGATATGAAAGATAAATAATCAGGGCCGATCCTATGGTTTATGGGGCCTAGGACAAAATCTAAAATTTTGGCCCTTTTTCTCATATAAATAAATTATTTTAGCATTTTTATAAGCAAAATCATCAATTAAGCTATCATAAGCAATTTTTTAAATATATATCAGAGCTAAACCATTTAATCTTTGATCTTGTGACATAGTTGATCTTAAATAAGGTTTTATTAATTTTAGTTTTGTTTCCAGATTAGACTTTTGTGCCAGATTGGGTCCTTTTTAATTTTTTGTTGTTGATATATCTAGACTTTTTTAAAATTATGGGGCCTTCCAAAATTGGGGGCCCAGGACGGTCGCCCATCTCGCCCGTGCCCTGGGCCGGCCCTGTAAATAATTTAATGAAACGATACGTTGTCCGTAATACGGACTAGTAGTTTTGATCCATCCGCCACATGTCGGCCTTCCATTGAAGAAATTTCTAATAACGAATCCGAGCTAGCAAATAACCAATAGCCATGTGGCATGACGGTCACGTTATATTCACCCACCAAAACAAGGGTGCTTGTTCACCCTCCAATAAAAAATTAACACGTGTCAAATCATTTAGTCAAAATAACTTTGAATATTTACAAAATCACTTTCAAAGTAATTTATATTAATTTAATTGAGTGGCACCCCACATTTGTTACGCTTATTTAAGGTGCACCCACATGATTACATTAATGCATAACACCCCCCACTTTGGACGGTTTCTGTCTAAAACTAACGGTCAACCCCGTTGACCAATTTTTTTTGACGAAAATACCCCCATCACCATCATCATCATCATCAACTCCTCACCACCACATCCACCATCATCACCGCCCCCCCTCCCGCTCCGCCCCCTAGCCCCCACCGCCGCGCGTTGCTGCTGCTTGCTGCCGCCGCGCGCTGCTGCTGCTGCCGCCGCCGCGCGCTGCTGCTAGGGGGCGGAGCGGGAGGGGGGGCGGAGCGGGAGGGGGGGGCGGTGATGATGGTTGATGGTGGTGGTGGTGATGATGATGATGTTGGTGATGGTGGTGGTTGGTGATGGCCGGGAGGGGTGGAGGGGGGCGGTGCGGCGAGGTCGGGGAGGGGGTGGGGGGAGAGCGGCGAGGTCGGGGAGGGAGGGGGGGAGAGCGGCGACGCCGTGGAGGGGGCCGAGCACGGCGGGGGACGGAGGACGGGCAGCCACGTGTGACGGGAAGGGGGGACACAAAAGGAGACAAGGGCATTTTCGTCAAAAAAAATTTGATCGTTAGTTTTAGACAGAAACTGTCCAAAGTGGGGGGTGTTATGCATTAATATAATCATGTAGGATGCACCTTAAATAAGCGTAACAAATGTGGGGTGCCACTCAAATTTTTTCTAGTTTTTTTTGATAAGTGTTAAGCTTTTGTTGGAGGACGAACAAGTATCTTATTTTAGTGGGTGAACAAAATGGACTCATGGACAAAATATCATTTCGGAAACAAGGAATGGTTTGCCTGAAACATCGCACAGCCATATGCATTCAAGCACATGGGAATTATAAATTGTTTACTCCATGGGGTCCGTCCGTCTGGGACATCAATCATGTAGTCAAAGTCATGAGCTCTGTGTCTTCATCGGTTTCAGTAAAATATGATAAACGATCTGGAGTTGTTTTCAATATACATCTACCCCTCTTTGCACCTTTTCAATGTAACTAGCAACATTCAAACACGAGACTTTTCATTATTGCTTCTACAGAAATGGACTTGCTGGACTCCAATTAGTATTTTTCTTTAGGAAAGAAAAATATCAAGGTTTAGTATTTAATGTAATTGATGTTAAACAAGTAAGCAGAAAGCACAATTGATCATAAGTCTTTACATGCATTCTTTTCTCATAATAGGACCAATGTCCAACAACATTGCAGAGTTTGACAGTGGAGAAAGATCCTACCTTCTTTCTCTCTCTCTGTTTTTTTTATAGTAGTGTGAAATGCACATTAGCTCAGGAGTTAGTCATAAATCAGTATTTTAAAATAGGATCGGTGGGTCCGTTCAACTGGTTCATTTATGAACCGGTAATTTTTTCGATCCAGTTGACTAGTGTCTCACATTTAAAAAAAATCCAGTATTTTGTAAAAATTAGTGTTCATAAGAGATTAAACTTTGACCACTTAGTTTAAACTAATGGTTGAACTAGTTTGATCCGACCTAGTGCCTTGTCCAGGTCAATCTCTGGTCCGATTTTTGAAACACTGTTATAAATGTAAAGATGAACACAAATTTGGTGTAAATAAAAACTAAATAATAAATAATAAATTTTTATTCGACTTATTTTACTCAACTTATTATTAAATAACAAAGTACATGGACTTGTACTATCATCACACTTATAGCTTTGTAACTTATGTCCCGGTACATAACTCATGTCTTTTGAGTTTGTAACTCATGACCGTTTTGAGTGTGTATAACTCATGCATGAAAGCTACTTTTAACCTAATTTCATTTATCAAATAATGCACCATAAATTTTAACATTTGTCCTTAAAGTGCATTTTGTGAACAACTCCAAGCATTGAATGTAAAAGCTCGAACGATCTCTAAAAAAGTATTTTGTAAATATATAGTCAACGTTGTCCTTGTTCCGTACTTTCGAGATTTCAATGGTCCTTTTAAATACTTCCTCCCAAACAAATGATGTTAGATTTCAATATGTTGCGTCTTCGCATGACAAATTAGATTTGTAGATGAATACAAATTTGGTGGAATTGAAAATGAAGTAATTTTTTTATTCGACTTGTTTAAAGTACTCTATCATGACAGCTTTGTAACTCATGTCCCTTGTGTAGGAACAAAATGTAAAGCGCTATACTCTAGAGGAGAAGGGGGGGGGGGGGGGGGGGGGGGGGGGGGGATGGTGAATAGAGTAGGTAGCAAAAAATTAGCTATTTAAAATTTTTTAGCAACAACTTCACATATATATATCACAGATATGTAAATGAAAAAGTAGAGATCAGAGAGCAAACGCAAACACAAGGATGTATACTGGTTTTTTCTTGTGAGGACTGTTGGTGTTTTTGCCTTTGGACTAGAAAAGATAGTCCCACATCGGCTACACCAAATGGTGAGTATCTCATATAATGCATTGCTTGTGTTGAGGTGTGCACATGAGGTGTAGTGGGCACAAGTTTGTGCCATGTGGGAGTATTTTCCTAGAAGGAAAAATGATTAAATCCAACAAGGATGCAAGTTGATTTTGTTGGACGGACTCGGACTCGGACAGGGACTCCAGGATGTCTCGTGCATGCACGGGAGTGTTCGGGGGGTAGGCGTGGACTGGCACACTTCTATGCTAATTGTGGGATGATCTAAAATATCAAACTCTATTTTTGAGTATTGGTATTTTAGTCCCACATCGGATAGGAGAAGAGGTGAAGTCTCAACTCCACTTTATAAATAGAGCCCCTTGGCCTCCTTTGAAAGATGCACCAAGAAGAGAGTTAAGGGAGTCTGTAAAGTCCAGGAAGCCCGTTCAAGTCTCAAATATTGACTTACGAGCGTTCCAGAAGTTCTTCGTGAACTTGCTGGTTCCTGGAAGCAGATCGTATTGGGGCGAATCTTGCTTTGAGCAACGGTGATCGTAATCACCCCAGCAAGAACCTTTCCTCTTCTTCTTTTCTTCTTTCTTCTTTCTTCTCCTTCATCTGAGTTGTAACTCAGTTCTGTCCGTCTGCAACTGCGATTGCAAGGAAGAACATGAGATTATTTTCTGAACTCAGTTCTGTCCGTCTGCAACTGCGATTGCAGGAAGAACGTGAGATTTATTTTCTGATCTCAGTTCTGTCCGTCAGCAACTGCGATTGCGAGGAAGAACGTGAGATTACTTTCTGATTATTGTTGCTTTTGTAATCAGATTTATATTATAGTGTTCCTCTTGGATCTCGAGAATAATCAGAAGGTGAACGTTTGTTGAACCTCTGATCTCGACATCGAGTCTACCATCTTTGATCAAGCCCCGGGACTAACAATCTCAAAGCAAGATCCTTGTAGATGGAGAACTCTCGTGCTTCTCTCATCGATACCAGCTTTAACAAGTTAGAAAAATTCGATGGAGAATATTTCCAAATGTGGAAGAGGAAGGCCACCCTTAATCTTCAACTCGTGGACGTAAACCATGTGTTAATTGAGGATGAACCGACGAATCTAGAAGGAGGAACTGTCGAAGCTATTGCTGCTGCACTCGTCAAGCAGAGCAAATGGAAGAGAGAAAATAGTATCTGTAAACTGCTGATTCTCAATTCTATGGAAGACTCTCTGGCAGAGTCATATTCGAAGAAGGTGAAGGCCAAAGAGATCTGGAATTCTTTGGGTAAGCTATATGAAGATGATGAAACGGTCCAAAAACTTTATCATCGAGAAGTACCACAAGTGGCTCTTCGAAGACGAGATGGCGATGCTACCTCAAGTAAAGGAATTCCTGAAGTTGCGCCAGAAGTTAGATGACGAGAAGATGCCCCTCGTCGACGTTTGTCGTTGGAGGGATAGTCTCGAAACTTTCTGCCGGTTGGAGCAACTTCTATGCTAGAATGCATCGAAAGAAGTTGGACATTAGCTTGGAAGATCTTCTACAAGAGATCCACGTTGAGGACGAAATGTGATCTCAACAGAAGATGGACTCTTGTCAAAACAACTGGCTAAGGCCAACTTGGTGCAGACAAGAGAGTTCAAGGGGAAGCATGTGGCTTCTCATCACAAGAAGAAGGACTCCACTAATCTAAAAGTGAACGGTCCTTCGTTCAAGCAACAGAAGTCCAAGTCCCACGTGACTTGCTTCAATGGCCACTACATGAGTGAATACAAATCCAAGCCCAAACCAAAATAGCAGGTATAGCTAAACTTGGTTATTTTGATTACTAACTTGGTTGCTATTGTTGCACAGGTTGAGTTATCTAGCGTGGTAGCGACTAGTGGTCTGACACTAGTGCATCTGACCATGTGTGCTCTCAAAAGAGCTGTTCACCAAGGACGACATGTTATGACGAAGGTCTCGATGGCGAACATATATTTAGCAAAAGTTTGAAGATCGAGACAGTGGTTATTAACCACCGACAAGGACACTGGAATGCGTGTTGCACGTACCAGAGATTTTTTGGCGATCTGATCTCAGAAAGTCTGTTATCTGATACAGACTTGAAAGATGGACATTCGTACTAGCCAGATGGTAATTTTTTGGCGAGGAACATGCTTCGAAAATGTTCGATGCTGAAGGAATGTTCGAACTTCTGCTGATGGCGATTAAGTTACTTCATTGAGTGGACTGAGAGTTGTTCTATGACAGAAGCAGACTCAAGCTGTCATACCGGAACCTTATCTTCGGAATATGGGGTAAGGAGGTGGAGGAGTTTAAGGTCTGTGCAGATACAAGACTGTTGGGAAGCTGCTCAGACGATTGGACTAAAGTACTGATCATCTGGAGTTAGTACACTCAGATATCTGTGACTTTTATCAATTCTCCACAGAGGCCGATTCGAAGTGTTTTTCGAAGTGCACGTTCGCATGACTTCTCAAGTAGAAGGATGCAGCATTCGAGTAGTTCAGAGACTTCAGGGATGAAGCTGAACGTTAAACCGATCTACAACTACTCAGAAGTGATCGAGATGTAGAGTATAGGTCTCATGAATTCGCATTATTTTGTAAAGAACATGGAATCATCAATGAGACTACTGCTCGTATTCTCCTCAATCTAACGGGATAGCTGAGAGGAAGAACAGAATGTTGACAGAAATGATGAACTCAATGCTGCTAACTACGGGTCTTTCTCAATGCTAATTGGCAGAAGCTGCATTGACGACCACTTTTATTCTAAATAGAGTGCCGTATGCAACTTCGGACGCAACTCCTCATGAACACTGGTTCAAAGTCAGACCTAACTTGAATGTCATTCGAGTGTGGGGGTCTCTGGCTTATGTGAAGCTCCCAGATCTGAAGATTCAGAAGCTGGGGACTAGGACTACAAAGATGATCTTCTTAGGGTATGCCGAGAAGAGTGATGCTCGGAGATTTCTTGATATTGAGTCAAATCATATCATCGAATCTCGTGAAGATAATTGCAAGGCACAAGAATATTGTTCTTACGAATAAACCGGAGAACAATAAGGGTGCGCAAGAAACTGAAGTTTTCAATAAAGAAGTAGTCCAAGAAGATGTTGTTGTTGAAACAAACGATTGAACCAGAACTCGCTGAGCCGTCGTCGAAGCGAGCGAGGAGGCCGAAGAACTTCGGAGATGACTTCATCACCTATCATGTGGAAGCAGATCCGCTTACCTATGATGAGGCGATGAAGACCAGGGATGATATTTTCTGGAAGGAGGACGATTGACAATAAAATTGATTCCATCACCTCAAATAACAATTGGGTGTTGGTTGATCTTCCTGGAGGAGCAAAGCCCATCGGATGCAAATGGATCTTCAAGAAGAAGATGAAAGCAGATGGAACTATTGATAAGTTCAAGGCCAGGTTGGTGGCCAAGGGGTTTTCTCAGAAGCAGGAGATCGACTACTTTGACACGTATGCTCCAGTAACTCGGATGACCACCATCAGAATGTTAATCGCTCTAGCAGCTATACATAAGTTGGTGATACATCAGATGGATGTGAAAACAGCATTCCTGAATGGAGAGCTGACGAAGAGATTTACATGCAACAGCCAGATAGATTTGTCGTCAAAGGTCTTGAAGACAAAGTCTGCAAGTTGGTGAAATCATTATATGGTTTGAAGCAAGCTCCCAAGATGTGGCATGAGAAGTTTGACAAAGTTATTAGATCAGACGGCTACAGAGTCAGCGAGACGGACAAATGTGTTTACACAAAGTTCGCTGATGGAAGAGGTGTCATCGTTTGTCTGTACGTGGACGACATGCTAATCCTAGGTACGGATATAGGCTGTGTCACAGAGACAAAGAAGTTCCTCTCGACGAAGTTCAGTATGAAGGACTTGGGGGATGCTGATGTTATCTTGGGACTCAAGATCATCCGGACAGACACTAGACTAGCGCTGTCACAGTCTCATTATATTGAGAAGATGATCACTCGTTACGGGTATCAGGATCTTCCAGGGATCGATACGCCGTACACGTGTGATCTGAAACTGAAGCCTAATTCAAGGAACAGCGTCAGGCAGCTGGAGTATACAAGCGTAATCGGGAGTTTGATGTATGCTACTACTGCCACAAGGCCTGACATAGCTTTCGCTGTGGGAATGCTGAGTCGTTTCACGAGTAACCCAGGCATTGAGTACCAGAAAGCTGTGAAACGGGTTATGAGATATCTCAAGAAGACTCAGACATATGCACTGCACTACAGCGGAGATCCGTCGATAGTGAAAGGCTTCAGTGATGCCAGTTGGTACTCAGAATTAGAAAGCGAGAGGTCCACAGGTGGATTCATATTCATAATGGGTGGAGCTGCTATATCGTGGAAGTCGAAGAAGCAGACTATGCTCTCGCGATCATCTATAGAATCTGAGTTCTTTGCACTTGATACCGCAGCAGATGAAGCAGAGTGGCTTCGGGAGCTCATGTATGATCTTCCAGTGGTTGGGACGCAGATACCGACAATTTCGATATACTGCAACAACCAGGCGACTGCAGCGGTGGCATCGAATGATCTCTTCAACGGAAAGAAGAGAACTATGCGGTTGAAGCACAGGGCAGTGAACGATCTCATCAAGAGAGGTGTCATTACAGTGATTGATGTTCGGAGTCAGGAGAACCTGGCGGATCCGTTCACCAAGGACCTCAAGCGCCAGCTGGTCGATGACACAGCTTATAAAATGGGCTTGAAGGCATTCTGATATTGTGTTATTACATTCCTACCATAAAGTTTTATGCTATTAGTTCAAAGAGAAATCTACTAGGCATCTAGCTTTTGGTTCAAGGGAGGACTATTAACCAGAAGAATATCAGGAACGGTAGGTACTTGTCCTATGTGACATGGAGAGGTTACGGACCTACAACCACTGTTGTCTACTGTTGTTTTCTGCGGAAAACGGATCCTGTGGGAAGGTTGGCTTAAATGCCTTAATGAGTTCTCAGGCAGAGTGAATGCCTGGAGTGCTTTACAGGAAGTACGGTAGCGCAACACTACAAGGAGTGTAACTCCATGCTACAGTGGGATGACTCTACCATGAGGTTCCCAGGTAGGGGTAATGCCTCGACTTTGCAAGCCAAGTCACAGCGGAGTAGCACCGCATATAGGCATGTAGCCTAATGCTGTATGATAATCGTAATAAAGAGAGGTAGACAGCACTACAAAGAGGATGATGTCCTCATGTTACAGTGGCATGACACCACGAAGAGGTACCAGGTAGGGTAAAGCCTCGGCTTTGCGAGCCATGTCATAGCGGCGTAACACCGCACGAAAGCGCAAGGCTTCATGCTGGGTAGTTTGGCACTACAAAGAGGCCTGTGACCTCATGCTACAGTAGTATGACACTACGATGAGGTACCCAGGTGGGGTAAAGCCTCGGCTTTAAGCCATGTCATAGCGGCGTAGCACCGCAAAGAAGCGCACTGCTTCATGCCATGACTCTTTATAAAGAACTCACCTATAGTGTATGGACAGAGATATCAGGCCGTCTCTTGAGGGTAAACTTGTAGACGCCCAAAAATTATACACTGAAACCAGGCTGGCACAAGGCCTTCAATGTGCAGCCAGAAGCACAGTTGATGTCATTATGTGAGTAGGAAGAATTGCAGTTATGGTGCAGAATTCAAGGCTTAGTCCATTCTTGTATCATGCTGTTATTTAACCTATGCGGGAAGATTCAAGTCGTAGCGACATCTCTCCTAATGCATGATGGGCTGTCACAGTGGGGAACGCTCAACCCATATATTGAGATATGTAGGGGATTGTTGGTATTTTTGCCTTTGGACTAGAAAAGATAGTCCTACATCGGCTACACCAAATGGTGAGTATCTCAATATAATGTATTACTTGTGTTGAGGTGTGCACATGAGGTGTAGTGGGGCACAAGTTTGTGCCATGTGGGAGTATTTTCCTAGAAGGAAAAAGGATTAAATCCAACAAGGATGCAAGTTGATTTTTGTTGGACGGACTTGGACGCGGACTCCAGGATGTCTCGTGCATGCACGGGAGTGTTCGGGGGGTAGGCGTGGACTGGCACACTTCTATGCTGATTGTGGGATGATCTAAAATATCAAACTCTATTTTTGAGTATTGGTATTTTAGTCCCACATCGGATAGGAGAAGAGGTGAAGTCTCAACTCCACTCTATAAATAGAGCCCCTTGGCCTCCTTTGAAAGATGTACCAAGAAGAGAGTTAAGGGAGTCTGTAAAGTCCAGAAAGCCCATTCAAGTCTCAAATATTGACTTACGAGCGTTCCAGAAGTTCTTCGTGAACTTGCTGGTTCCTGGAAGCAGATCGTATTGGGGCGAATCTTGCTTTGAGCAACGGTGATCTTAATCACCCCAGCAAGAACCTTTTCTCTTCTTTTTTCTTCTTTCTTCTCCTTCATCTGAGTTGTAACTCAGTTCTGTCCGTCTGCAACTGCGATTGCAAGGAAGAACGTGAGATTTATTTTCTGAACTCAGTTCTGTCCGTCTGCAACTGCGATTGCAAGGAAGAACGTAAGATTTATTTTCTGATCTCAGTTTTGTCCGTCAGCAACTGCGATTGCGAGGAAGAACGTGAGATTTACTTTCTGATTATTGTTGCTTTTGTAATCAGATTTATATTATAGTGTTCCTCTTGGATCTCGAGAATAATCAGAAGGTGAACATTTGTTGAACCTCTGATCTCGACATCGAGTCTACCATCTTTGATCAAGCCTCTGGTTATAATCACTCTGAAACTTTTAGACCGTACCGTACTGCAAATCGACTAGAAGATTGTAACTGGCTTGGGATTTAAAAATAAAAGCTTAGAACACTTTGGAATACCGTAGTAGGCTTAGAGAGAAGAGAAGAGAAGTGTGTTGAAATGATGAAAATTCTTTTTTATTTATAGGTTTTCCAAAGGCAAAATTCGAACAGAATTTTTTGAGAGAATCTTGGCAAATAGTCGTTGCATCCGTAACTGCGGGAAGACCAAGTTTAAAATGAACGTCCACTAACCGAACTGGGACGAATTCGGGCCGAATTCCTCTTTGTATTTTGTTAGGGTTTTTGCAAATTGATTTTTGGCTTTTTGAAAAGTCAAGCAGTCAAGAGCTTTTGTAAATAGGTTTATTTTTAAAACAAGGATATTTAAAAAATATTTTGGGGTAACCTATTTGCCAGTACTATTCGGTGTACATCGTATTCCTAAACTCAATAAATTATAAAAATTACATTGATAAAGGAAATACAGACTCAATGGCAAACTGGCTTCAAGTCTTGAATGGTAGCAGTTCTCAGCAGTTGTCCAAGTAGTCCTTATATCGAGACAAGGTTAGATCAATTATTAAAATCAAGTTTGACCATGACCAATGTGCCAACACCTTGGAGTACATAACTTGTGTCTTTTGAGTTTGTAACTTATGATATTGAGTGCCTATAACCCGTCCATGAAAGCTACTTACAACCTAACTTTATCTATCACATAATGCACCTTAAATTTTAACGTTCCCCTTAGAGTAAATTCCGTGAACGACTCCAAGCACTGAATGGAAAAGCTCTAACGGTCTCTAAGAAAGTAATTTTGTAAATATAACGACGACAACATTGTCCTTCCTCCGTACTTCCGAGATTTCAATGGTCAATTCAAACACTTTCTCCAGAATAAGATGATGTAAGATTTTACTATGTTTCGTCCTCGTATGACAAATGGATTCATAGCAAGCTTCAAGGCACTTTGGTTGTCACCACAAATTATAGTTGGTTTGTCAACTAGAACATGCACATCTTCAACCCAATCGCTGCAACAATATATTCTTATGCTGCAAGGGAAGAAGTCTTGTACTCTGCTTCGATAAAAGACACCGAGTGCTGCTTCTTGCTACACAAAGAAATGTCGATCGTACCACATGAAAAATAAATAACCCGAGGTGGATCTCTAATCATCAAAAGCACCTCCCATATCCTCATAGATATAAACATGCAAGAGATATCTTGCACATTCCTTGTAGAGCAACCCCAAATCATGAGTAGAATTTACATATTTAAAATTTGCTAGACTGCTTCTAAACAGGCTTCCGAGGTTCCTGTATAACCGACTAAAAAGTCCAACATAAAAAAATATCTGACCTTGTAATAGTCAAACATATTAGGCTAATGTCAAACATATTAGGCTACAAATGAGTGCACAGTACAATTGAGGACCAGAAAGAAGCTTTCCTTCTGCATGTCAAAGTCGTATATTTTTATCAAGTAGAATGGAACATCGCTTGCTCTCATTCATGCCAAATCTCTCAACGATCTTCTCGAAATACTCCCTTTTAGAAACAAATAATCCACCATCCACTTTTGTAATGCCCTGCTCTGCACGGTAAATATGTTGGTTTATGATTCAAGGAAGTATTAATTTTAATTTGATTTCATGTACAGGCTTTGTGCATAGTTCTCTGAGGTCATATTTTGCCCTATTGTAGATAGTGGTACCGAGTCAGTATCGTACATGGATCCGTAGGTTAGTTCAGAATAGTACAAAGATGCGTGATTTCGACGGTGGTGCAGTCTTCCTTAATCTGGTCGGATTAGATGATTGAGGAGCAAGGGATGCTCATATGGTTATATCAGTTAAAAGATCGTACATCATGTCGAATCACATAGTTAAGGAATCAGACTATATCGATATAGGTGGGTGGGCTCTGGCCCTTCTTTCTACACTTTCATGCCTTAATAAAAATGTACCCTTGTGTGTTGGTAACATAGTCATTTGATGATTCCCGGTTGAGTAGATTGATAAATGTATATCATCTTGTATGCCAAACACTAAGTCATAGAATAGTGAATAACTGAAGCGTGCGTCAGTGCATGAGTAGAACATTGAGTGCATCAGTGCACGAGTCATACATGGTAAGAGACTTCTTCAGTAAAGCGAGCAATTGTTGCACAATACCACGAAACTATTGGTATGCAAATGGTAGTCTTTGTCAGCAAAGTGAATAGTTGTGGTTCGAAACCACAAAACAGTTAGAAGGGGTATGATACCAATGGAACTATTGGATGTGGCATGGTGTCTTGGTATATTGGGGGTTGCGGGTCGCCAATATGAATATGGAATTGAAGTTTGGTAATCTGAGTTGATGTCTAATTTCTATTTGGACTTAGACCATGTGGCATATGTTTTTATAGTTTCTTAACTGTTCAAGATATTGCATGGTCATGAACAACTTGTGCATAAGGTCATGCTTTCCTCAAATGACTTCCGGGGGCTACCAAACTGTTCGACATAGGCAAAAATTATGTAGGCATGCTTTGGCACGTAGTATTGTTGGACATGCAGTAGGGCTTGCTACCAAACTAGAAGGGCATGTTGCAATACGGATACCACGAGACCTTCGGTTAAGTTAGCTTCCTACACACAAAAGATCGTCATCATATCGAAATGAATCGTCTAACATGGCTTATTATGCCAATGACCTCATATAGATAAGTGCCGACATGCTAACGTATGTCTGGTGCAGGGACACAGATCCTGACACACTTATGTTATAAATGATATCTATAACATGACATTGAAGGATGATAAGTATTTTACCTTGTATCAGTGAAAGGGTGGGTACATCGGTTATGGTAAGAAGTCATTGTTAAGTGACGCGTTTAATATGTATTTTATTTTACTTACGCTATCAAGTATACATTTACATGCATACATTTTTTTCTGCTTTCAGTATATGCCATGGATATGAATTATAATCAATCTAGTTCAATATAAAAGATTACCATATAAACTATATGCTTCACATGATTACTTATTACTGGTTTAGACGAGTGGGTTTCCCTCACTAGTACATGATATGTACTGATACCCAACTCCTCAGGTACTGAGATCCGCTCATCGTACTGAAGCATTGGAGGTTGGTTTGGCACATAAAGATGTTCGACAGATGATGTTTGCTTTGATATATAAGACATGATGTATGGAATAACGAGATCTTTTGTGAACAAGAGAGATCATGAGTGTTGTAAGCCAACTTGACATATTCATGGGAATATTGAGAGCCTTTATAATCACCTGTTGTATTAATAAAAGAGATTTGTTTTTGTATATTTTGTGTGACCTCTTATGACTCCGTTTCTTTCACTGTAAATGTTGTCATTTGAGATACTCCATTTACTATTTTATCTTCTTGTCTTATACATGTGCAATTTAGACTTGTACGATATCATGCCAAATGGTTGACTTTCGGCTCAGTGGAGTCAGGGCATGACAAATGATATCAGAGCACTAGGTTTCACTTTCTCGGACACTCCTTTTGTTTCTTTTCAATCCTAAGTTGCTTTCGCGATCGAATGACTCTTAACTCTACTAGTTGCTACACTGGATGTTTCATACAATAAATCTATAATGTTGTGTATGATTGCTGCATGTATGTTTTATAAATTTTCAATGATACCGAGTAACGCCATGTGACGTTGTTGTATTAGTGCATCAAGTCGATCTGGGAGATGTTCGTTGCATCAATATGGCAAGTTGATTTGTCGGACGATATCATGTATGTGGGAATATTGTATATGGAAACATCGAAAGGATAACAAATGTGGTGAACGTATTTAAGTAATGGCTTGGAATATCGGAAAGGAAATGTTGCATAAGATGCAACAAATGGGATCGAAAAATCGTAAGTTGATAGAGATGGGTCGGTTTGGTTACGTATCGGACTTGAGTAAATGGAAGTTATGTTTGTGATCAGCAGGATCACCTTGGGATGGTTAGTTCGGAATAGATATCGGATAAATATAGAGTATGGTGCTAGGAGTGACTCAAATTCTGAGTGGTATATACCATACCACATAGTGATGGGTGCAACGAAACATTTTTTATGGATACGGTAGGTCTTCCTCCTGCGAAGGAAGGGTATTGAGACTCAGTTGGGAATTCATATGTCAGTATTTGATTCAAGTATTCTTCGATGCATTTGGTTAAAACGAACACACACAGTCTCGTATCAACGGAGGATATGTCAGACGTGAATTCACAAGTATAAGTTGTACGATTTGCTGAGAATAATGAAAGGATTATACATCAAGGATATGATTGGATCGATTTGATAGAAGATTTGAATGTCATAATCTGGTGGCACAATTTGGGAGTTTGATGGAATGTTGGTTGACGCAAATAATCAAGCCTAAGGAAACATATAATTCGTATGTGTACACATGTGCACAAGGGATTACATATGTGCACACGGGATTCTTTTGTACTGAGAGTAACAAACACGGGACACAAATTTTGTAAGCGTAAGGAAATTTGGTCGCATAGAATGAAACTAGTTTGAGTATGGAGGAGCAATATAATTGAGTCACATTAAACTTAGAGGATATGGTCGTTATTACTTCAAGATTTCAATGTATGACAGTCAGTAACCCGGTTACATGATCGAGATAAAGTGGGATGCGACTAATTGTGAGACGGTGTAACGGATATAAAAAAGTTCTTTATGAAACATGGATGAATGCGATGGGAGTCAAGTTAATGTTAATGGTGCATATTCGAAGTGGACCCTTATGGTATCTGAATAGACATAGCATATTAGAATAAGTATAGCATTAGTAAGACTCGTTGGAATATATATTTTGGAAAATAAATGGAAGCAAGGATTACAACAGAATTGAATATTGAAGGTAATTGTGATGTCAGGACGATTTAACGTATAGCATGAACGAGTCAAATATGCGGGAACTTATGTGTGCTGTAATGATCCAAATTGGAGTAAGCTTAGGCTTTCATATTTGAAAGTAACTAGACTGATAATGTTGACAAGGAAATGATAATTTACGTGATGGATTCATGGCTAAACTATAAAGTTATTGAGGATGGTTTCACTGAGTATAGTATCTCAAATATTGACCTTGGTAGATAGACTCGGACCCTAGATGGATATATGCTTTCTTGGTTAGAGGAATCGTCGATGGTAGTACATAAGTTATTCAGATGGTAGTGGCGCATTAGTTGCCCAGATAGGAAGGATTATTTTTTTGATTGGTATAGAGTCCGAAAGAATTGTTAGGTTATTGTTTGGTCCCAGTATATGATATAGCATGGTTCGTACTAATTGTCCATCCTCTGAGTATAGTATCTCAAATATTGACCTTGGTAGATAGACTCGAACCCTAGATGGATATATGCTTTCTTGGTTAGAGGAATCGTCGATGGTAGTACATAAGTTATTCAGATGGTAGTGGCGCATTAGTTGCCCAGATATGAAGGATTATTTTTTTGATTGGTATAGAGTCCCAAAGAATTGTTAGGAATGATGACCCCAATGGTATCACATAAAGAATTGCATCGAGGATAAATATTAAGTGGTGCATGTTGAAGATAAGTCTAAGCGATCGAATATTAGTTTCAGGATTTGATGGAATAATCTTTGGTTATAAATAATATAGTTAGATTTTAATGGTCGGCTGAATGCATACTTAAATTATTTTGTTGGTCGATGATCAAAATAAATATTGATGGATGAACTTATCATAGCGATGCGGAAAGACGGTTGCGAGTATTATGTTACGTACGAGAGTGAGGGATAAAGGAACGACCTTCGGATTTATGTTGATAGATTTGGATTCAGGTAAAGATTGAGCTTATTGTGTTGGACTTACGATCGGAGCTAGCGAGACAGACAAGTTAGTATTGGAATGGAAGAAAGTTTATTGATGACTTCATACTTGATAGAGGATTGGTCGTGTATAAGATGTGTTGGATGAAACTTTTGTGTAGGAGAAATTGTTGCCTTTGAGCATAGTTGGTTTTATAGTATAGATCAGAATACAAGTTGTTAGAGATTCAAGGTGAGCAATAAAAAATGCTTTAGTAGAATTATTGAATACGTTGTGACTTTGAATTTGGTGTAGAAAACCGAATGATAGTTAGTGTGGGTTATTGATTTGATCAATGATAGAGGGATATATTGAAAGGATGCGATAACATATCAGAGTACTTTTGAGAATTGGAGATGGACTAAATTGAGGAGTAGGATTTCATTGCAGATTGGTAAACAATGATATCATCGATTTATGTTGACCCCTTGTGTTGGAAGGATTTAAGTGTGGTGTCTGAGTAGGCCCATATGTTGATGTGTTGGCAATCCAGAGAATGGTGATTATATCGAAATAGTTGTGTCTAAGGCGTAGTATGATTATAGGTAAAATATTTTTGAATATATTGGACTTAATCTTATCAGCGAGGTTTCAACAATGGTCGAATGGAGACTTGAGTTATACGAGAGGTAAATAACAGTTGGATGTGAAGGTGTTGCGAAGACTCGTTTCATTTGGATGCAGAATGGCTTAATGCAAGCATGTGTTAGATTATTAATAGAAAAGTATAGATACATGATACAATTATGAATCAGTATGGTGCAGTGATTTATGGATGGAGAGTCATGTATTATTGAATAATGTATATGAAAAAGAGTTATAGGAATGGACGCTATGATCAGTTCAGTCGAGAGTATGGAATAGTTACTATTCAGGAATGAAGTTGCACTTGTAGCTTGTTCGATTTCTCTATCTGTCACGACCCGCACCCTAGAGTAAGGGCACAAGACGTGGGTACGTCCAGCCTACGCCGCAGTATCGACGGTAGAACGCTGTCCTAGGTCACAATATCTAACAATATAATTCTAAGCAGTTTATACTCCCCGAATGGGGGTGACAAAGCAGTAAATAAACTCAATCACAACTAAGGAAGAAGAAAGCACGATATGATATAGAACTCAAGGAAATACAGGTGATCAGAAAGTCTAAGATAACATCCCAGCAATATCCAGAAATATATGGTCTCAGCTACTGAATATGAAAGATATATACAACTCAGATCTCAAGACTGAAATAAAGTCTAACTACTAGTCTCAAGACAACATAAATAAGATAAGGCATAACTAAGCTAGTTTAGGCAATAGGGGTAATATCCTCAGCTAGAGCTGGGTCCTCCTGAGAGTCCAGCTCACAAGTGTCGTCTAGGGCTGCCCCGTAGAAGGTATCCACACAGGCCTCCTCCTCGTCCTCTGTAATATTTCAACAGGTCCAGTCAGGACAGGACGAGCACAGTACATCTCAACAGTTCATAGCAGGTTAGAAAATATAATCATGCAGTAAAGTAAGATACAGGTACTGAAGGAAATACAGTATGTAAACAGAGAGAGAGAGAGAGAGAGCTGTAATAGAAATATCTACTATAAATAGAGACTAACAGTGGCTAGTGAGTCAGAGTACAATATAGACATGTAAATGGTATAGGAGATTCTGATGCTACACTATGGAAAGATTATGATGCTACACTACTTGGATAATATTCACATGTCTACTTCTACTCTCCCATACCCCCAATCAATACACAAGAATCCAACCAGGTTATGTTATGATTCCATGCAAAGGCCTCCGAAGGGTGATACATAGATGTCCCATAAATGGGGATTCTAGGAAACCCAATAAATGGGATAAGGATTCAAGGAAGACTCTGTGATCATGAGAGTACATGTCACAAGTGATCCATGAACCAATGAAGCATAGTGATACGCCATGTAAGTAAAACTCACAGAACATGAAGTACTCGATTGTAATGCCTATAGTTCGTATTACGTATCTTAGTATACGTGTATGTATTCTTGACTCGTATTGCGTATTTTCTTGCATGGTTATTTTGTCATGTCATTGGATATGGCTTAGCTTGGTTCGGCTTAGCTTGGTTTGGTTTGCTTGTGGGTTCATCATGAACCAAAAGAAAACCTCCACCTACCACCACCCTCATTTATATTTCTACCTAACTCTCTCTCTCTTTTTTCATTTATTCTTCTCCTTCACTTCTTCTTCTCCACCATTTACTCTTCCACCTACCAGGAAAGAGAGCTAGGCAAGTGCAAACTTGCTTCATGATGGATCTCAAGTTTTATTATTCCATTCTCTTCCTTACTTGATTTTAAGACTCTTTAGAACTTGGCCTTTTTTATTTTGATGGATAATTTCTTCTAGATCTAAGTTTATAACTTTTCGGTTTTCTTGGTTTTGATCTCTAAAACTTGGTTATTTTCGAAAACTAATGGTTTTATGTTATAGAGAATTCAATTTCATGCAGTTTTGACTTTTGTTTCGCTTGATTTCGACTTCGGATGAGGAAGTTATGGCCAAAACAATTTTGGTCAAACTTCTATGTTCATCTGCAGCATAAGGCACATGTCGCAGTTGGCCGCATATGATGTCGCTGTTGAGCCGCATGAGGCACATGTCGCAGTTGGCCGCATATAATATCGCTGTTGAGCCGCATGAGACACATGTCGCAGTTGGCCGCATATGATGTCGCTGTTGAGCCGCATGAGGCACATGAGCCGCATGAGGCACATGTCGCAGTTGGCCGCATATGATGTCGCTGTTGAGCCGCATGAGGCGTATATCGCAGTTGGCCGCATATGATGTCGCTGTTGAGCCGCATGAGGCGCATGTCGCAGTTGGCCGCATATGATGTCGCTGTTGAGCCGCATGAGCCGCATGAGCCGCATGTCGCAGTTGGCCGCATATGATGTCGCTGTTGAGCCGCCTGAGCCGCATGTCGCAGTTGGCCGCATATGATGTCGCTGGTGAGCAGTTGGCCGCATATGATATCGCTGTGGAACCGCATGAGCCGCATGTCATAGTTGGCCGCATATGATGTCGCTGTTGAGCCGCATGAGCCGCATGTCGCAGTTGGCCGCATATGATGTCGCTGTTGAACCGCATGAGCCGCATATCGCAGTTGTCCGCATATGATGTCGCTGTTGAGCCGCATGAGCCCCATGTCGCAGTTGGCCGCATAAGATGTCGCAGTTGAGCCGCATAGGCCGTATGTCGCAGTTGGCCGCATATGGTGTCGCAGAATAGGCCGCATAATGCATATTTTGACTATTTCTAACTGATATATGTCCTAATTGACCGAATTGTGGCTCGAATTTCTCCCAACTCCCAACGTGGAAGTTGTAGATCTTTTCCTTGGCATCAAGAATATGTCACTAGTTATTTTATGCAAGTTTCTCTCATTCATAATATTGTAAGAATAGAATACGATAGTGGCCCGCTGTGGCGCACTCTTGACAAGTAAACTGACATGATATATCTCGACATGCTGTTACGACAGCTAGCCTGACATGACAAGTATGAAGGACTTGGACACCGTAGACAATTGTATTTGTACAAATAAACTAGTACTGTCTTGTATCATGTCTAGGATGGACCCCTGAGTACCACGGTCAGGGGTATCTACTGAAATTGACTAAGGCTAATTAACTAGAATGATTCTGTAGTCATGAAAAGATTTCCAGCTACAGGCAATCCCGTTATCTGGGCGCATTCAGTGGACTTATAGCCTACCGACGAGTAGGGCACATTTCCAGCACAGTCATGTGTTGCATTCTTCCTAAACGGACATTCGACCTGGATAACCGGATGGTCTGCAGGGCTTGTGGCTGTTGGGATAATCTCATTGTATCTTGCTAGTAACTAGGCTTGTGATAACCCTAGTTAGTTAAAAGTATTAAGCCGTACTCTTGATTGGCCGTGATTGATTGGATGGAGTTTATTCCAGCTTAGTCTTATCCTGATTCTGTGCAAGATTGTGACATGACATGATTATTGATGCTTGCCTTAACAATAACGATCAGGGGACCAGTTCTGTTCAGGCGAAGGGTTACAACCCCGATCCTTGTTTGGTTTAAGGGTTGTAACCTGGCTCCCGGAGCAGTTCTGTGTTCTCTCTTCGTTTATTGTCTTAATGCAACCCCATGTCATGTTCGTCATGTTTTACCTTACCTTAATACCATGATTATTTATACTGGCCTTAGCAATAAAGATCAGGGGTCCAGTTCTGTTCAGGCGAAGGGTTATAACCCCGGTCCTTGTTTGGTTTAAGGATTGTAACCTGGCTCCCGGAGCAGTTCTGTGTCCTCTCTTCATTTATTGTCTTCACTGTACCAATAGTATTTGAGACGGGTTTCTATTCAGGTGAAGGGCTGCAACCTCGGTCCTTGTTTGGTTTAAGGGTTGCAGTCTGGCTACTTGAATGGTTTCCTCGTACTCAATTCATTATTGTTATTCCTATTATTATCAATTTCTCTTATAAGATATCTTTAATATTCTATTGTGATATGCTGGTTTTAGTTCCTAAGTGAAGCCTCCTTTGTGGCACTTGCTCTTTCTGGGGTCTGACCCAGCTGGTTTTGTGTGGCCAGATATCGGAGCAGCACCAGAGGATCCACCTGTCTTCCAGCCCGATGGTGACCACCAGGCGTAACCAGGGCAACGAGTGGGTTTCTTTTGTCCTCCCACTCTATTTGTAAAATTATTCTTTTGAGGCGTTTAGCCGGCGAGCACGTGTTAGCTCGTATTGCACCTTTATTTACTGTCTGCCTACGGGTTGATAAATCCTAGAGTTGATCACGTATTGACTAAAACTCTTGCTAGTCCTGACATTTTGTACGACTAGCTTCATGATCATCCAATATGTAATGTATGGGACGCCTTACTATTGTATATTGATGCTCTAATATCTTGTGACTGTTACTAGTTGCTTGTGATTGAGACAATAGGCTTGTTCTTGACCATAGGAGACTGATGGATTATAGTTAAACCCTCATATATCACAGCCGTGACCGTATAGTGACGTGGATTCCATTTCATTATACGTAGCTGGCTATGTCTGCCCCCGCTCTCCTATTCTGGTTCTGGGGCGTGACACCGATGCTCCCTGAGGATAACATCTCAAGAAGGGATCCATATAGTACCAATCCGTGTGACCAACGTGACAGTATCAAGTAATAATTTAAAGCAGAAAAATAATTCTAAACAGGATATGAAATGATCATAGAATGTACTCGCCTGGTATCTGAGTGTTCGGATGAAATGTACTGTCCGAGGAGAGGTGTCTGGCTCCTAATCAGAACAGCACAAGTCACAACAAGTCTAAAATGATAACAAGATGTAATTCAATGCATTCTATATGAATCTAAGTCAATCTAGGCCAAAGTCAACTCTGGTCAACCCTAGAAGTCAAACTAGGTCAACTATGGTCAAACTAGGTCTAACAAGTCTAAACTTGGTCAAACAAGTCATTCTAGGTCTAACTAGTCCATACTAGTCTAAACAAGGCTAAACTAGCCTATGCTAGCATACCAAGTCCATTCAACCTATACAACACAAGTCAAAACCAAACATCACAAACCTAGTTTGCATCTAGGCCTACACATGAATTCACATAGTAAATATATATACATAGGGCTACCTATATGTATATCACACATACATATATATACACCCATATTCATATATATGATTCCTACATATGTGTATCCACATTATACATAATATATTATATACATTATTAGATATATATACATATACATTATATATATAAAAAAATACATTATTATATATTCATATATATATACATACATGTATATATAGAGAGAGGAGACGTGTGTGTGTCTATGTGTCAAGAGAGTGTGTGTGAATGACAAGTAAAACAGTGAGCTAACAGGCCTGTGTGTATACAGCAAGGAATCAACCCAAAACAGTGAACTAACCACATTATGAAATCTGGAATTTTAACAGTTGAAGGAGATCTGAAATAAGTGAAGTGCATAGGAAACTCAGTGTACATTTGTGTGTGGCTGAACATGGTTCACATGACAGTGTGTGTATGTGTGGCTGTGTGTGTGCACAGAAACTGAAATCAGTGTGTGTGTGATAGGGGTTAGACAGTGAGGGTGAACTGTTACAGAACAGTGAAGAGATGGAAAGGAAACCAATTCATGTATACCAACAGTACCCAGTTCAGCCCACCACTCAAGACCCCATTTGAAGTCGATTCACAACCAAACAACCCCAAATTTGAACCCTAGTTAGATCACAAGTAGGAGAATCACACTAGTGACTTAAACCATGAGTTAACAGCATTAAAATGGGTGAATTTTATTGCCAAATCTCGAATATAAAAACTGGAAAATAGGCTGAAATGTGTGTATCAGGAAATTTAGGGTAAACTGAATATTGAAATCAAAATTAACTAAAATATAAAATCAAGGGTTGGTAATGTAAACAATAATAGTGCATATGTCCAGCAATGTGTTTGTGTCCACCCAAGTGGACACAAACGTGTCTAAACACAGAAAGACCACTATCAGAAACTGTAAAAAACAGGCCTCGTGCACGTGGTTCCAGTGCTCGTGTACACGACTTGACACGACATAGATCTCGTGATCGTGTCCCAGTGTCGAGGGGGACTAGGGCTAGGTCGAGGACACCCTGATTCGTGTCCTGGTGCGTCGTGTCCAGAGTTATCAACCCGTGTCAGTGGCCGAATGTGCGCGTGTACGTGTTTGTGTAAAACCAATGCGCTGGTGATTTCTCCCTCGACACGCCACGTGGTCATCTGAAACTTGACACGTGGCGTGTCAGTCAGTGCCCCGTGGTGTGTGTCGAGTTTCGTGTCCGCTAGTCGCGTGTCGTGTCCGGTGCAGCCCCCGAACAGCAGGACAATGCAGTTCGTGCGCGGCGCGTGTCCAAGTGTCAAAACCGGCACGACACAAGGCCAAATCCACCCCAGTCGACAAGAACATGTAAGCAACACTAAAACATGATTTCCTAAACAGAAATATTCTTAAAAAAATTCGAAATGCCCTTTGGGGTATTTCATCAAACACTTAAACCCTAGGACTGATACGTGTCCAAATGGAACACGAAATGGATACGAAACCTAGGTCTAGGCATACCTACAGTTAGGGTAGACCTAGGGCTTTCTAATCATGGAAAGAAACTAAAATTTAATAGTGTTTATAGAGATTTACCTATTGGTGTCAAAATACAAGAAAAGCTTCCAATAAAGGGGTTTCTCCTTGCTAGTAAACTTCTTCAAATTGCCCCAAAGCTGAGGTTGAACCCACAAATAGCAAGAAAACTTAATTTAAAACCTATTGCAATTTTTTTGGATTAAAAAGGAGTTATTATAGATTTTCTAGAAATTTATGAAGATGGAGACTCACCTCTTTCTAAACTTGTTCTTTCCTAAAGAGGCTAGCCCTAAATGGAGGAGAATATTTATAGGGGGGATTCCCAATGCTAGGTTAAGTGGCCATCCACATCAAGTTAGGGTTAGGGTTTGGCTAATGGGTTGGGCTATGGATCAAGTTGCTAGTTAATGGTTCAAACCACAAGTCATGACTTGTGTCTAAAAAGCCTTCTATTCTAACTTGGGTTTAAATGACTAAACCATAGGTTAACTCTAGTCTAACTAGGGTTACATGACCTAACCAAGTCCAAACACAACTAGGGTTAGCTTCTAGGTTAGCCTACCAAGTCAAAGCTAGTCAAAGTCAACCTAGTCAACCTTCATTCAAACAATTCTAAAATAAATCCTAAAAATTCCCATAAATTCAAATAAATTCTAATAAATTCAAATAACCCCAAAAATGACAAAAATACCCTCAAACTAGAAATGTGGTAGTAACACTATCATTGGCCTTGGCTGAAATGTATATATTTCTAGGATGCCCAAAATATGTATACGATCCAGACTAAGTGGTATGCTGAATTCAAATGGAGCTGTAGGGAGTACTGTGGTGTGTTGAAGAATTTGCGCGAATGTTAGAAACATAAAAACGACGGTGAATCAAAATTAATAATGTGTAAAGCCTACAACGAGGCAAATATCGACCTCAGAGAACTCTGTGTAAAGCCTTCACATCGAATTAATACTTATTTAAATAAATGTCCTACTCTGCATGGTACATTACGATGGTTTATTGATTCAAAAAACTATCAATTTGAGTTTTGTTTCATGTGTAGGTTTTATGCAGAGTTCTCTGAGGTCGATATTTTGCCCTATTGCAGATAGTTGGTTCCGAGTCAGCATCTTAGATGGATCAATGGGTTAGTTCAGAATAATATAGAGATAATGAGATTTGGGCTGTGGTGCAATCTTACTTAATTTGGTCCGATTGGATGATTGAGGTGCGTGAGATGCTCATATGGTTATACCGGTTAAGAAGATCATGAATCATACTGAATTACATAGTTCAAGAATCAGACAGTATCAACATAGGTGGGTAGGCTTTGGCCCTTCTTTTCTACTCCTTTATGCCTTAATAAAAATGTATCCCTTGTGTGCTGGTAACATAGTTATTTATTGATGCCTAGTTGAGTAGATTAGATAAATGTATATCACCTCGTATGTCAAATACTAAGTCGTAGAACATTGAATAACTATATCGAAGCATGCATCAG
>JANAVB010025230.1:0-62802 GCA_029216955.1 Iris pallida
AACCCTGGCAACGAGTGGGTTATTTTTGGCTCTCCCGCTCTATTGTAAAAATATTCTTTTGAGGCGTTTAGCCGACGAGCACCTGTTTAGCTCGGTTGCACTTTTACTTACTGTCTGCCTACGGGTTGTAACATGATTAACAGATCCTAAGATTGATCATGTATGACTAAACTCTTGCTAGTCCCGACATTTTGTAATGACTAGCTTCATGATCAACTGAATATGTAATGTTTGGGACGCCTTACTATTATATATTTAATGATCATACATCTTGTAACATTTGTTTACTTGCTTGTGATTGAGACAATAGGCTTGTTCTTGACCTTAAGAGACTGCTGGCTTGTAGATAAACCCTCATGTATCCTAGACAGCCGTGACCGTATAGCGAGGTGGGTTGCACTTCAATATACGTAGCTGGCTATGTCTGTCCCCGCTCTCCAGTATTCTGGTTCTAGGGCGTGACAATAGCAATATGATATAGAACATTTAGGACAATGCTAACATTAGGACAATGCTAAGTTTAAGTAGCAACATGATAGTGATTACAAGAATATTAGTGACGTCATTATGTTAAACTTAATTGATTAGCCATATTAAAAAATGATATAATCATTGGGCTAACAATCTCCCCCTTTTTGATTATGGCAAATCTTTTAAGTTTAATATATATACAATAGATGGGCTAACAATCTCCCCCTTTTTGATTATAGCAAATCTTTTAAGTTTATATATACAATAGATGCATGTATCACTAATAAACACATAATACTAGAATATTGTGTGCTGACTTAAACTTATTTCTCCTCCTTTGATATGATAAAAAATAAGCTCCCCCGTAATTAGAGCTAAAATGAACTCAAGCATAAGTAAATGAGGAAAGAAAAATAATCATGATCAAGGATTAGGAGAACAGTGTAACGATAAGTTAAAAAAATTGCATAACTAAAGTAGAAAAACTTGTCAAAAGAAATTCAATATAGTTAGTTGAACGTAAACATTGAAATCAATCAATACATAGTTTACCAACTAGAAATCCAGAAAATGACATTCAAAACATATTTTGTTCATCAAATTGTGTTTTGAAATAGACCAAAAAAAATAAAATAGATATCAGTATAGTAGAAATCAATCATTGGTCATAAATAAATCATGAGGAATAGAAATTTGCAGATCTAGTGTATATATATAGAAAAAATCAAAAATTTAATGAGACTTTTAACAATGATCACAAAAAAAATATGATTCATAATTTGTCCATACAAATCAGTGAATCAATTCAATAAAGAGTATAATCATCGAAAAGAAATCAAAATACGTATACAAGAATCTATGCAAAATTTATACCAAAGTTCATGCATTTGAATTCAATTACCTTAGCATGATATATGAATATCCATTAGATAAACATGAAGGTAATGAAGACAAAATACTTGAGAAGGAAAAATTCAGTCGACTTGAATGTTCCCCTGCAAAGTATGATCAGTCTTAATATAGATAATCATGAACTTTGAGATAAAATCTCAATAAGAAATGCCAAAAGTAATTTTAAACTCAATCAAATAAGGATAATTAAATATTTGGCAAGATAACTTTTAGAAACTCAAAATGAGAGAAGTAAAAGTAAATAATAATAATCATATATTCTCTCATAAACTCAATGCAAATCCAAAAATCATGAACAACTCAACAAGATATTTTAAGTAAGACAGTGTAAGTCATGGTGAACTAGATACCACATATTAAGGTCATAAAAAAATTAAAACAATTAATTTGCTCCCCCTTAAAATATGCGTATGTAGTTCAAAAATAATTTATATGCATAAAATAGATAAAATAAATAATCAAAAGATCTAAGGGATATCCAAGATATGCAATTTTTCTTTCCTTTGATAAAATGCATATAAAATTCTAAACTCAAATATCATCTTTAGGCAAATAACTGAAATATCCAATGATAAATGCTTAAAGATGAAAAAATATGTCTTCAATAAATATAAAAAATATTTCAAGATATTAAAAGATTTTGAAAACAGTCTTTAATAATAACATTTAGTACTGGACAGGTTCAATAAATCAAAAAGAAATCAAAAGACTTTTCAAAAATGTGGAATTTATTATGAAAAACTGTCTTAATAATGTTCGAATGCATCCATTTAGTCCTCAGACTGAAAGTTGGCGATTCGAATCACGAAAATAATTTTAATAAAAGAATCCATAAAAATGTTCAAAGAAAAGTATATTCTATATATGGCATGTCAAGGGGCTAATTGACTTGAAACAATTAACTGCTCCACCTTTACATGGCTATATCCAAAAATAATAATATTGACAAAAAAATTTAAAATAAAATTCAGAGACATATTTTCAAAAGTAGAAAACTAATTCAAAAATATTAGGTCTTCTTATCAAAGTTCGTTTCTTCCCATTTAAAGCCTTAGCACAGCGTCCACCTGACAACCTGTAAGGTTTAAAGAAAAAACGCTTTGAGAGAGAGACATTCTTCTTCCCTGCAAAGAGTTACTGTTGTAGACAGTAACTAACTTGAATAAGAAGATAATAATATAAAGCTCAAAATCATTGAATACTACGAATATAACACAAGCTAAAGATGAAATCACAATACCATATATTCAATGAGTAGTCACGAATACGAAAAACAATCATCTTTAGACAAAAAAGAAATATCCATTAAATGAACATTTAAAGATAAAACAATCAAAAGATATTTCAAATTAGCATGATGAATAATCGTATAAGTCAAAAGATGACATAAATTGATCTATGCTATAGAATCTCATAATCGACAAGATAGATCAACATATGCTACCTTTTGTGAAAATATAAGAGAGAATATTATCCATCAAATCTAAAATTCAAAAGCCATCAAATAACAATTGCAACCACATCTCAATAAATCTTTAGTTTATAAAGCGTTGACCAATCTTGGGTTAGCTGTAGAAGTACTGTCCCAGCTAACGGAGGTTCACCGTGGAACACTTAAGTACCGTTTCGTTTCGACCGTAGTCATGGTGACAGACAGACCCTTTGTAGGCTTGTACCCAAAACAAATCTCTTCTTTAATAACCGAGGATTTAAGAAAATTAGTGCAATATAAAATAAATTATATTCTATGGACTTAAAAAAATCTTAGAACAATGTAGCATACGGTATAAGATGTATCAATTACATTTATCCATATGTGCTACAAAATCATTGGGTAACAATAAAATATAAAACATTTGTAAATCAAAATGTAAGACCTAGATACGTTGATGTATTTTGGAACCCACGGGACTGGTTTCAGTACCTTGGATCCAGAACTAGATAATAGTTGCAAATACTCCTTAATAAATCTTAAGTCTATAAAGTATTGATCACTTCGGGTTAGCTATAGGGGCCGGTTCCCAGCTAGCGGTAGTCCGAAGACTAGTGCACCGTGTCGCTTCAGGCTATTTACACTGTATGACAGAAGGACCCTTTCGGCTTGTTCCTAAAATGATCTCTACTCTTAAGAACTTAGATTCAAAGGAATATATGCAGTATCATCGAATATCGTCAAAATCCAGAATCCCTAAAAGTAAATACCGAAGGAATGGTTTTCAAGATCAAGACATAAAAAATATATCAATAAGAGTCATATATCTAAATGTCAACCGAAAAGCCAAGAAAAACATACATCATTAAAAGAGTTGAGGATAAGCTAATAAAGAGAAGTACATAAATTTGTCCAAAGTAGTTAATAGCTAAAGTATGAGATAAGCACAAGTTTGAAACTACTTTTCAAAATAATATATAGAACTTGAACTTAACTCATATATCCTTATAATGGTATTTATACAAAAATATAAAAAACATATCAATATATAAATAAAAATGAATTATTTATGTATCCTTAATAAGCATAAAAAATATCATAAGATCAAAAACATGCATAAATATGCTTTATCAGACAAAGATGTAATTGATTCATAAGAAGTTAATCAAAATAAAGTTTGAGAATCAATAGTGAATATATTATGCAAGCACAAGGTTAAAATAAAATTATATATATACTTTTCAAGTAAGTAGAATACTTGTGCTAAAGGTACATGCTCACAAAATACTGATCAAAGTAAATACGACATGTTAAAGACAAATCGGTAAGAGTGACCATTAAAAATATTAAAGACGAAGAGTCAAAATATATTCACAAAAAAAAGCTCTTATGCATGCTTCAAGAATAAAACTAAAATAAAGGGCATACATAGATAAATGTGTCACACTAATAGAAAATAAAATATTATATAGTGTGAACTGACCATTTAAGCTAAACAACTAGTCAAGCTAGGATTATATCTCACATTGATTCAAAAATAAACAATTAAAGATATCAATGAGATCTAATAGAAAGACATCAGTAAGAAAATGCTAGATATTAAAAACTATTTAGAAAGCATGTTACCGAAGTGGTTCTAGTGACCACACTTCTGTTGGTGCAATTGCTTGGAAGATGACTTTTGTAGCTTTGCAATCACTAACATGTTTCATTGTTCTATTTGACATGAGAAGCTTCACCTGTAATATTAGGTGAAGACTTTGGTATCCAATTTGGATCCACATTTGTTAGCTTTGGGAACCCATTTGCACAAGTTCATATCAACAACTTTTCTAATCTGACAACGATTAGAAACGTGCCCATTCATACCGCAATAATGACAGAAAGAATTGACATTAGTACTATGTGCAGTAGTATGAGAACGTACAGTGGTGTGATATGATCTTCGTGGATACTTATAATAGAAAGCATGGTTGTGTAAGCTTTAGCTTTGCTTGCTTCCTTTCTAGATGATCTGTCGTGTGTGACTTTGTGATGTGTCACGTGTCTTGTGTTAGACTGAGTCATAGGTTGTACTACCAGCTTTCCCAGTCTAATCTCTAACTTTTTAGAGTTAGCACAGATCTCATCATACTTAGCAGAAAGTGCATCAATTCTATATGAAGCAATAGAATACTTCTTCTTTTTTGATTCTAATTTCTCCTTAAGTTTAGCATTTTCTTGATTGCTTTTCTCAATGCAATCAAGTGCCTCATGCAATCTAAACTTTAGTGTGGAAATCTCAGTAGAATTATCAGAAGGAGAACTATTTCTAGCATCATTCAATAAGCAAGTAAGCTTTTCATTCTCCCGCTTATAGGATAGAATATCCTTTCTAGCTTGCTTATACTTATCTAATACTTTCTTGTATTCTTCTAATAGATCACTGAAAGCATCAGATAAATCATCATAAGAAAATTCATTCTCTTCAAAAAGGAGATTATTCTGTACCTCGTTAGATAATTCCATTGAGCATAAAGTTGCAGCTTTATGAGGTCTCTCTTCTTCTTCTTCTTCAAAATCTCTTGCTTCACTTTCACATCATATGCTCATGCTAGTGTACTTATGAGATGATGATCTTTCTTCTTTTGATCGTTCGTAGTGACTCTCCTTTCTAGTAGTAGTATAATCTTCTTGGATGTGGTCTATCTTCTTGTAGTTGTCACATACAAGCTCTTCTTCGTATAAGGGATTATGTTGTACCTTAAATCCCAATTCCATCATGTATATTTGCATCATTATGAAGACTATCCTCTCTTTGGAGTTGCTAGCTTTGCTTTCATACCTGCACTCATAAGTAGCCTCAAGAACTTTCCAAATTTTATGAGATGTTGTGCAAGTATTAATAAGATTAAATACATTTGTGTCTACAGCACAATAAAAGATATGCTTTTGCATCAAGGCTAGCTAACTTCTTCTCTTCCTCCGTGTAATTATAATAAGGCTTGTTGATTATAGAGGACGTGAGAATAGAAGTAATAGTAGGCTTTTTGTAGCCATTGACAACAATTGACCATAAGTCAAAATCTAGAGACTTCGGGTAGAAGCTCATCCGTGTTTTCCAGTATGTATAATTTGTACCATCAAATAGTCGGAGTCTATTTGAAGATTGCTCTTCAGTTGTGAAGTACATACTTGCTATATGTGATACAGTGATCTATGTAACAACAGTTATAAATAAGAATATAATAGTAGTGTTACCTCGCTTTACCTGTATAACCCGCTCTGGTAATGAAGATCTGCTCCAAGGATGTTAAGCCAAAATATCTATATAAGGAGCACCTGCTCTGATACCAATTGTAGGACCGATTGTATGAACGAGTTGTAAAGCGCAATACTCTAGAGGGGGGTAGATAGAGTAGGCAGCGGAAATTAACTATTTAAAAAAATGTTAGTAACAAGATCACATTATATATATATATATATATATATATATATATATATATATATATATATTTATATATATATATATATATATATATTATGTAAATAAAAAGTAGAGAGTAGAGAGAAAACGCAAACACAAGGATGTATACTGGTTTCCCTCTTGTGAGGACTAGTCCAGTCGGAAGAACTCTAGCTTCCAGTTGAATCCACTATAAAAATCACCACAAGTTTTCATCCGAAGTTCTTGCAACTTCTGCAACACGAGCTTTGATCCGAAGTACTCGACCAACTTCAATTGTGAAGTGTCTACCTTCAATCAAGCCTCTGATTACAACCACTAAGAAACTTCTAAACCGTACCGCACTGCAAATCGACTAGAGGATTGTAACTGGCTTGGAATTTAAAAATGAATAGCTCAGAACACTTTGGAAGAAATAGTAGGCTTATAGAGAAGAGATATGAAAGTGTATGAGTGAATTGAAATGATCGAAATCCTTCTCTATTTATAGTTTTTCCAAAGACAGAATTCTGACAGAATTCGGACAGAATTCGGGCAGAACTCTATGAAAAAATCTCGTTGGAATCCGTAACTGTAGGAAGACCAAGTTCAAAAAGCAACGTTCACTAACCGAACTCTGGCCGAATTCGGGCCGAGTTCTGCTAGGATTCTGTTAGGATTTTGCAAATTAGTTTTTGGGCTTTTTGAAAAGTCAAACAGTTAGGAAGTTGTTTGGACTTTTGTAAGTGGGCTTATTTTCAAAATGAAAGGGTATTTTAAAACGTTTCTTGGGTAGCCTATTTGCCAGTACGATGCAGTGTACATCGTATTCCTAGACTCAATAAATATAAAAATACATTAATGAAATAGAAAAACCAAGAGCCCTTTGATGACGCCTTTTTCAAATATTTAAGCAGACTTGAAGATGCCTTTTTCACTTGACGGCGGTCGTCCAAAGATAAACAGATCTGGAAATCTGAATACCTTTCGGGGGCTTCGCCAACACCGTCTTTGGCCCATCAATATTACTCTATTGCATATGTCCTGGTTTGACAAAACTTGATCATGCTTACTGCATGTCTATAAGAACATTTAGACGAACAAAACAATATGATACAAGCATAGCAATATGATATAGAACATTTAGGACGATGCTAACATTAGGACAATGCTAAGTTTAAGTAGCAACATGATAGTGATTACATGAATATTAGTGACGTATTATGTTAAACTTAATTGATTAGCCATATTAAAATATGATATAATCATTGGGCTAAAAAAGAAAGGAATCACAAACCTTTTTTGAAAAAAAGATCAAATCAAATGTTTGTCAAACTAGTTTTAGAGAACAAGACATACGTATATAAAATAGAATACAAATCACATCAAGACAATTCATACATCTTATTTTTGGAAACTAGCATATCATATATAGATTAAAACGAAAAATAATAGCTAGAAGAGTGAATGTGAACATAGATTATATAGCTTAACAATATATCATAACTAAGCAAGCTACATAACTAATTAAGATTAATGAGGTAAGTCATTAACAAGATAAAAGTGCTCATTAAATCTTAAATCACAAACACTAAAGATACTTGCTTAAGCATAGAGTTCCAATTAAGGGCATACATTTTGAATGATCAAAATAATTTATAGACTCTTTGCTAAGCAATGATAAGAACAAGAAGATAGCAAAAAAATGAACTAACTCTTATCAAAATATGGCTAAAAAGATATTCATAAAAATAATAAAATAAATCTTTTTGCCAAGTATTGAGATTGGTCTAGATAATGAAATAATAGATCGATCTAGAGAATGCAAAATATTATAGCCATTACGACATAAGTGTATTCTCTAGAAATAAAAAAATCTCAACATAAAAGCTCAAACCATAGTAGCTAAAGTCATGAAAAATATGATGTAACAATTACATGTATTCTCGTGTGCTACAAAAACATCATTGGACAACAATAATTTTAAGAAAGCATAGTATCCAAGAAATGAGCAATGAAGGATTATTAAGATCAAGAAAGCTAAATGTGCTAAACATATCAAGAAGTACATTTTTCAAAGAGCCTTTATAGTGTACCATAGTAAATTATAAAGATACAAACTAGAAAATGTGCACTAATTAAGGAGGTAAATTTAACATGCAAGTTAAAGCACAAAACTATGTGATCCTTAATGGAACATCCATAATTAGTCATGAGCAAGACATTAATAAACATTTTCTCTCAACATCTTAACTTAAAGGTATAAAACAAATAAATATCAAAAGTTAGGAATCATTTATATATATGGAACTAATATATCATGAATATGCATACATGAAAAGATCAAAAATTAATTAAGAACATGTATCCATAATGCCAACCAAAAAGTCAAAAAGATATCGTCAAAAGAAGACTTTAAGGAAGAAGCTAATTGATTCAAGAAGCACAAATTTGGTCAAAGGAATCTGTAACCCCGCTTTTTCGAATATATAATAATAATTTTTTTGGTATTTTAAAATTTTGGTGAATAATTATTCTTTTAGAAAGTTATCTTCCTAAATTTTTTTTTAAGTTGGCATATTTCATGTGAATAAATTTCTGGTTAAATTTTGATTTGAGATTAATGATTTCATCTTATATTTTCTCTAGTTAAATAATTAATGGGGTTTATGATGGGCCCAATTCACCTTGGGCTTGTCATAGGAATGTTGGTTATAATTTAAAATTCATTTTATTTTTCCCTCTAAACTTTTAAATTCTTAAATTTGAATTTTTCAAGTTTGTTATAACTAAATTATGGTCCCCATTTATTTTTTTAAAATTTTCTAACTTTTTCTTCAAATTCTGTAAATAATGAAAAGAGGTTTTTTTTTGAATTATTGCCTTTAGTTAATAGGGTATGGTGTAAATATCTTTGGACGGGAGGAGATAAGTGCAAAAGAGCACTTTCATTACTTATATGAGAAATGAGAACATAGTTCTCATTCCTCTTCAATACTCAGTTCTCTGTTGATTTCCTCTTCCTTGAGCACACGACGACGACGACTGACCCCATCGACGAGCCACACGACGGCAGTTCTCGACAGATTTGACGGCTGCATCTGCGGAGACTCTCTCTACGACGACAAGGGCAACTTAGATAGATCGGTGAGTTCTTGCCTCTATTTTGAATTTCTATTTCTTTCTTTTTGGTTGGATCGATCAGTGGCGATGGTTCTGTTGTAGGGATCAACTCCGTCTCCGATTATTCCTTCGAGTGTTCGAATCAACGTAAGTCCCTTGGATGAATTCCCTGTCTCATCGATCTGTTATAATTTCAAATTGATTTTTGATTGGCTGTCGCTTGGCTCGACTGATTTATGTTTTTGTGACAAACAGTTTCAATTGGTCGAAGTTATTGTTTCTTTCTTGAATTTTGAATTGAATTCGTGATTGGTGAGTCATGGATCTACTCTTGTGAATTTTCTCCAAATTTGGAGTCGATACTATACAAATCAAACTCATTTTAACAATTGTTTTTCCCAAGCGCCAACTGTTTGATTTAATGTTCTTTCAGCTTGCAATTGAATCTGGACACGAATTTCGTCTTATCGGACGCAGGGAGTATTGATATCTTGTATTGCACAGGTATATTTCTTTCCGATGATGTTTAATCTTCTGGTTGATGAGGAATAGTCTGGTGTATTTTGTTTGGTGTCATGGTTAAATTTGTCTTGAAGTGATCTGTATCACTTGATCAATGAAGTAGGTATCGGGAATTCATGCTCGATTTACAACCCTGACCATTAGATTCAAGTTTTTGGGTTCATTAATTTGAATTGTAGCTAACAGTTATTAGGATCTTATGTAATAGGTCTGTTCATATTTGAACATATGTGCAGAGGTGCATGGGCTTTGAAGATATATCAAAACATTAGGATAGATCGCTTGGGTTGGCCATACTATGCTTGGGGTTGGAACTGCATGTCAGTAATTGGTGAGCAGGATTTGTTGGAGTGCAGTAGTACTATGAGATGTTTAGAACAGATGTTGGGATGGTTAGTTGGCAGTAAGTTCCTATAAACTTTTGTTTCCTTCAACCATTTAGAGAGTGTAGTAATATCTTTACCTGAGCTGTTAGTATCAGTAGACCTTGTTGAACATGAAGTACAAGAAAACCAGTATTGCATGGTATCAGAAATGCATGATTAAGATGTTTTGAGTTATTTTCAAATAAGAACCTGATTTTTCTTTTGATTTCCAAATCTTCTTATATTGGTTTACGATAGGATGGGTTAGGAAAAATTATGACTGTATGCATATTTTGAATTTAGTAGTACACCTTTGACTTGATACAGGTTGGTAAATCTATAAATTGTTCACTTTTATGAACTGTTTACTTTCCTTTAAAACAAATCTGAGAATTATACTTGGCTGTATCAGGATTAGTTAAGAAGATCGAATGTCAGGATTGGGTTTCATTCCATTTCAGGAGTAAGGTTCAGAATTATGGCCTGTTGACCAGTTAGGTGGTAACCTTGGCATCCTATTAGCAGTGAGAGTGTTCTTTATAGTAGGTTCCAGTTTTGACATGAAGAATACCAGTCCTTCATTAAAAATATCCTTGTAGGGATTCTGAGTATAGAGGGTTCAATTCGAATTAAGGAATGAGGGATGTTGGGGTTGGATTATGGACTGAGAGCATTTATAGTGGGCTAACCTATAGATTTCTAATGACAGTGGGTAACCATGTTGATATCAGTCTTTTAAAGGACTGAGATTCCTGGTGGCGGGATGTAAACATGTAAGCATCAGTCATGTAAGCTTCACTACTAGGCTGATATGATAAGCATTTTATTTATAACGGTGTTATGGATATCAGTCCCACATGTAGACTGAACTGAATTGTTCAGTTCTATTAGTTCAATCATCCTGTGAACTTGAGGACTGTTATGGTACCAGTCCTATATTAGAGTATAAACCTAAGTCTTGTTTTAAGCCGATCTAAACTTTAAATAGATATTGAGTTAATAATATTGTAATTTGAGAGATAAGGTAGCCAGGCTCAGAGTTATGGCAGTGCACTGTTTTACCCAGGATTCAAGCATTTTACTGAACTGAACTAAATCAGTGCCTGTTAGAACTGATTGTAGCAGGGTCCCATCTAGGAGTGAACCTCCACCTGAAATGGTGTATAGGATGAGACATGGCCACTTGAAATATTACCATGTAAAGTGAATGTGTCATCTTCTGATAACTTGTAGTTAGGACGATTATGTAGCTATAATAGGGAATTGAATTATAGTATAGATTTTAAGTAAAGGACTAACGTTAATGTATCATGATTAGAATTGTTGATAACCAAATTAGAATTAGTCTGTTTATTAATCAACTTGTAAATTATAAACAGGAGGATATCCAGCTGTACATCCCACACTTGATCATCTTGAGCAAGGCGAATACACCGGCTCGAACTCTTTACTCTGTATTTTCTGTCTTGCTTCATGATCTCATATTAATACGTTGTACACACGATTGTTCATTGTTCAATGTTCATTGTTCACTGTTCATCGTTCATTGTTCATAGTTCATTGTTCTTACTTGTACATTGGGGTGGGAAAATACTACAGATATGTGACCAATCCTATTTTAGTTAGGCATTGACTAATAGCTTAGGTCTCACATCGTGCACGTGGGATTCTAAGCCGTACCATTGTTCATTGTTCACTGTTCACTGTTCATTGTTTACCAGTCGATCACATACTCTGATAGTTATTTCAAATGTATGTTACACTGATAGTATAGTTCATTGTTTCTGGATCCGGTACCATAGTTTCATTGTTATTCCTGTACCACAGTTTCATATTTCTGTCTTGTACCATAGTTCATATTGTGATTCTTTTTCATGCATTTAGTTTATATTGTTTAGAGCTTCTTGTCGGGGTTGTACTTTGCTCTTTTCCTGATAGGATACGTTGCAGGGTCTTCTTGATGATGTTGTATCTCCTTCATGGGCCAGAGCCCGAAGCCAGGATAGAGTTGTGTCTCAGGATAGACTTAGAATTTCAGAGTTATAGCTAGGTCTTTTCTTAGATTTGTTTTAGAGGATTTTATCATGTATTGTAAGGATTTCATGATTATATAATTTTTATTCATGTTACCGTATTTGTCTCCGGATGATATTGTATAAATAACTTGTGGATTGTGGTAATTCTGGAAACGTGTATAGTAGCTTTGATGTTTTATATTTCTTGTATCTTGGAGTTTTTCTTAGAATTATATAGCTTACTTCGTCGTATCTAACAACGAAGGCTGGGCGTGTCCGACTCGGTATTAGATTATTCAGGAGCGGGTCGTGACATGTTTTTAGTGGTGGCCCATGCAAGTCAGTCCTAATGGCACTTAGACTATAAAGTGCTATTGGGGAACCTGTTAGACTAAGGAAAACTCATCATAGCATAGGATCCATAGGAAATGGTTATTGAATATATAGAGATTTATTATACTCAATATTTTCTAGGAGGTTTATTATTTTCCTAGGACTTGGCAATCAACGAGTTTCTTTCTATTTCAGGATGGTTGCCACCAGGAAGATCGCATATCAGCCCGGAGCTACAGGGGCTTCGGATCAGACCACAGTTGATGTACTGGTGGGACAGCTTCCACCACCCTTCAGTTTCCTCCGCTGCCTCCGACGATGATGTTTGATGGCGCCCAGGTGATGGCGATGTTCCAGCAGTTTATGGAGGCCTAGAATCCCCAGGCAGCACAGTTCAGAACGACCGTCATCGACGCACTCAGGACTCGAGAGACGGCAGTACCGACACTCGTACCTCCAGCACCACGAGCACTGAGACCAGGAACGGCCAAGGAATACCAGAACCTCTGTCCGATGGACTTTTGGGGCAACGAGGGATCGTCTATGCAGACGAATGGCTGGAGAATATGGAGAGGACCTTGAAGATGGCACAGATCCCGGATGACTTGAAGGTAGAGGTGGCGAGCATGTGACTGTTCGACCTTGCCAGAGCCTGGTACCGCGAGGAGCCCCAGTTGGCAGTACAACAGGTTCTTTGTACAGATTTCAAAACTCTGTTCAAGGAGAAGTTTTTTCCCGATGTGGAGCGGGACGAGCTTCGGATGCAGTTCGAGGCATTGCAGCAGGGGACGATGTCAGTGGCAGAGTATACTTCAGAGTTTACCCGACTCAGCAGGTTCGTAGAGAACCTAGTCGGCACGCCGAAGGAGAGGGCCTGGAGATTCAAGAAGGGCCTCACCAGAGAGCTACGGCACGCAGTGGCGATCAGCCAGGCCATGACTTATTCGAGCATCCTCAAGATCGCTCAGGCAGTTGAGAAGGAGATAGACCCGAGGCCTAAGAGGGATAGGGACATCGTGTAAGTAGTCAGTTATCAAGCACCGACGAAGAGGGTGCAGATGCAGACTCAGACGAGGCCAGTTCAGCAGGCAGCAGTTCAACATTGTCCAGCCAGAGTTCATACTGATCCACAGAGACAGCAGTTGGTAGTCACTTGTAACTACTGTCACCGCTCAGGACATCATTACGATGAATGCTGCAAGTGGCTGAGGCTTTGCTTGTTCTGGAGATCACCTGCTCACCAGGTCAGAGATTATCCAAAAGCCGCTGAGGGACGAGCACGAGGAGCACCGGGACCCCAGCGGGAGGACTTACTTCTTCATGACCAGCAGCCGCAGAAAGATCAGACAGAGGGGCGAGTCTACCCGATGACAGCCGAGAGGAAGTGGAGACTATCCCGATTCCGGACGAGTACTGACGACCGGAGGCACTCGTGGATCACTATCTCTTTGATTTTCTTTGATGTTCTTTTTACATTTACTTGTTGTTTCTCTATTTCGAGACTTATTCCTAAGTCTCATCTATACTGTTGTTTCATAGTTCCTAGCAGCTATTGTCGGCTTTTGATTGTCTCTTGATATCCAATAAAAAGTTGTTTCTAAAGAACAGATACTATTTAGAAATTTTATAAATTTTCCTTGAAACATCTGGATAAAGTTGAAAAAATATATTTGACAACCTACTATGACCTGGATTATGGAGACTGTGAGTCCATTGCAGCTAACTGTACACTGGCGAGGCATGGGCTCTAAGTCAAAGTAATTGTGGGTATTCTCAGGTTCTCAGATATTATTGAAGCTAAGTCCTAAATTTATTCCATACCGGATAAAGTTGATAAAGTATTACGGTGATCTAGTATTATCAGGACAATGGAATCGAAGATTCACTGCAGCCAGATGCATTGGCAAGGCAGGAACTGTAGGGGAAGTGACCCAGATATGCAAGACCACCAGATGTTATTGAAACTATTATTCCGTGATCATGATTTCTGTAACTAACATTTCATTCCACTTTAAATCGTGCCAACTTCAATTTGGTATCTGTTTACCTTGTCGTGCAAAATCGTGCCATTTTTGAAATTTTGAGGACAAAATTTTTCTAAGGGGAAAATATTTGTAACCCCGCTTTCCCAAAATTTATAAATAATACTATTTTTTCTGGTATTTTAAAATTTTGGTGAATAATTATTCTTTTAGAAAGTTATCTTCCTAAAAAAATTTTTAAGTTGGCATATTTTATGTGAATAAATTTCTGGTTAAATTTTGATTTGAGATTAATGATTTCATCTTCTATTTTCTCTAGTTAAATAATTAATGGGGTTGATGATGGGCCCAATTCACCTTGGGCTTAATGTTGGTTATAATTTGAAATTCCATTTTATTTTTCCCTCTAAACTTTTAAATTCTTAAATTTGAATTTTCAAGTTTGTTATAACTAAATTAGTGGTCCCCATTTAATTTTTTAAAATTTTCTAACTGTTTTTCTTCAAATTCTGTAAATAATGAAAAGAGCGTTTTTTTGAATTATTGCCTTTAGTTAATAGGGTATGGTGTAAATATCTTTGGGCGGGAGGGGCTAAGTGCAAAAGAGCACTTTCATTACTTATTTGAGAAGTGAGAACAGAGTTCTCATTCCTCTTCAATACTCAGTTCTCTGTTGATTTTCTCCTCCTTGAGCACACGACGAAGACGACGACTGACCCCATCGACGAGCCACACGACGGCGGTTCTCCGTCAGACGGCTGTATCCACGGAGACTCTCTCTACGACGACAAGGGCAACTTAGATCGATCGGTAAGTTCTCGCCTCTATTTTAAATTTCCATTTCTTCTCCGTTCTTCTTGGTTGGATCGATCAGTGGCGATGGTTTTGTTGTAGGGATCAACTCCGTCTCCGATTATTCCTTCGAGTGTTCGAATCAACATAAGTCCATTGGACGAATTCCCTGTGTCATCGATCTGTTACAATTTTAAATTGATTTTTGATTGGCTGTCGCTTGGCTCGACTGATTTATGTTTTTGTGACGAACAGTTTCAATTGGTCGAAGTTCTTGTTTCTTTCTTGAATTTTGAATTGAATTCGTGATTGGTGAGTCATGGATCTACTCTTGTGAATTTTCTCCAAATTTGGAATCTATATTATACAAATCAAACTCATTTTAACAATTGTTTTTCTCGTGCGCCAACTGTTTGATTTAATGTTCTTTCAGTTTGCAATTGAATCTGGACACGAATTTCGTCTTATTGGACGCAGGGAGTATTGATATCTTGTATTGTACAAGTATATTTCTTCCCGATGATGTTTAATCTTCTGGTTTGATAAGGAATAGTCTGGTGTATTTTGTTTGGTGTCATGGTTAAATTTGTCTTGAAGTGATCTGTATCACTTAATCAATGAAGTAGGTATCGGGAATTCATGCTCGATTTACAACCCTGACCGTTAGATTCAAGTTTTTGGGTTCATTAATTTGAATTATTGTAGCTAACAGTTATTAGGATCTTATGTAATATGTCTGTTCATATTTGAACATATGTGTAGAGGTGCATGGGCTTTGAAGATATATCAAAACATTAGGATAGATAGCTTGGGTTTGGCCATACTAGGCTTGGGGTTGGAACTGGGTGTCAGTAATTGGTGAGCAGGATTTGTTGGAGTGCAGTAGTACTATGAGATGTTTAGAACAGATGTTGGGATGGTTAGTTGGCAGTAAGTTCCTATAAACTTTTGTTTCCTTCAACCATTTAGAGAGTGTAGTGATATCTTTACCTGAGCTGTTAGTATCAGTAGACCTTGTTGAACATGAAGTGCAAGAAAACCAGTATTGCATGGTATCAGAAATGCATGATTAAGATGTTTTGAGTTATTGTTCAAATAAGAACCTGATTTTTCTTTTGATTTCCAAATCTCCTTATATTGGTTTATGATAGGATGGGTTAGGAATGAAATTATGACTGTATGCATATTTTGAATTTAGGAGTACACCCTTGACTTGATACAGGTTGGTAAATCTATAAATTGTTCACTTTTATGAACTGTTTACTTTCCTTTAAAACAAATCTGAGACTTATACTTGGCTGTATCAGGATTAGTTAAGAAGATCGAATGTCAGGATTGGGTTTCATTCCATTTCAGGAGTAAGGTTCAGAATTATGGCCTGTTGACCAGTTAGGTGGTAACCTTGGCATCCTATTAGCAGTGAGAGTGTTCTTTATAGTAGGTTCCAGTTTTGACATGGAGAATACCAATCCTTCATTAAAAATATCCTTGTAGGGATTCTGAGTATAGAGGGTTCAATTCAAATTAAGGAATGAGGGATGTTGGGGTTGAATTATGGACTGAGAGCATTTATAGTGGGCTAACCTATAGATTTCTAATGACAGTGGGTAACCATGTTGATATTAGTCCTGTGAAGGACTGAGATTCCTGGTGGGGGATGTAAACATGTAAGCATCAGTCATGTAAGCATCACTACTAGGCTGATATGATAAGCAGTTTTATTTATAACTGTGTTATGGATATCAGTCCCACATGTAGACTGAACTGAATTGTTCAGTTCTATTAGTTTAATCATCCTGTGAACTTGAGAACTGTTATGGTACCAGTCCTACATTAGAGTATAACCCTAAGTCTTGTTTTAAGTCGATCTAAACTTTAAATAGATAGTGAGTTAATAATGTTGTAATTTGAGAGATAAGGTAGCCAGGCTCAGAGTTATGGCAGTACACTGTTTTACCCAGGATTCAAGTTCAGTATTTTACTGAACTGAACTAAATCAGTGCCTGTTAGAACTGATTATAGCAGGGTCCCATCTAGGAGTGAACCCCCACCTGAAATGGTGCATAGGATGAGACATGGCCACTTGAAATATTACCCTGTAAAGTGAATGTGTCATCTTCTGATAACTTGTAGTTAGGATGATTATGTAGCTATAATAGGGAATTGAATTATAGTATAGATTTTAAGTAATGGACTAACGTTAATGTATCATGATTAGAATTGTTGATAACCAAATTAGGATTCTGTTTATTAATCAAATTGTAAATTATAAATAGGAGGATATCCAGCTGTACATCCCACACTTGATCACCTTGAGCAAGGCAAGTACACCGGCTCGAACTCTTTACTCTGTATTTTCTGTTTTGCTTCATGATCTCATATTGACACGTTGTACACACGATTGTTCATTGTTCATTGTTCACTGTTCATCGTTCATCGTTCATTGTTCATAGTTCATTGTGTAGGAACGATATAGTAAAGCGTAATACTCTAGAGGGGGGGTGAATAGAGTTGGCAGTAGAATAATGCTAAATAAAAAATGTTAGCAACACAATCACAGTATATAATCACAGTTAAAATAATGTAAAGGCAGAGTTCAGAAAGCAAACGCAAAGACAGCGATGTACTGGTATCCCTATGTTGAGGACTAATCCAGTCGGTAGAACTCTTGCTACCAGTTGAATCCACTATAGGAAAAACCGCAAGTTTTCTTACGAAGTCCTTGCAACTTCTACAACGCGAGCTTTGATACGAAGAACTCATCCAACTTCAAATGTGAAGAGGTATTCTTCAATCAAGCCTTCTGATTACAATCTCTCAGAAACTTCTAGACCGTACCGCACTGGCAAATCGACTAGAGGATTGTAACTGGCTTGGGATCTGAAATAAAAGCTCTAGAAAACTCTTTGGAAGGCAGAAAGCTTTTTAGATAGAGAGAAGATTGAAAGTGAATGAGTGAATTGAAATGATCGAAATCCATCTCTATTTATAGGAATTCCAAAGGGAGAACTCTGTCAGAATTCGGGCAGAATTCGGGCAGAACTCGATGAGCAAATCTCGGTCAAATCCGCAACTGCAGGAGGACCAAGTTCCAGAGAATTCAAAAATCAAACGGCCACCAACCGAACTCTGGCCGAACTCTGGCCGAACTCTGGCCGAGTTTTGTCAGGGTTAGGTTAGGGTTTTTAAAATAGATTTTTGGTGATTTTTAAAAACCTTTTTGAAAACCTTTTTGTAAACATTTTGATAGGTCATTTTAAAAACATTTTGAACTGTTTGGGAGTAGCCTATTTGCCAGTACGACTCGGTGTACAACGTATTCCTAGACTCAAATAAAATAAAAAATTACATTGCATAGGAAGTACAGACTCAAGTAGACAAACAGATCTTCGGTCTTGAACGGAGTGAATATCCAATCTTGCTTATGTCCAAGGAGCTGAGATGTCCCAACAAGCTTCGTATATCCAGACAGAATTTTGATCAATTATTAAAATCAGGTTGACTATGACCAATGGGCCAACAATTTCCCCTATTTTGATAATTGACAAACTATGAATGATATAACATGAAGCTAGTTCAAGCTTGTTCAAAAAATATCAAAAAGTAGAAATTGTTCATAACCTGTATTTAACTCAAAAAAAAGTTAGATCATTTTAATTTTCTCCCCCTTTGTCACTTAGCAAAATAATTGCACAAGAGAAGGCTCCCCCGCATTAAATGCAGAAGGCTCCCCCGCAATCAATGCATAAGTAACAAATAGCGAGAAAATAAAAGAAATATAGTATAAGAATTAGAGATATAGCATCACAGGAATGTAAAGTTGCTACAAATTATCATCACAGGCATGTATTGCTTCAAAAACATAAAAAATCTCAGGCATGCTATTTCACAGGCAGTTTAAAATGGAGAAGCAGTATAAAGAGATAGTGCTTAAATAAAATGCTGAAATAAACTGAGATGTCATAAATGAAACATCAAAAACATGTCCATGAAGATAAAAAGTACTGATATCAAACTACAAAGTACTGATAAAAAGTAAATGATAAAAACTTGGAATGTCGGAGCATTTCCAAGTATACAATAGAATATCACTAATAATCAAATCAGATCTCATCATCACTATCCTCATCAATATCATCAGCAGCGTGGCCAGCATGACCGGGAAGTACCAGCACCAGAAGTACCAGCGCCAGTAGGATGAGTAGGGGCGCCAGCATAGAACTCACCAACGTAATCTCGAGGTGCACGATACCAGTCATAGGCGTTACCTGGCTGGAAGTAGGCATGAACAGCCTCATCCTCACAGCGGTAACCCAAAAAGCTGGATCACGAGGGATGGAAGCAGCAGAGTGACCAGTCTGGGCAAAACGTAGATCGGCCAAGGAGTTTGCCATCGCCTGGTAACGGGTGACATCGCGGAACTCTCGCTCGCGAGCCATGTCCGTCATCGAGACGTGCAAAGCTGATAAATGCTGATGTATGCCCTCAAAAGTCATGACATACGGCTGATGTGGTGAAGATGGTGCAGTAGGAGGAGCAGGAGGTGGAGCTGAAGCAGTCCGGCTGCGACGAGAAAGCTGGAGTAACTTGGGCTCAGAGTCCTGAGTACAAGTCGATAGATCGATCTCGAATCGCTGAAAGATACGAGGGTGAATCATCGCGTAAGAGAGATTTCGATCTCTAGCACAACAACGTCCCATCATCTGAATGATTGTCTTAGGGGTGGAAAAAGGAATCCCCTTAAGAATATGGTACATGGCGGACAGCTCAAGCGAAGTCACATCATCCTTGGAAGTGGATTTTGGAAGAAGAGTAGAGTAGATGATGCAATGCAATTCGTAGTTAAACAAGTTCAGGTTGTTAGCCTTGAACTTTCCAGAACGTACTCTGTCAGGTGCACAAAGTTCCGTTTTGAAACTCGTGAGTGTAGTGCCTTCGGGGAAATCGAATTCCGTGATATCAACTAGCGGTTCACCTTCATTGGGAATACCAAGAATCTCCGCTAGAAGGACATCATTGAAGTCAATGTCTATGCCTCCGACACGTGTGCTCACGTCAAAAGTGTTAACTACGAGATTGCAATAGAATAATCTAATGGTATTAGTAGCTATTGGGAAGCACAGTTTAACAAGTAAGTGTAACCCTAATGCCTCAAATAAGTGACGATGATCAGGGAATACCGTCCATTTAACCGGAGCGCCGCTACATATGGAACGGGTGGAAAAGTCACCATACCATAATAAAGCTTGATCGAGGGTTTGAAAGAAGAACCCATCGAAAGCGCCGTCGCTCTTTTGGACCGGCGAAAACAAAGAATCCGTGTGAGGATTCGAAGAGGACCCTTCCTCACTAGGAGTGGTCTTCTTCCTCTTAGACGGATTAAATCTAGGTGCCATTGAAATAAAAAGCACTAATTTGAAAGGTGGAGAGAGAGGGAGTTATACCTCACGAAAATTAGATATGTTGTAGAGAAGAACGATCTCCGTACGATTCCAAATTTTGGAAGGATTTCACCAAGTAGATTGGAAGCAATAGATTGGTGAAGAACTAGGGTTTGGAGGTCGGGGTCGGCTGCTGCTGTGTGTAATTAGTTTGGAAGTAATGAAAGAAGAAGCTCTCGGGTTCTGTATATATACACATACACCCTCAACCGAACTCGGGCCGAATTCGGTCAGAGCTCTGGCCGAATTCGCCTAGGGTTCTTTCAAAGTTGATTTTTGCTACTTCTTTTTATTGACTCGTTGCAAATATTTAATTCAAAGATTAGTTATTTTAGTCTTCAAATAACATAATTATAAATTTTATGAATTAAATGTCGTTACACAGCGACTGTCTCAGATTAGCTGTAGGAGTACTGTCCCAGCTGGCGGAGGTTCACCGGGGAACTCTTAATTACCGCTTTGCTTCAACCGTAGTTGTGGTACAGACAGACTCTTTATTAGCTTGTCTCTAACACAGTTTTTGCATAATGATATAATCATAAAATAAAATCAATTAATATTATTGACGTCCAAAATTCCTAATTTTCGACGTAAATAATTGAAACGATCTTCCGCTAGAGGTTTAGTGAAGATGTCAGCTAATTGATTTTCAGTATCTATGTACACAAGGTTTATATCTCCATTTTGATGATGATCTCTAAGAAAATGATGTCTAATCTCGATATGTTTAGTACGAGAATGACATACAGGATTCTTAGTCAAATTAATGGTGCTCGTGTTATCACAGAAAATGGGAATATGTGTGAAAAATAAATCAAAGTCTTCTAGGGTTTGTTTCATCCACAAAATCTGAGCGCAACAACGTCCTGCGACGATATACTCAGCCTCTGTTGTTGATAAGGCTACAGAATTTTGCTTTTTACTAAACCAAGAGACTAGAGCCTTGCCTAAGAAATGACATGTACCGCTAGTACTTTTTCTATCAACCTTGCATCCCGTAAAATCTGCATCCGAATAACCAATAAGGTCAAAGAATTTAGTTTTGGGATACCACAAGCCGACAGAAGAAGTGCCCTTAAGGTATCGGAAGATACGCTTAACTGCGGTCAGATGTGATTCCTTTGGGTTAGCTTGAAAACGTGCACACAGGCAAACACTAAACATTATATCTGGACGACTAGCAGTTAAGTAAAGTAAACTACCAATCATACCTCGATACTTACGTGTGTCGACTGGCTTGCCTTGTTCGTCAGAATCAAGTTTTGTTGAAGTTGCCATCGGAATGCCAATAGGTTTGACATTGTCCAGATCGAACTTCTTTAGCAAATCTTTTGTGTACTTGGCTTGATTAATGAACGTCCCATTGTCGGTTTGTTTGATTTGCAATCCGAGAAAGAACTTCAGCTCTCCCATCATGCTCATCTCAAACTCATTCTGCATACACTTAGAAAATTCTTGACAAAGAGATTCATCAGTGGATCCAAATATGATCATCAACATAAATTTGAATTAAAAGCAGCTTGCCATTAAAAGATTTAATAAAAAGTGTAGTGTCAACCTTTCCTTTTGAAAAACCGTTGTCAAGTAGAAAAGAGCTTAGACGGTCATACCAAGCACGAGGGGCTTGTTTCAAACCATATAAGGCTTTCTTCAACTTGAAAACATGGTCAGGATTTTTGAAATCCGTGAAACCCGGAGGTTGTGCTACAAAAACTTCTTCTTTTATAAAGCCATTTAGAAAAGCACTTTTTACATCCATTTGAAAAAGTTTGAAATCATGAAAACATGCTAATGCACATAACATTCGAATAGATTCTAATCTCGCAACTGGGGCATAAGTCTCATCGTAGTCGATACCCTCTTCTTGATTGTATCCTTGAGCTACGAGTCGAGCCTTGTTACGAGTTACTAAACCATCCTCATTAGTTTGTTTCGGAATACCCAACGGGTGCCAATGACCGGATGATCAATAGGCTTGGGAATAAGTTCCCAAACTTGATTCCGCTCGAATTGGTTTAATTCCTCTTGCATGGCATCTATCCAGAAACTATCACTACATGCTTCATCAATAGATTTAGGTTCTAGCTGTGAAATAAATGCAACACTAGAAACAATATCTCTACTGGATGATCGAGTACTTACTCCTTTGGTAATGTCACCAATTACCAAATCTTGTGGATGATCAGCTGTGAATTTTAACCTCTTGGTAGACTCTGTAGGTAGCTGGTTCCTGGATCTCCTCTAGGGGGTTCAGCTAGTGCAGAGCTTGGTTCAGGTTCAACTGATGTTGAACTTGATGTAGGCAGATCTTCATCACTATCATCGAGAGACATTTGGTTCATTTCATCAAAAGTGACGTTGATTGATTCTTCGATGATCATGGTACGTTTGTTGAAGACTCTGTACCCTTTGCTCTTTGCCGCATAACCTAGAAATATACCTTCATCGACCTTTTCGTCAAACTTTCCCAAGTTGTCTTTAGTATTAAGAATAAAGCACTTACAGCCAAAATCTTAAAGTATGAAACTGAAGGAATTCTATCAACCATAACTCAAATGGAGTCTTCTTCGATTTGGGTCGAATTAGAACTCTATTGAGCACAAAGCAAGCTGTATTGACAGCTTCAGCCCAGAAGTATTTGGGTAGGCTAAATTGATTTAACATCACTTTGGCCATTTCGGTTAGAGTTCTGTTCTTACGTTCCACAACTCTATTTTGTTGTGGAGTTCTAGGACAGGAGAACTCGTGTATGAAACCGTGTGTGTCACAAAATTGCTCGAAATCAGCATTCTCGAATTCGCCTCCATGATCGCTTCTAATTCGAGTGATCATGTAACCTTTTTATTTTGTACTTTCTTGCAAAAGGCGACAAATTCGGATAATGCGTCATTCTTGCGTGTCAAGAAATATACCCACGTGTATCTAGAAAAATCATCTACAATAACAAATACATATAATTTACCTCCGAGGCTAGCAACTCTGCTAGGACCGAATAAATCCATGTGTAGCAATTGTAGAGGTCTAGTAGTACATACTGCGTTTACAGACTTGAATGTGGATCTGGTAGCCTTGTTCTTTTCACATTGGCTGCATACCGAATCCTTCTTGAATGTTATGTCTGGTAAACCGCGTACTATCTTCTTTGTGGATAATCTTGAAATTGTATCCATGTTTGTATGACCGAGTCTCATGTGCCATAGATGACTCTCATCACTTTTGGCCATTAAGCATCTACCTGAAATGTTAGCTTCTTCCAGCAGATAGAAAACATATATATTGTCTTCCCTGATTCCTTCAAAGATAGTACTACCAGTTGAGCTATCAACTATAGTACATTTGTCTTTGCCAAAGTTGATACCATAACCATGATCAGCTAGATGACTTATGCTGAGCAGATTATGTTTCAACTCGGTAACCAGACAGACATCTTTAATCACTAGATAGGGAGACTTACCAACATCACCGATACCAATAATATACCCTTTCAAATTATTACCGAAAAACATAACCTTTCTTCTTCTTCGACAGTGTTGCAAATAGGGTAGCGTCACCGGTCATATGCCGTGAGCAACCGCTGTCGAGGATCCATTTGCTTCTAGCATGTGAAGGGTGTTCCACCTACAAAACAGTTTGCAGATGAAACCTTTGGTACCCATTTCTTGTAGGGTCCTGAATTGTTAGCTTTAGGTATCCAAGCATAAACATTTAAATCTACAAGCTTTCTTATTCTACATGCAGATGATATATGACCAATAAGGCCACAATAATGACATTGTGCATGTCGAGTGTTGAAAGCTGAGTGGTGTGCATGGTTGGTAGGTTTGGCTTTTAGTATAGAAGAATGCATACCTATGATCATGTTTGGGCTTAACCTTTTGGGGTAAAGGTTTTATATGGTTTGGTCTGACAGTGTTTGGCTTGGGAATGTTCCGAATTCTCGGTAAGTGACACGTGTTAGGATAGGAAGCAGCAGGCTCGGGCTGTTTTCCTAACCTAATTTCCAACCTTTTGGAAGTGTCATATAACTTAGTATAATCAGAAGTGAGTGATTCCATTCTGATTTGTGCAGATTGAAGACTTTTCTTTTCTCTAGAAAGATCTTCTCTCAATTGGTCTATAATCTTGTCTTTCTCTTGGATGACTGTTTAGTCTCGTGTAATAAGAGCTTTATAGAGAAAAGCTCACCAGACTCACTAACATTAGCTCTAACCTCAGCTAGTAGGTCGGTAAGTCTTCCTATTTCTCCTTTGTACTCTTTGAGTACCTTCTTAGCGGTCTGATATTTACTACGCAGTTTCCTGTAGTCAAGCATCAGGTCACTGAAGGCATCTCCTAATTGCTCAAAGGTGAAGTCATCATGTTTCTACAGGTTCAGTAGGTACCTGATCGATTGCCATGAAGCAGATGTTTGCAGCGTCCTCTGAATGTTCATCTTCTGAGTCGCTAGCTTCACTCTCATGCCATATGCTGGTGTTGGCATATTTCCGAGACGTTGATCTTTTCAGGTTGCCTTTTTCATACCTGTTGTTCTTCTTGCTCGATGATGAGTTGATGGGACAGTCCTTCTTCATATGTCCCTTCTTCTTGCAGCCATAGCAGACAGCATCTTCTTGGTACCAGTTGTTACTGTTGTTCTCTTTGACTCTCTTCTCATGTCTCATGAATCTTTTGAACTTCCTTGCTAGGAGAGCTTGATCTTCAGCGTCAGATCCACTGCTGTCTGAGTCATCTTCAGCAGCTTTTCTGTGCTGAGCCTTGAGGGCGACAGTCTTCTCCTTTGGTGCAGGTTCTTCAAAATCTTGTAGCTCCAGTTCATGAGTGAGTAGTTTACCCATGAGTATTTCAAGTGACATTGTAGTGAGGTCGTTTCCTTCAATGATAGCTGTAGCCTTCGAAATCCAGTTCTTGGTGAGAGCTCGCAGGAGCTTGCGAATCTTTTCGTGGTTACTGTAATCTTTGCCTAAGGAGGACAAAGGGTTTACAATATCCAAGAACCTCTCGAACATTTGTGTGACTGTTTCATTTGGCTTCATTTTGAACGCCTCGTACTCTTGAGTAAGTCTGCTGACTTTTGACTCCTTGACTTGAGTCGTGCCTTCATGTGTAACTTCGAGAAGCTTCCACACACCATTTGCCGTTGTGCATGTAGATACCCTGTTAAATTCTGTTCTGTCTAAGGCACAAAAAAGAGCATTAATGGCACGTGCGTCAAGACTGGCCTTTTTCTTTTCTTCCTCTGTATAACTGCTTTGGGGTTTTTCAACCAAAACTCCCTCGACATTTATACGAGGTGGCTTCTGATAGCCATCAAGAACAATAGCCCATAAGTCAAAATCAAGAGATTTTAAGAAGAAACTCATCCGTGTTTTCCAATAAGTGTAGTTAGTACCATCAAACAGAGGGGGTCTGTTTGTGGCCTGACCTTCACTTGTGAATTTCATAGTAGCCATGTGATGTGCTATGATCTAATAAATAATGAATAAATAATAGCACAGTTACCTCGCTTTACCTGTAACACCCGCTCTGATACCAATTGTAGGAACGATATAGTAAAGCGTAATACTCTAGTGGGGGTGAATAGAGTTGGCAGCGGAATAATGCTAAATAAAAAATGTTAGCAACACAATCACAGTATATAATCACAGTTAAAATAATGTAAAGGCAGAGTTCAGAAAGCAAACGCAAAGACAGCGATGTATACTGGTATCCCTCTGTTGAGGACTAATCCAGTCGGTAGAACTCTTGCTACCAGTTGAATCCACTATAGGAAAAACCGCAAGTTTTCTTACGAAGTCCTTGCAACTTCTACAACGCGAGCTTTGATACGAAGAACTCGTTCAACTTCAAATGTGAAGAGGTATTCTTCAATCAAGCCTTCTGATTACAATCTCTCAGAAACTTCTAGACCGTACCGCACTGGCAAATCGACTAGAGGATTGTAACTGGCTTGGGATCTGAAAATGAAAGCTCTAGAAAACTCTTTGGAAGGCAGAAAGCTTTTTAGATAGAGAGAAGATTGAAAGTGAATGAGTGAATTGAAATGATCGAAATCCATCTCTATTTATAGGAATTCCAAAGGGAGAACTCTGACAGAATTCGGGCAGAATTCGGGCAGAACTCGATGAGCAAATCTCGGTCAAATCCGCAACTGCAGGAGGACCAAGTTCCAGAGAGTTCAAAAATCAAACGGCCACCAACCGAACTCTGGCCGAACTCTGGCCGAACTCTGGCCGAGTTCTGTCAGGGTTAGGTTAGGGTTTTTAAAATAGATTTTTGGTGATTTTTGAAAACCTTTTTGAAAACCTTTTTGTAAAGATTTTGATAGGTCATTTTAAAAACATTTTGAACTGTTTGGGAGTAGCCTATTTGCCAGTACGACTCGGTGTACAACGTATTCCTAGACTCAAATAAAATAAAAAATTACATTGCATAGGAAGTACAGACTCAAGTAGGCAAACAGATCTTCGGTCTTGAACGGAGTGAATATCCAATCTTGCTTATGTCCAAGGAGCTAAGATGTCCCAACAAGCTTCGTATATCCAGACAGAGTTTTGATCAATTATTAAAATCAGGTTGACTATGACCAATGGGCCAACACATTGTTCTTACTTGTACATTGGGATGGGGAAATACTACAGATATGTGACCAATCTTATTTTAGCTAGGCATTGACTAATAGCTTAGGTCTCATATCGTGTACGTGGGATTCTAAGTCGTACTATTGTTCATTGTTTACTGTTCACTGTTCATTGTTTACCCAACCGGTCACATACTCTGATAGTTATTTCAAATGCATGTTACACTGATAGTATAGTTCATTGTTTCTGGATCCGGTACCATAGTTTTATCATTATTCCTGTACTACAGTTACATATTTTTGTCTTGTACCATAGTTCATATTGTGATTCTTTTTCATGAATTTCAGTTTACATTGTTTAAAGCTTCTTGTCGGGATTGTACTTTGCTCTTTTCCTGATAGGATACGTTGCAGGGTCTTCTTGATGATGTTGTATCTCCTTTATGGGCCAGAGCCCGAAGCCAGGATGGAGTTATGTCTCATGATAGACTTAGAATTTTAGAGTTATAGCTAGGTCTTTTCTTAGATTTGTTTTAGAGAATTTTATCATGTATTGTATTGTATTGAGAATTTTAGGATTGTATAATTTTTATTCATGTTACCGAATTTGTCTCCGGATGATATTGTATAAATAACTTGTGGATTGTGGTGATTCTGGAAATGTGTATAGTAGCTGTGATGTTTTATATTTCTTGTATCTTGGAGTTTTCCTTAGAATTGTACATCTTACTTCGTCGTGTCTAACGACGAAGGCTGAGCGTGTCCGACTCGTGTCCGATTATTCGGGAGCGGGTTGTGACAGAATCAATAGCTAAAGTATGAGATAAGCACAAGTTTGAAGGTAACAAGTATTATTAAATACTCTTCAAGTCAATATAAAACACTTTAGCTTAACTCACATGCCCACATAAAATATTTATACAAAATATATATCAATATAAGAAATACATGATCTACATGTAAATAAAAATTTAATAAATATAGTCATGTATCCTTAATGAATGTTTGAAAAACTATCACAAATTCAAAACATATATAAATAAGCTTTATTAGGCAAAGACATAATTGATTCATAAGAGGTTTAATCAAAATAAAATATGAGAATCAATAATGAATATATTATAAGCACAAGGTTAAAATGAAAGTATAAGTGTATACTTGTCAAGTGATAAGAAGCTTGTGCTAAACACATATATTCATAAATATCGATTAATAATAAATATTACATATTAAATACAAACCGGCAAGAAGTAACTATTTCAAAAACTTTAAAGACAGAGAGTTAAAATCATATTAACTCAAATCAAAACCAAGCTCCTATGAACTAGAGTGATATGCATGCTTTATAAATAAAAATTAAGAATAACGAGCATATATATAAATGTGCCACACTAATAGAAAATGAGTGATAAACTACATAGTGTGAACTGATCATTTAACCTGAGTAACTAGTCATGCTAGATAAAAGAATTAATAAGAAAATTAACTAAGCATGCTAGTATTAAATCTCACATTGATTTATATAAAAGGCAACTAAAGGATATGAATGTGAGCTAGTAGCAAGACATCTAGAGAAACATGCTCGATTCTACAAATATAAACAATTCAAAGAGAATCGTTTAGCATGTTACCAAAGTGGCTCTAATGGCCACGCTTGTGTTGGTACAATTGTTTGAAAGATGACCTTTGACCTTTCAACCACCAACACGCTCCCTGGTGCTATGTCCCGATATAAGAAGCTCCACCTACAACATTAGGCGAAGATTTTGGTATCCAAATAAACTTGGATCCGCATTTGTTAGCTTTAGGGACCCATATACTATTTACTCTAGCATTGGTAAAAAAAACTCCTACGAATAGGACAAGTTAAGCTCATGTGTCCAATGCGAGAGCAATAAAAGCACCTAATACGTGCACATGTATCGGAATGAGTATGATTATGAACATGTGACATACTAGAATGATGAATATCTCTAGAGTGAGCATGAGTGAATTTGGTCTTAAGAATATCATATTCTAATAGCAAATCATCATGCAAACAAGTAAGAGAATCAAATTTAGCATTTGAAGCATAATTCTCTTTTTCAAATAAAACAATTCTAGAAATAAAATAATTATTTTGTTTCTTTAAAGTGTCAATAGAAGAATCATGCAAATGATTTAGCTCATGTGTTTGCCTCTTAAGATCTTCTATTGATAAGGAAAGAGATTTAATTTTCAAAATTAAAGCCTCATTCAAACTCTTTAAAGAAACAGAAGATAAGTTTTGATAATCAAGTCTAGATAATAAATCATTGTTTTCATTTCTCAAAAACTCATTTGCTTTTTCTAAATGAATAACCTTTTCAGAAAGTTCTTCATTTGTAGAATAAAGGTTGTCAAGAATCTCTAAGGATTATTTAGCCATGGCTTTCCACTTAGAGCATTTCTTGTATTTAGAAGAAACATGATTGTCTATGCTACTAGAAGTAAAACCCTCTTTATCGGAGGAGGAATACGATGCCATAGAAAAATAACAAAGATCTACTCTAAGGATGTTAAGCCTAACAATGGAGTCCTTGCTCTGATACCAATTGTAGGAACCCTAGAGGGGAGGAGGGGGTGAATAGGGTCAAGCTAACTAATCAAGCACTTAGCATAAGCTAATGGACAATTTAAAAATATAAGTGTAAGAGAAGAAACAACAAAAATACCGACACAAGATATATCCTGCTATCCTCCCAAGGGGCACTCCAGTCCCGGAACTCACTTCGGTTTTAATCCACTATTTGAGTAAATAGTTACACACGAGTTTGGATCCGAAGAACTCGTCAACTTCAACACGAGTTTGGATCCGAAGAACTCGCCAACTTCTTACACGAGAGCTTTAGTCCGAAGGCCTCTCCGACTTCAACCGAGAGTTTGGATACGAAGACTCTCCAACTTCAACCGAGAGTTTGGATCCGAAGACTCTTCAACTTCAACCTTTCACAATAGGTTTTGATCTCCTTATACAACAAGATGAAGATCTTACTTTTCAACTCAAAAACTCTAACACAATTTATGGATGGCAAATGAAAGCTTTGTAGAGTTGTTTGTGGATAGGCTTTGGTGGTTTTAAAATTTTTAGGCTCAAAGTATCATCCTTGAATGAAGGGGTTCAAGGCTATTTATAACCAAAGCATTGAAAATAGCTCAAAGGCAACTTTTCACTCAGCGATCGGTATATCGTCGGTACGAATCGGTATACCGTCATTATACCGATCTGGAATTACAACGGCTGGAAATATAGCCGTTGGGATCATTAAATGTTCAAAATTCGACCGTTGGATTTTCAACGTTACTGAATCGGTATACAGTCAGTATAGATCGGTATTCCGTCGGTATGCCGATTTGGTAGACAGAAACTTTCTGTGAACAAAAATTGGTATACCTTCGGTATAGACCGGTATACCGTCGGTATGTCGATTTTCATCAGAAAATGATCCTGGGCTAATTTCTACCCTAGCTTTCGATTTTGCCATCCATTTCTTGTGTTTACAATTATTCCTAAGACTCATTACAGACTCCAGATATATTTAGGCAGGTGCAGGCTTCTTCAGTGTCTTGAAATGATGATGGCATGGCTTGGCATCTTTCTTTGATAGGTGCTGGCCTTTTCTCTTGGCGGCAATAGTCCAAAGATACTCAGTTTGTGAAAACTGAATACCTTCGGGGGCTTCGCTCCCGAACCCCCGATGAGGGGCGCTGTCCCCTTGACCCCGTCCGCTGACCGGACAGCGGAACCCCCGAGTGCGTGGCTCCGGAGATGTCGTCGGGTGGTTCAGAGAAATCTTGTAGGATCCGTCGTCTTTGGCCCACCATAATTTCTTCATTGCATATGTCCACATTGATCTTGCTTATTGCTTTTCTGTATGTACATGTTGGATGAACATAGTAATATACATGTAGCAAATATGATAGGATAATGCACAGTAGGACAATGCTAAGTTTAAGTATAAGAGCTATAGTGATAGCATAAATATTAGTGATATCATAATGTTAAACTTAATTGAATAACCATAATCAAAACATAGTTTTGATTTTGGTAACTCAAGTAAATTTAAGATATATATAATGAAAACTCATATCACTAATATGTAAAACAATTAGCACATATCACCAAAGGTATAAGTATAAGTAGAAATGCTATAGTGATAGTATAAAGATTAGTGATAATAAAATGCTAAACTTAACAGTTTAACCATATTCAAAAATGATACAATCATTGGGCCAACAAGAAGCAAACTCATGCTCACAAGACTCAAACCCAGGCTACATCATACACAAATCCCATCCAAACTCATCATCTTGGAAAAGACTAGCCCACAAACGTCCGACGCAAGCTCATATCCTTGCTCCTTTCTCCTCAAAGTCGAAAAATAGACAAACCAGTCCACCTCATTCCTCGTTGTCAAAACGGCTAGCGGGCCCCTATTCGTTCCAAACTACTTCAAACAAGGTCGTGGCGGCTGACCTCAATTAGCCGCACGAGCAATGTTAATCCTATCCTGGAACTGTAGAGGTTTGGGGAATGCCTCGACAGTCCAAACCCTCCGCTCATTCCTCTCCGCCACTCATCCATCATCATCTTCTTATCCGAAACCATCTCCTTCCCCGTCACACTGCGCACATCCTCCTTCACTCGGCTTCCCTAATACATTTTCGGTCGCACCTACGGGACAAGCTGGTGGTCTGTGGCTCGGCTGGGACGAATCCATCAAAGCCACAATCTCATTCTCCTCAAGCAACCTCATCCTCCTCCACATCGAAGGCAACAATACGTACCGCCAGTGCCTAGAATCTGCTTTGCTTGTATGGGTGCCCGAGAACTAAAGAGAGACCAGTACTTTGGAATACCATTATTGAGATGGCTAGCCATTTTACTGTTCCATGGTGTTGTTTAGGCGACTTCAATGCCATAACTAAGCCATCCGAGGAGTCAGGTGGCAGGGTTTTGACAAACGTTTGGCTGCACGTTCATACAGATGCTCGACCAATGTGGACTGATCGACTTGGGTTGTATTTGACTGGCGTATACGTGGTCCAATGGGAGACGAACTGATTTCCACATTAGAGAACGGCTCGACCGAGCGTTCGTGGATGCAGAATGGTGCAGTTCTTACCGTTTCGCTACTGTCAGGGCCGGCCCTGGGGTAAGCCTGACAAGACTTTGGACTTGGGCAACCCCCTCCATAGGGCAACCCCCTAGGCCATTTGGTTTTATTAGGACCCGTCCAACCCAAATCCAAATTAAACCTATATCTTTCAATATAGGTAAAGGGCAACCAAAATTAGTTCCGGATAAGGCAACCCAACTCGCCGGGCCGGCCCTGGCTACTGTATCCACTTTGCCTCGCTACAATAGTGATCATGCATCAATCCTGCTGAATACTAGCAACAAAATTCGACCAAAGAAGCGCATCCTTCGGTTTTAAGCGCACTAGATGATTCACCCTACATTTACTGAAACCTTTAATGATATTTGGAGACAAGCAAACCACCATTCAAATTCATCCTTGGTGGGAAAATTACAAGAAACCTTATCTAGTTTACACGGATGGGGCAGGATGCACTTTGGCAATATTAAAGGTCGCATAGCTGATCTCCAAAATAGCTTGTTGCAATCCAATCAACTACAGCTTCGGAGGAGTCTATCCATGAAGAATCGCTAATAGTTGCTGAACTGAATGAACTTATGTCAATTCAGGAATCTTACTGGAGACAGCGTCCTAAATGCAATTGGATCAAAGGAGGGGACAAAAATATGAAATACTTCCATATCAAGGCCACCGCAAGGAGAAAGAGAAATAAAATCCACGCCATTCGACTTCCAAATGGATCTTGGACTGCAGAGCCAGAGAAGATCTCTACCACCATCATTGATCATTTCAAAAGACTATTTTCTAATGAAGGCTCTTCTCCTATTGATCATAATCTCATCATATCCATAAATTCGATCACCATGGAGGAGAACTCGGCTTTGGGGTCAGTACCCAGTCCACAGGAAGTTGAGACTACCATCAAGATCATGGGTTCGCTGAAGGCCCCTGGACCAGACGGTATCTCGGCATTATTCTATCAAAAGAATTGGCACATTGTCGGTGAAGATCTCACGTCTATGGTTCAACAATTCTTCACAAGCGGTCATCTTCCGGAGACTATAAATCACACTAATGTGGTGCTCATCCCCAAACGAGATAACCCCTCCACTCCGGCCGATTTCAGACCCATATCACTCTGCAATGTATCTTATAAAGTGATTTCTAAAATTTTCACAACTCGGCTTCGACCATTGATGGGCGGGTTGATATCTCCAAATCAAAATGCCTTCATCCCGGGAAGACATATTACTGATAATGTGGTAATAGTTCAGGAAATTACTCATGCTATGAAACGATTCCCCAAGAAGAAGAATTCTTTTATCCTCAATATTGATATGGCAAAGGCATACGATCGGCTTGCCTGGCCATTCATCAAAAGTGTACTTCATGGCTTCGGCATTCAAGGCCACAGTAATGCGCTCATCATGGAATGCATTAGCACAGTTTCCTTCTCCATACTTATAAACGACAGCTCTGAAGGAAACTTCAGACCTACGAGAGGCATTAGGCAAGGGTGTTCTCTATCCCCTTATATATTTATCACGTGCGCGGAGATATTATCCAGGCTCTTCTATTCCTATGAAAGAAATGATATATTCCATGGCGTGCGGATCAACCGGTACACTCGTGCCATTACTCACCTTTATTTGCTGACGATTTGCTCATCTTTGGACAGGCCAACCCACCCTCCATAAATGTCGTTCAATCCATCCTTGATACTTTCGCATCATGGTCAGGCCAGATGATTAATTTACAAAATATTAGCATTACATTTAGCAAATGGGTGCCCATGCATGAGCGAGTTGCAATGACAGCTTCTCTAAATCTCAAAATCATGACATCTGATAACAAGTACTTGGGCCACTCCCTATTTCTGCTCCAAAGTTGCCGTTCCACATACACACAACTCTCGAATAGATGCGGGGCTCGACTTAAAGGATGGAAAGCAAAACTATTGTTTCATGCAAGCCAAGCAACTCTGATAAGATCAACACTTAGCTCCATCCCCATATATTACATGTCGGCTCACTTAATTCCTAAATCCATAACGAAGGAGTTTTCATTGCAACACAGAGCATTCTGGTGGGGACACAACGCTTTAGAGAAAAAGATGCATTTCCTATCATGGGACAGAATTACTAAACCAAAACAGGAAGGTGGACTCGGTTTTAGAAACCCATATTGGATCAATAAAGCCTTAGTTGGTAAGTTATTTTGGATTCTCGATCAACCTCATTCATTATGGGCACGATTACTCAAGAGAATCTATTTACAAAACAAGGATTTGTGGACAATCAAGAAAAGTAGTCGAACGTCCCCTACTTGGTCAAGTTTATTGGAGATGCGCAGTATCATGGCAAATAATACATGTTGGGCTGTCAGAGGAGGATGGATCAACATTTACTCGGAACCGTAGATTCCAAACAATACAGGGTTTCGAGTAACCAGCCATCAACAACTTGTCGAAGGACCAAAGTTAGTACGAGATCTCTTCCATCCACATGAAAAAACCTGGAACGTTCCACTTATTCAATCTCTAATCTCACAAATGGAGAGTGAAGCAATCACAAGTATCAGACTTATAGCAGATGATGGACCGGACAAGCTAGCATAGACTTGCTCAAAGAATGGGTGCTTTTCTATAAAATCACTGTATGAAGCAATCCGCAAGAGGATACCGTGTTCGTCATCAACGGCCGCGAATGCACCGCTTTGGAAGAATCTCTGGAAAATCAACAGCATCTCCCCTCGAGTTCTTATGTTCATTTGGCGGGTTCTGAACAATGCTCTACCACTCAACGCTGCTATAAACAAACGCATTCCAAATGCTAATCCCAGTTGTCCTTTCTGCCTACTCCAAGACGAAGATGCAAATAATCTGTTTTAGCACTGCCAGGCCGCAAAAGAAACTTGGTTTGCTAGTCCTCTAGGACTGAGGATTGAAGATCACTATACATAGCAACACTGCTGGAGAAATGGTTATTGGACCCCCATGCTCATGAGGCATTTCAGATAGGGGCGGCGATCGTCTGGTCTATTTGGAAAGCTAGGGGAATTGTTTATTTCGCCACATTAACCTATCCCCATTCGCATTGTAGAGCTGGCCAAAAGCATCTATAATTGCTATTCCAATGAAGCCAGTGGAATACTCATTCCACCCCAAGTAAATCATGGAGAGCACAACAGTAGTGTATGTTAGGAACCTCCTCCAGAAGGTCATGTGAAGATTAACGTCGACGGAGCGGCGAACCAAGCTTTCTCAGTAGCAGCCGCAATCGCCAGAGACTCGAAGGGATCGTTCATTAAGGAAATTACTTGGCGCGGACAATCATCATTCCTGGGCACTCTCCTAGCAAACCAAATCGACACCAGTAGAGTAATTATCGAAGGCGACTCATAGGTGGCGATTCGTATATTCAAGTGGGAGAACAAATTAATTCCCTGGCAGCTGGCTGAATTGGTTCTAGCTATACGGCAAACCATATACCAAACTCAACCTTCCGCGTTCACTTTTGTGAGGAGATCCGAAAATAAGCTCGCACATGTATTAGCTGTTGATACTCTTCATAACTTTAGCCCTTCTTCCTTTAGCTCTCCGCCGGGGTTATCTCCCAGGTTTTAGAAGAAGAGCAAGTATCAGTTGTAAACCTCATGCAACCTTTGATTTGAATAAAGTTTCAGTGTGCTTAAAAAAAAAAAAAGGATTATTGATCTATTTTAAATTCATTGATTTAAATTTTCTGATAAGTATCAAATATTGTTTAAATTATTTTAATAATTTTAACTCTTAATTTTAAATTTTCTGTTGTAATCAACTATTGATTGAGATTAGATTAAATTGGTTTTAAATTTATTTGAATTATGGTAGAAATTAAATTTCTAATCCTATTCAGCCGTGCGGACTTCAAGTCGGACCCGGGTGCCTTTCTATTATTTCATTATTACATTTACAATATATACCATCATGTCCGACAAAAAGATTTCCCTACAACAACCCATACCTGCCGTGTCCGACACCCCAGACGCGGCAATCCCTCCTGACTCAACACCACTGTTGCCATCTCCTCCTCCAAGTCCGTCCAGTCCTGACGACAATCCTCGCCGGAGCACTCGTACCACCATCATAATTATGACACCCAACTCCACCAACCACCCTCCGGATAGACTATCTTCTCGACCTCCGTCGATTTCCGGCGAGCATGCCTTTGACGTCTAACGCCATCGCCGTGTGTGCGCTATCATGCCACCATCCCCTTGTCCTCCATCCCCGACGACCGGCTTGGCCATTACGACCACCAGAAACCTTCACGCCACCTACCATCACCGTGGCCATCACCATCATTGCCATGCCTTACCACAGCAAGCCCATCAACTTCACCGCCGTCACCAAACACCACCACGACGACCACCGTCGGTCCAACATTCCTTGACCACCGTCCCCCTTTTCTTGTCGGAACCCACGTCGAGCTCGATTCGTCGTGGCCGCACATCCTGGAGAGCACCGTTCGGCATGACCCAAGCGTCGACGTCGGCTGTCGACCTTCGTTGCCGACCCTGGCCACCTCTCCTCGCTGCCGATCATCCGCCGCCAGCCATGCCAGCACTCCGCAGCCGCGGCATGTCTCTCGTGCTGCCAGTGCACCGGCCACTGACCCCCGCGCTCCACCATTGTCGTTGGTCTTCTCTTTCCCATGCCTGCGACGCCGAGCTCAGGTGAGCTCTTCCCCTTCCTCCCGCTCTCCATTTCTCTCTCTTTCTCCACCATCTCTTTTTTCTCTGTTCTCTTTCTCTCTTCTTTTTCTGTTTTCATAGAAAAAAAAAAAAAAAGTTTCTTTGGGCGTTTAGTATGGGTTTAAAGATTTGGGCTTTTAAGCCATTAAAAGTTTAATCAGATAATTGGGCCTGGGCTCTGAGCCTATGTTATTAAACAATCTTTTAGGTATAATTGTGGGCTGGATGTATTTAATATTGGGTCTATTCCAATAGGTTTTAAATATAAATTTTAGTAAGTTAATTATTTTGGACTTTATGGCTTAGGCTTATTAAATAAAGATTTATGAGGTATTTGGGCCTAAATAATATTTGAGCCTTATTTAAATTTAATTTGTATTTTGTTAAATTAAGTTTTCATTTGACCTTTAAATTAATCAATAAGTTTTGGGCGTATTAAAGATGGATTTTATAAATATGGGATTTTATGTTATGTTGAATAATTTGGGCTTATATATGATTGGTTTAAATGTTTTTATATTGGATTATATATATATACAGACACACACACACACCACCGTCTTCACCCAGAACTAAAGAAGAAATCTCCCCAGAATGACAACGTTCCAACAGATGGGACGACTCCCAAACCACCCCTCCTACCACTTCCGAACTCACACACATGATTCGGCTCCAGTGACGGCAAGTCAGATAAGAGCGAGCTCCCCAGCAAAGCCTTGATCCCCTTCAGCACCAAAGCTCTCTCTCTTTCCAACCAATTCGACGCTCTAGATTCGGAAGACGAGGTTACCCCATCGGAGACAGAATCCTGCGTCGACCGCCCTCTCACCGTGATACCCACCAACCCGGAGGACGCAGAGGCGACCTCTGACACCATCGACGCAGATCAACATCACACGAACGAAGACCCTGTAGAAGAAGCATTAGCTATTCTAGGGCCAGACCAAGCTCGGAGAGGACTTCAGGTCCAAGCTGCAGGTTACCCTCTCCAGCAAACTATTCTACTGATAGGAAGTGCCAATGACTCCATAGTCATTCCCCCTGAGAATCGTATCCTGGACTCCGCAGGGGAATCTGTCGGCCTTCCCCCGAACCCACACGAGCAATAAATCAGCCACCCTCTCACCTCGACTAAGGCAGAAGCATCGACCTTCGAGGCCAATGTCAAACGACCCACCGAAACCACAACAATCCAAACCGGATCCGCTGCCAAGCGGAACAAAAACCCTCCCACAACATTCTTAATGCTTAACATCCTATCCTGGAATGTTCGCGGATTGGGGAACAGACCTACATTAAGGAGAATAACCAGCCTTTGAAAAATCCACAAGATCGATATCCTCATTATTCTAGATCCCAAAAATTTCCCCAAAAGATTAAAAGCAATCCAGCTGCAGCTGGGACTCCCCACGGCTATAGCAGGAAGACACGATATTTGGATCCTCTACACGAAGGACGTCAATATTGGAGTCATCCAAGACTCCTGGCATACTCTCTCCTGCTGGTTTGAACACACCATGCTCCCTGAGCGCACCATCCTCTCAGCGGTCCACGGCAGCTGCGAAATTGCAGAGCAGAAATACCTCTGGAACGACCTCCTGGACATTCATCTCCACCACAACACTCCTCGTGGCTCTGTATTGGGGACTTTAACGCGATTCCCTACAGAGAAGAGAAAATCGGAGGCAGGCCGTCTCCCATGCAGGCCATGCAAGACTTCAACAACTTCATCTTCAACGCTCATCTAGCCCTACTCCAGTTCACCGGCAATACTTTCACCTGGTGCAATATGCAGGAAGGCGACTGTCGTTAATATTCCAGGCTGGACAGGGCCCTCACGAATGCCTTCTGGCACGGAATAAGGATCTCTACCAACCTGTCCCATCTCAACTCCTCTGAATCAGACCATGCCCCTCTGCTAGTTGAAATCAATAACAATACGAATCTATTCAAAAAAACTTCCAATTCCTCGATTTCTGGACCGAGCACCCACAATTTTTGGACATCGTTGAGGAAGCGTGGAAGCGATAGGACTCTCCCAATCACCTATCTCGGGTTAGCACCAAGCTCAAGGCTACGAGGAAAGCTCTGACCAATTGGAGCAAACAAGCCTACGGGATATTTTTCAAGCCGTTCGGGTTGCTGAGGACGACGTCACCCGTGCTGAAGCCAAGTTCGCCTCGAATCGCTCCTTAGCGGCCAAGAAAGCCCTGAACCTTACCAAGGCTATGCTCAAATTCAGGCTCAAAGTGGAGACTAATTTCTGGAAGCAGAAAGCTAGGTTGAAATGGGATAGCGAGGGGATAAAAACTCGAAATACTTTCATGCCTGTGTCAATGGCCGCAGACATAAGCTATCGATCCACCATATCGCTGACGACAACGGAAACATTATCATTGACCATAAGAGCATTCAAGCGGCCGCCATGGATTTCTATTCCAAACTTTTCTCCAAAGAGACGGTTTACAAAGATAGCTCATTCCTTGAGCAAATCCCCCTCCTAATTAATGCAAATGACAACACCCAGTTGGAAAGTCCCCCTACTGCCCAGGAAGTGAAAGATGCAGTGTGGCTCTGAACGAGCACAGTTCTCCAGGCCTAAACGATTTCTTGGGGGGTATTCTTTCACACTTGTTGGGATATTATCAAACAGGACATCACCGAAGCGGCTATTGCTTTCTTCGAAGGTGACATTTATTCCAAAGCCATTTCTAGTGCCAAGCTGATCCTTATCCCGAAAAAAGCAATCCGGAGTCCTTTCACGAATTTCGCCCCATCAGTCTTTGTACTTTCACCAACAAGATCATATCCAAGATCATCGCTACCAGGATGGCAGGAATCCTCCCCAAGATCATTTCTGAGGAGCCAAACGGGTTTGTTTATGGGAGAAACATCCAGGACAATATTATGCTGGCCCAAGATTTAATCACATGCATGAAATTTCCAATTAGAGGGGCAACATCGCCGTCAAATTGACAAGGAGAAAGCTTATGACAGACTGGATGGCAATTCATGATGTGGGTCTTCATGGCATCAGATTCTCAGAACTGGACCAAATCTTGTGGAGATCCGTCAGCAACTTCTGGTTTCCACGATCATCAATGACAAGCCGAAGGGTTTTCCAAATCCAACCGCGGGTTAGACAGGGCGACCCTCTGTCATCTACCGTCTTCATCATAGCAGCAGATGTCCTGAGCAGGAACCTTAACAACCTGGTCAATACCCCAAATTTTTAGCACTATCATACATCTAGCGGATGTCCTATCATCACCCACCTAGCTTTCGTCGATGATTTACTCATCTTCTCCTTCGGGGACGAAGGACGGTGGAAGTGGTCTATAACACCCTGTAAAGGTACACCAGATGCTCCGACCAGAAGATAAATCCTTACAAGAGTGTTATCTACGTCCACCACAACATCAAGAGAGAGCATGCAATCAAACTCTCCAACTTAACATCCTTTTCTGTTGTTCATCCTCCGTTCAACTATCTTGGTTGTCCTCTAGTGTACGGAAAATCCAACGTTAGCATCTTTGAGAACTTGATTACACAAATTAGAAAGAAACTTGAAGGGTGGCATAATGCCACTTTATCCCCAGGCGGCAAGATGACCCTCATCATCACGTGCTCACCTCCATCCCCATCCATACTCTGGCTGCTTGCTCCTCGCCCAAGAAGGTTCTTTCTTCGATCGAACAGATCTTTTGTAATTTCTTCTGGGGCATTGAAATGGCTAAGACAAGCATCACTGGGCTAGCTGGAAATCCATGGCTTATTCTACTGATGAAGGGGGGTTGGAATTTACCACTCACTTACATCGTTAAAGCTTTCTCGATGAAATTGTGGTGGAATCTCCCCATGAGCAACAACTTATGGACCAGGTTTCTGAAAGCCAAGTACTTCAAGCACATCTACCCTTCCATGGCCACAACCAACAGAAGATCCTTCGCGGCCTGGCGTCGTATCCTTACCGGACGAGCCCTTGCCGAGCCAGCGATGAGACTCCAATTGGGGGCAGGCGATTCAGATCCATTCCTGGAGATGGGTTGGGGACAACATGATCTCGAGTCTCACAGAGACCCCGAGAGACAGTAGAATTAGCGACCTGTGGAACTTCACTACTGAAGACTGGAACTGGGACAAAAATCGTGAATGGTCCGTAACGAAATGACAGATAGCATCCGAGTGCTCGAATTAACTATCGGACATGACACCGATGCGCTGAAGTGGTCATTCGAGGCTTCGGAGGCATTTTTGGTACGGTCGGCCAGAATCGCTGCCCGGAGAATCGGGCAACCGCAAAATTCCATTGCTCACTATTGGCAATCCTGCAATCCTAAGAAGTGGTCTTTTCTAATATGGAGAGTCATTAAAAAGAAATTGTCTACAGACGATATCCTCAACACCATTGGAATCAGCTTAGCATCAGCCTGCACGTGCTGTTTCGATCGTCAGATTGAGACTATAGATCACATCTTCTGTCAGGGGAGCCTGCCTGGTAGTATCTGGAGGACCCTTAACCAGCTCTGCAGTATAGAGCCGGGTGGAGGACGCTTCCACGTTCTCGCGGTCTCCTGGGGTTCAGCCTTCCGTGGCCCCCAGATTGTCGCAGCGGTCGCCACGTGGGCAATATAGAAGAATCGCAACAAGGCGAGATACGAAGGTCACCAATACTCAGCCGACCAGCTCATCCGGAGAGTCATCCGCCAATGCCGTAAACGGAGCACCGGATGCTACTACTGTCTGAGAGCATTCTGGTCCTCGCTCCACCCCTAACCCGGGTGGTCGACTCGTCTCTCCCCCTCTTTTCCTTTTGGTGGTATACTTGTATAGGCTTTGTCCTTTGTGCCTTGTATACGTGGTCAGGCTTCGACATTTTGAGCCTTCCTTAATAAAACGAAGAGGCGTTTCCTTATATATATTATATATAATATATATTATATATATATATATATATATTATATTATATATATTATTAATTTTTTTTTTTAAATATATATGTGTGTGTGTGTGTGTGCGCGCGAAATATATATATATATATATATATATATATATTTATATATATATATATATTATATATATATATATATTATTTTATATATTTTATATATATATATCTATATATATATATATATATATTATATATATATATATATATATATATATATTATATATATATCTTATATATATATGTGTGTGTGTGTGTGTGTGTGTGTGTGTGTGTGTGTGTCTATATATATATATCTATATATATATATATATATATATATATATATTATATATATAATATATATCTATATTATATATTATATATATATATATATATATATATTATATATATATTTTAGTTTCTTTTTAATAACCAAAACCCCGTCTTTTATTCATTAAAGACGCAAAATGCCGAAGCTTTTACAAGTAAGCGCTAAAAGCGGGACACACAAAAAAAGGGAGGGCGGAGCCTCTCTTGGCAAAAAGATCAGGAGGACAAAAGATCCCAAAAAAGCCGTTGGCCATGATTGCAGATACGTTTGATCTTGAGGCTCTGGCGGACGACCTCACGGTGAGGTGGTTGGTCGAGTATTGGCGGCCTTCGTATCTAGCTTTGTTGCGGTTCTTCCAGATAACCCATGGTGGCGGCTGCGATGATCTGGTGGCAGTGAGACGCGTTGGCCCAGGTAGCCAGAAGATCGTTGAAGCTCCCACCAGCCGAAGTCATGTCGCAACGATGGAAGAGGTCAGACCAGACACTAGCCGAAGACTTATCGTGGCGAAGGATGTGGTCGATTGTTTCTGGTTGTTTCTCGACACAGCAATGGCATGCTGACGCGAGGCTGAATCCGATGGTGGTAAGGATGTCGTCAGTGGGTAGTTTCTTGCGGACCGATCTACACACCAGAAATGACCACCGTTCGAGGAATATCTCAGCATTGTCGGCACCCAGCTGAAGGCGGATCTTTAGTTCGGCGAGGGAACGGCCGATCAGAATGTGTCGCCAAGCCGCCGACGATCTGTTGTTACTGATTGCTCTAGCCGGTGGATGTGGTTGAAATACCTGGCCTTCATGAAGCGGGTCCAAAGGGAGCGGCTCACACGGAGCTTCCACCGCAGTTTCATGGAGAAGGCATCAACAATATGGTGTAGTCTGGATAAACCCAAACCACCTTCATCAGTAGGCTTGGCCATGGAACCCCAACTTGCCCAATGATGTTTGTCTGTGGATTCATTGTGGCCCCAGAGGAAGTTTGCGAATAGATTCTCGATGGATGTGAGGACCTTCTTCGGGGGTGAGCATGCCGCAGGGTGTAAATCGGGATGGATGAAAGCACGTGATTAATGATGATGATTTTTGCCTGGCAATAAGGTTGTGTTATGCCAGCCTGCAAGTTTTTTTCCTGATTTTGCCAATAAGACCTTCAAAAATACCAGCACTCGATTTGTCGTAAACTAACGGGCAGCCGAGGTAGGAGAAAGAAGGATAAGCGACGTCAAAGGAGGTGATGTTTGTGGGAGTGGCAGTGTTATATATATATATAATATATATATATATATTAAAACCACCCCTTTTTATTCATGTAAGGCGCAAAATGCCGAAGCCTTTACAAGTAAGCGCTAAAAGCAAAGGAAAAAACCAAAAAAGGGGGTATATATATATATATATATATATATATATATATATATATATATATATATAGAGCCATAAATAAGTATTTTTAATAAATATATTTCATGAATTTGTTTTGGGCTTATAAGTAACTAATGGTTTTATAATAAATCTATTTCTAATAGACTTTAAATATGAGTATATGTTAATGGATTTTTGTGTGTGTGTCCGACGTTCCTAGCGTAAGTGGTAGGAGGGGGCTCTCAGCGGGGAGACCCAGGATTGAGCCCCCCTTCCTGCACAAGCCGGCTAGGTGGCAGTGGCCACGGGCTTGTGCGAGGATGACTGGACACTGTATATATATATATATATATATATATATATATATATATATATATATATATATATATATATATATATATATATTCTTTTTCCTAAATCATATTTCTCTTTTAGATTAAGGTTGTTTCGATCATGGCTAATCAAATATTTTCTATTTCCTTACGAATTTTGGACTTCTATATGTCAACCCTAGCTAATTGGACTGTTCTAGACTCAATGGAACTATTTGTGCCATAAATTGGGATCATCTAATAGAAGTATGGCATCTGTATCTATTCTGTGTCGTTACGACCATACCACATGCGTCGACTCCAGCAAAGCATGCCAGACAAGTATACCTTGCCTTTTAATAACATATTATATGCTAGTCATTTTTGTTTCTTTATATTTCATGTTTATAACCAGTGTTCTCTTTTATTATCAGTTTATTTGTATTCATTTTCCTTTGTTACATATCATTATGTAGTTTTCTTTGATTGATTTGTTGATATGTGTTTTTACATATTATGTATACTAGTTTAGTTGTTTAAATGAGATATCGTCCTTGTTCATATTTTTGACATTATAGTTTATACTAGATTTAATCTCATTTGTACCTGGTCTAAAGTCGTGTCATATCGTAGGACGAGTGTGTCATAACTGAACTGCTATTCCTATTTTTGTTATTCTCAATCTGAAAGTCCACGCAGGGGAGAGGGTTGATTACTTGAAGCTAACTTAAGAGTCCACACTAGGGATAAGTGTTGGTTGTTGTTCAAACCAGAGAGTCTACACTAGGGACGAGGGTTTGGTTATTCATTTGACTTCTTGCCATATGTTCACCTAGGAACATAGCATTTGTTACCTGTTTTCTTTGTTTCCTTTCTAGCAGTTCATTTATGCGTAGTTGTTCTTATATGCTTGTATAGTTTGTTGCCTGGTTATTTTATTTTCTTCTTTGGATGCATGTATCGTTGTTACTTAATTAGTCTTTATTGTTCCTTGCTGGTTATTACTCATGCATGTTATTAATTTACTGTTAGAAAGCCATGTTTTATTATCTTGCTATGTCCCCTGAGGACGTAATGATCTCTTCAGGTATAGGCGATTGACAGGATCTCGAGAAGTACGACCCGGGCTAGGCTCTTTCTTTGTAGACCGTATGATCCTTTCTTGGATAGTGGACTTGTTAGTTGCTATTCATTTTATTCTACTTTTGATTCAGTCATTTGGTAGCAAATTTGTCTCCACTCGACAATTATTATATTCTCTATTTCAATTAATATAATTGATTGGTCATTCCTTTAATTGTTGTTGTGGATAATATTTAGTATTGGCGGTGACCATGACTTATTTATTATGAGCTGAAGATCTTATATTACAGCTTATGTGTGTATACATAGATTTTTATATTTTGGAGTGGTCTGCGTATACATACAGCCCGCATGTACGTGTCCTAGTCTATGTATTTTGTGACTGGGACGTTACACTATCGCATGAGTCTCCTGTATCAAGTGACCTTAGATTTCAAATTCGACCTCCTTGATAAGGCAAGTAAACGATTCAGCGAATCCTCTTAGCTCATTGACATGCCACTCCTCTCTATTAGTCAGGCTATTATGGTTACGCCAAGGATCATACCATAGGCTAGTCTGATTTTCGGTGCAGATGACTCTAGTAAGTCTAGGTTTGGCATATCCTTCCAGTCCATGAGCATTTAACTGTAACCGAGTAGTTGTTGTTAGTCCTGGCAGACCAAAAATCACCACTATGGAAGTACCTGCCTCTGATCCAATCATCTATAAAGATTTTTCAGTGATAAATCTCCATAATTTTTTATGGGATGTGGTATCTCTACGGATTGTAAGTGACCTCACGCCAACACCTTCCTCCCTCTTCGGTCGGCATACCTCTTTCCAGCTAATAGCATGTATCCCTCATTTCCATAGAAAATTTGCACACATTCGTTCTATTTTTTATAGTGCTTTTAGGTATCATGATAGCCTGGAGCCAGTATATCACAATAGTCGATATTATTGCTCTGATAAACTCAATACGCCCTCCAAAACTTGTGCTTGCCAACCTGCTAGCCTAGCTTAATGTAGTTTAGAATGCCCTTACAATCAACATACGTGGCATAGTTAATAGAGAGTGGCAAGCCTACATATTTAACACGAAGTATGCCTTTATTAATGCCCATCTTTCCCACCCATGTCTCCTTTTGCCCACAAGTCCGGTTCAGGAAAATAATACTCTTATTCTTGTTAAGTTGCAAGCCCGACCACCTTTGAAGATTGTCGAATATATTCTTAAGAGCATCAAGTGACCTGTCATTGGTTCCACAAAAACTAATAGGTCATCCTCATATACCAGGTGAGCGACTACCGGTTTCGTCTTTCTAAACAGAAGGGTGATAGCTTCATCTATAACCGCCTTTGTTCGACGTAACGTATAAGGTATCTGTGTACAAAGAAGGAAGTCCTAAATAGGATATTCTAAGTACAGGGAGAAGAGGTTTCTGAAAAAGTGTAACGGTGGAGATCGAGCACTACATCGGCTCCTTTACTTCGTTGACGATCTGACGACGAATCAACATTGCTATGGCTCTCTGGCGCCTTTAATGGGACTCTAGGGTCACCGATCAAGAGGCTGTCTGGATGAGAGAATCCCTTGAACATGGTTGGTTGGTTGATAGGTTGGATAAGGGTGGTCGACTCTTCGTGGATGGAGATCGCTGCTCCTTTGAAGATTGTCGATGTTCCCTCTGTCGATTTCCATCTCTGGTAGAAGAGGAACTCCTATTTATAGATAATCGAGCACATATACGATGAGTATTAGGGTTCCTGAGATATGAAAGAATCTACCGTCATTGTACGGTACGGGCTTCTGCGGCGCTAACACGTCATAGACATCGAGATTTCCCTCAAACGAGATCTCTGGTGGTTATGAACATAACCGAAGGTGACACGTGGCGCGTGCTGATTTGCTTGCTCGGATACATCCGAGTAAATCTTGGAATTTTATCTTAGATTTGGAGTCTAATTGATCATCGTCTAAGATTTAAAACAATCTGATATGATATCAATCATGATTTAATCCCAATCTTCTCTGCAAGAGGCGGCTTAAACAAACCAATTGGAGGTGGACCCATGCTTCCTGCGCCTCTGGTTAGGACTAAGTATTGCTGTACTTTTGTGGCGACGAGTAGACTGTGCTTCTGGAGATGATGGAACCTCTGTGCTTTCAGGCGACGAGTGGACTTGGCTTCGAACGACGACAAGACTTTTGTGCGTATAGAGCAACTTACAAAACTATGTTTCGGGCTACCAGAGTCACTGTGCTGTAGGCAATAAGTATGCTCGTGCTTCAGGTTGGCGAGATTACTGTGCTTTTGGAGCGACATATTGACTTGCATTGGTTGCGATGGGAGTTCCCAAGTCTCTTGTAGAGAAGTTACTTAAGCTTCTGATCCAGAGCTGATGACTGTACCGTAGGAATGGAGATGGTATGAGCATATCACCATCCTGCGCCTCATACGGAAGCAGGTAAGTAGATGCACCTCTGAATAGTGGAGACATTGGCTTCAAAAGGAAGTGTATGACACCCTTACGCATCTGAGATTGGCGTAGGCACTGGCTTCTGGAATAAAAGAAGGGAAGGAGGGCCCTACCACCTTCTTGTTCCTGAGGTTGGCACAGGTAAGTGGCTGTGCCTCTGGCTCGAAGGGTCTAGCTTCTTCAATGTGCTGAGTTACTGATATACTTGTGAGAGGCTGCGTCCACTAGAATATCAGAACATGCTTCGGTGGACGTCAATCCTCCAGCGTGTGTATCGAGAAGAAGGAAGGCCGTGCTTCAATGAAGATTGCATCCCTTGTAGATATTTCTAGGCTTCGGTCGAATCTGTACTAGATCCTTTGTAGAAGAACATAATTAGTCCCTTATGTGTGGTCTTGATGTGTTTGTACTAGACTTTGGTAGACATGACAATGAAGGAACTTCTTTCATATATTGTTTTGTCTTTTTAGCACCGAGCCTCAGTCTTTTGCATCTTCTGCACTTTGGCGAAAGGATTTTTCAGCTGAGATTTTTTCATGCTTCTACAGCCTCATCCAGCAAACACGTGAAGAACTCCATCACAATAGCAAGTGATAAGGAGAAAATGGGTCACCCTGCCTATTGCCCATGGAACTCTTTGAATATCCTTCAGGTTGCCCCGAACCAGAATGGAGAAAGAAGGAGTGCATATGCACTCTCTCACTCTGTCAACCCACCATCTGTCGAATCCTATGCATGTCGTAATATGGCACAAAAATCCCGATTGACCATGTCATATGCTTTCTTGAGATCTAATTTGAGGCAAGCTTTGTTTTTCCCCTTGTTATTGAAGTCCCTCACCATTTCATGGGCAAGCAAGCAATTCTCAGAGATCTACCTACCTTTGATAAAAGCAGTTTGATTCAGTGAGATCAGTTCCTGCATAATAGCCCCCATCCTGTCATACATCAGGTGGGTAATGATCTTGTACAAGATACTGTGACACGTTATAGGTCGAAAGTCTTCCAGGGAATTAGCTTCCTCAAAATTTAGCAATCATTACGATGAAGGCATGATTAAGCTCCTTGATCAATTTACACGACTCAAAGCATTCAACGTGTCACGACCCGCACCCTAGAGTTAGGGCACGAGAACGTAACAACGCTCAGCCTACGCCGCAGTGTCGGTGGTAGAACGCTGTCCTAGGTCTCAATGCATCTAACAGTATAAGACTAAACAGTTTATACTCCCCGAATGGGGGTGACATAGCAGAATGTAAACTCAATCACATCTAAGGTAGAGCATAAAGGAAGATAGATAAAACATGAAATCAAAAAGAGATACAACAGATAGAAGTCTAAGTGTCTAAGATACAAACTCAGAATACATCTCAAAACCCAAATACAGTAATCCATAAATACAACTTAAGATGACTGAAAATAAACTATAAGCAAAAACCCTAGCTATCTATGCAACCTCTACTGTCTCCTCTAGGCTAGCAGACAATCTCCAGGCTATTTGTAAAATTTATCAACAGGTCCAGTCAGGACAGGAGCTAGTACAGTACATCTCAACAGATCATAGCAGGTTAGAAAATATAATCATGCAGTAGAGTAAAATACAGGATCTGAAGAAATACAGTATTTAAACAAGAGAGAGAACTGTAACAGAAATATCTACTATAAATAGAGAACTAACAATGGCTAGTGAGTCAGAGTACGAGATAGCACATGTGAACAGGACAGATTTGCACAGGATATCGAGGTGCACAGGATCTACACTACAATGGAATTGTTCACACAACTACTAGCACTCTCCCGTATCCCCAATCAATACACAAGGATCTAAACAGGTTATGTTATTGCACATGATATCACATGGGGCCCATATAGGGTGCACATGATAGTATACATGGGGGCTCCGTGAACATGAGAGTACAAGATTCACAGGAGTGCACATGTAAAATGGAAGCACAAAGTACATGATGAAAGTGAAACGCACATGACACAATGTACCCGATGCTTCCGAGGGGGATAACATCGCATGAGAAGATCCATATAGTACTAATCCGTGATAATGTCGTAACAGCATCAAGTATAGTAATCTAAAGCAGGAATATAATTCTAAGCAGGATATGAAATGATCAGAGAATGTATTCGCCTGATATCTGAATGTCCAAGGTAAAGATACTGTCCGAGGAGAGGTGTCTGGCTCCTAATTAGAACAACACAAGTCACAACATGTCTAGAAGGGTAATATAAAGCACTACAATGCATTCTACATGAATCTAGGTCAAATTAGGCCAAAGTCAACCCTTGGTCAACTCTGGTCAACTGCACTAGTCAAACTAGGTCATGTCCTAACCCAGCAAGTCTTACTAGGCCTAACCAAGACTTATCCTAGCAAGCACACATCAATACAAGGCTATACAAGCCAACATACACCCAACTCTATATAGCATGCAATTATTCAATACTCAAATAGGCAAGAATTCACATTGGATATACACTAGGTAATCTATTACTTTAAACTATATATGTCTACACATATATACACATACATATATTGGTATTCAACCTTAGGTCTATAATCATGGCATTTCAAATGGTTATATAAACTTATATATTACAACACAATATGCTAACTATATATAATATCATACATAGCTAAGTTAACTATATTCATAAATACTTATTTAAGAGGCTATGTGTGTGTATGTGAACATGGCAAAGGGGCAAGTGAGGGTTAAATGGACCTACATAGTGTATACATATCAAAGAGTGTCAAAGTGTAAGTGAACAATGTGTCAAGTGTGATAGTGTCAACATAGTGTAAGGGGGTACATGAGGTAATATAGGATTTGTGTTAACATAGAACATTACATCTCATTAACTTGTATATTTCATACATTACATCTATTATTACATTACATTCATGCTTTCATTCATTCATCATTCATTTATTCTCTTGCACTACTATATGTACCATACATTACACAATATGGAACCTACATATTCATTACAAGCTATACTTATACATGCTTACATTATCACCTCATACATCATTTATTTAACCATTTACTCATGCTTGCATTCTCTATTTAAATACATAATGTATATACATTAACATGGGTTAAAATTAAATAGAACATTATATTACACACAAGGGTGCACAAAATGCATATGCCGAATAATAACTCCTACTAATAATCAATACTGTACCATCTCAGCATGAATTAAAATTTAGGATTAAAGTATGTTGTAGATCTATGTGTTAGCTTTCCGAAACTTCAAACGGATCGCATTTTCGTTTCCGGAAACTCCCGAAATCGCAAAAACACCGAGAACGCGTTTGTCTTTCGTACAGCTGACACTCAAATAATTCTCCAAGAAGTTACAAAAAGAATTAGGCCTATTAATATATGTTTTTGGAAAGCTAACTTCAATACGCTTCTTTTAAAAAAACGGGAGATTAAACCGAGCTTTGAGCTAGAAGTTATGACATTTCTAAGTTAGGGCTGAAATTAAAAACGTGGATAAAAATCATGACGGATTTAGATAGTTTGAGCCAAAAGAATACACAATATTATCCTAATTATCCACAACAATAATAGCAATAATAATATGAGGAACCACACTCACAAACTTGATTATATAATCATCATGAACCATTTATTACATATATAAATATAGATACACTCTCATTACAATATATATATATAAATCTATATATGTAACATGAACACATCCACAACACAAAGGACACTCCTATGACCTCCAAATGGACACAAAATGGACACAAATGGAGATACAACCATGGGGGTCATTCCTATGGGTTCAAAATAGACCTATATGCATGAGGAAATGAAAATGAGAAGGATTTATACCTCCCGGTAGATCGAATCGAAGAAAAACCTTTCCGGAGCGACACCGACACGTAGAGATTCCAAAAGGACACGAACGAGCTCCGAATCCTCCCAAACTTGGGTAGCTTCCTCCTTGGCTAGAATGGAGAAGGAAAGAAGAAGATTTGGTGGTGAAATGGAAGGATTTGGTGGAGAAATTGCTAGGGATTGCTCTCTAGGAATTTGGGGAAGAACAAGAGAGAGAAAAATAGATGGATAATGACAAATGGGAGGCTCAACCCTATCCTTATTATGGCTGGCCATAAAGGTGGTTTTATCCTATTAGGAAAAGTCCAAAAGTCCCTACTAACCTATTCTATGAGTATTAGGAAAGGGCTAATTGGTTGGGACTAAATTAGTCATTCTAAAGTCTCTAATCACACTAACCTTATCCATAATAATTAGTCTAACCTCTAACTAAAATATTTCTATCATGTGGACTAAAATTAATATCATGTGGGCTATGCCTAACTAGTGTGTGGGTCCCACTAGAGTCAAACTACCCCCGGGTCCCCGTTTCAAGTCGGATTGAGTTGAAATTCGAACCCGACTCAAATAATCCCAAAACAATATCATAAATAATAAAATAATATCAAAATAATTCAAAGAGGTCAAATGCAAAAATATTCTTAGGGCAAAAATGACATTAAAATATCATAATCACATGGTTAGGCTCTAGGTCAAACAGTCTCTAGGGTTTCACTAGCAAAACGTCAAACCATAAGTCATTGATTTAAATAATTTTAAAATAATTTAAAATCAGCAAAAATCATATTATGAATTAAATATCATTATTAAATAATTATAAACACGAAATTTTAAAATTACCCATTTGGGAAACTGGGTGCTACAACTCTACCCACCTTAGAAAAATTTCGTCCTCGAAATTTAAGATCGATAGTACTCCTTCTAGAGCCTCTAACCTATCCAATATCTAAGGTAACACTTCCTAACACTGGAATAATAAACGGGTATCTAAAAAATGTCAATAGGAATACCTCCAATACTGCTCTGCTGTACGGCGGTAATGGAACTTCAATAGAATATGGACTGGAACCTATATCCAAGGGACTGGACCTATTTTAAAGTAGTCTTAACTAAGGATGAAAAAGAACTGATCATAGGCTATAGGTATGCTCAAACTATTATCTTCCTATTAACCATCTATTAATACATTCTATTACCAAAGGAACGATGCATTACTAAGACATATAGGCCCCTATCTCTCATAACACATTTATGCTCACCAAAAGACTAGTACATCCATCAAGGCTAATACTATAATCTCTCATAAATCTCATAAGCTACATGTTTATAGACACACATCCCCACATCAAGGACTAACCTATATATCTACAACTGATACTAATGGGGTGACGTCCCTATCTTCCAACAATCAAGGTCTAAATTTTTTTTTCTAAATCATGCAATTTGAAGGAATAGTATACAAGGTCAGGGCATACCGTAGCAGTTGGAAGTCTCACCTAGGTACACTAATCATTCTAGGTCAAAACAGTACTATGGTATCAACACACAAACAATCTAGGGTGTCCTAATTAGGAAGGTAAGGGAACAACAATCATCAAGGTTGTAGGGCTGTCTACCATCCTATATGAAAATTGGTCATTAACAAGCAACTAAGAAATTATTAAAAGGTTACTATTCCATAAAATGGCAAAAATTGAAAATTTAGGCACAACAAATCACAAATAGATTTTTGTCTTGACACGATCTAAGTTGATCAATTTCGGGATAAAACGAGATTTGGGCAAGAAGGGAAATCAATAAAATCAAAGTATGAGCACGAGCATCCAATGATGGAGGTTCAGGTCATGATTAAATTTAGTTCGACTGAGTACGAATACGAGGTTCATAGGCGATAAAAAGATTTCAAGAAGAATTGTCAAGGCTGTCGCGAATGAGACTCTAGGGTCAAGTTTAACTATGTCTCCATTCTCGTAGATTGATACATAAAAAAGCGAACCAAAGTGCAATAGGTTGATCAGACCATCATGTACTGGTTCTAATTAGACAATATGTTAGTGGGTGGCCACCCAATAAAATATGTCATGACCAAGCTCGAAGATAGATAAGCTTGCAAAACTAAGACTAATTTAGCAGCACAAGATATAAGGGTGATAATGATGAAAGGAATTACATAGTCCAAGTTTCTTAACCAACGGGTCAAGTAATCAGATAAGGTACAAGGTTAAGCATCTAAGGAAACAAGCAGAACACCATCACATGTCGGGTCAAAAGAATTGAGTCAAGGCTGGATTTCTAATTGAAATAAGAAGAAATTTAGTATAATGGTAGAGGTTATAGTTTAGCCAGTTGACCAGAAAATCATATCAAGAAAATAGAGTACAAGAAGACGGGTTTTAGTGGGACATGATATACCTACACGAAGGTGAGCTCGTCTAGGTCTTGCATATAAGATTTGTTGGAGGGTAACAGCTAGTATTACATTCCGAATATCAAGGTCACGATAAGGAACGTCAAGGATCTCAATTAGAAAGTGGGAGTTCAAGAGGTGGTAATTAATGCACAAAAATAATGAAGATCGAGTTAGTCATCTGCTTCTGATACTCTTAAGTTATCTGGTCATAACTTGCCAATCAATCTTTACCTCACCAGTCTCCATATGAAAATTTAACCTTTACTTAAACCCTTACCATGACTACTGTAGGCAATTCCCAATTTCCAAACATCACTCTTGAAGCACAACCCTCACATTTAGGAATCAACATTAACCATTTATTTAAATTTCTAAGTTCTTTCACCTTGTCTTAAATTTGACCCAAAACTTCTAAATTCCGTTTATGAATTCCTTGAACTTGTTCAAATTGTTCTCCTCGTATTATTTAATTTAAATCTCTAGGCCTTACAAAACTTATCTTTCATCATAAAATCAACTTCCGTATTTTCTTCGACATACACCCTTGAATATTATTCTCCTAAATATTTCACAACAATCTCTAAACTTCCATAACTTTGTGCTCTCTCTATCCCTAGTCATTTCCTCGCAACATCTTGTTTAATATCCTTATTAAACACAATTAACTTCTCTTTTCCATTACCAACCTTCTACATAGCCTCAGAGTAAAAGTTTTCCCCAGAATCAATAACCAAGATTTTCTAAGTTCTCAAAACTAGGTTGACCTCTGATATCCTCATTAGTTTTGAATACACCTATAAACTATATCATGACCCCAAAATTTCTCTAAATGTAATTGTTTCCAGATTGGCAGTATACAACTCTTTATTCTATTCGAGACCTTTACCACATTTCTATATCAAGTTTCCATATGGAACACTCCATATTTGATTTCTTTAGATCATCATAAAATAACCAGTTACGTCTTCTCTGAGCTACATAATTTACGTCACTTCCTTAACATTTCTCAGGCAAAATGATATGAAGATTCAAGAGTTGTCAAGGTATAGCTGACAGAATTATATACGAGACAGGGAATTGATATAATCAGGACAGGTATATAAGACAAGGAATGATGGTAGTAAAAATATTGGCAGGAAAAAAAATGATAATAGAATCTGTTCTGCTTATCTATTTAAAAGAGGGACCCATTTTTTTTTGAAACAAGAATTATAATACCAAATCCAAAATAAGGCCTAGCAAAATCATTGGTTTATTGTATTAAGAAGAAATAAATTTTTGTAAGAAGTTACAAAGGTTTATAAAAATAGCTAAAGCTACATCCTAAGTAAACAATGAGAAACAAAACAACAAAACAACAATAATTCCTTCTCTTTTTTTTGAATGACTGAAACAAAAGTAGCAAAAACATGTTCGAAAATATTTAAGGTACAATCTGATAATCATATGCGTCTATCCAAAATGGTACTCTAAATCCTCGTCATACTACTGAGCAAGGCTACGATAATCACAGAGTCCTTGACTTATGCACATACCTCTAGAATCATGGTATTTAACATTTTCGCAATGTCGCTAGCTTGGCTGCGAAAACCTTAAATTTCCACACCCGAGAAATATATCCAAAATCAGACTATATGTCCTCACCATGCTGGCTAATGTGACTATATAAGACAAGATTTTCATAACTTAGATGACCTAGCCCATAATTTTATCTTGCCAAAAATTAAATTAAATCAACAATGAATACCAAAAAAATCAAATTTATCAACGAATATCAAAATTCAGAAATGAACAAAATCCTTCAAATCATATAACTACAAACTCGAATGCTATAGCTAACATCAAGATTCAAATTTCAACAATCTTCATCAAAATTAATAAATACAAACTCAAATTCAATAATAATCTATCAAAATCAAATTCAATAGCAGAAAGTAAAGATAAATCAAATCAAGGAAAAAGAAAAGAGTTTTCAAATCGGAGTTAAACAAGATTCTCAAGGGTCGTCCCATGAATCTCTCAAGGGATCCTAATTGTGATTGAGTATCTTCAAAAATATATCATAATCCTACTGCAGGCTGTAGTGGTACTCTAGTTCGAATACCACTACATAAACTTGACCTGCATGGGCCACCACTAAAAACGTGTCACGACCCGCACCCTAGAGTTAGGGCACGAGAACGTAACAACGCCCAGCCTACGTCGCAGTGTCGGTGGTAGAACGCTGTCCTAGGTCTCAATGCATCTAATAGTATAAGACTAAACAGTTTATACTCCCCGAATGGGGTGACATAGCGGAATGTAAACTCAATCACATCTAAGGTAGAGCATAAAGGAAGATAGATAAAACATGAAATCAAAAAGAGATACAACAGATAGAAGTCTAAGTGTCTAAGATACAAACTCAGAATACATCTCAAAATCCAAATACAGTAATCCATAAATACAACTCAAGATGACTGAAAATAAACTATAAGCAAAAACCCTAGCTATCTATGCAACCTCTACTGTCTCCTCTAGGCTAGCAGGCAACCTCCAGGCTATCTGTAAAATTTATCAACAGGTCCAGTCAGGACAGGAGCGAGTACAGTACATCTCAACAGATCATAGCAGGTTAGAAAATAATTATGCAGTAGAGTAAAATACAGGATATGAAGAAATACAGTATTTAAACAAGAGAGAGAACTGTAACAGAAATATCTACTATAAATAGAGAACTAACAGTAGCTAGTGAGTCAGAGTACGAGATAGCACATGTGAACAGGACAGATTTGCACAGGATATCGAGGTGCACAGGATCTACACTACAATGGAATTGTTCACACAACTACTAGCACTCCCCGTATCCCCAATCAATACACAAGGATCTAAATAGGTTATGTTATTGCACAGGATATCACATGGGGCCCATATAGGGTGCACATGATAGTATACATGGGGGCTCCGTGAACATGAGAGTACAAGATTCACAGGAGTGCACATATAAAATGGAAGCACAGGAGTACATGATGAAAGTGAAATGCATATGACACAATGTACCCGATGCTCCCGAGGGGGATAACATCGCATGAGAAGATCCATATAGTACTAATCCGTGATAATGTCGTGACAGCATCAAGTATAGTAATCTAAAGCAGGAATATAATTCTAAGCAGGATATGAAATGATTAGAGAATGTACTCGCCTGATATCTGAATGTCCAAGCTAAAGATACTGTCCGAGGAGAGGTGTCTGGCTCCTAATTAGAACAGCACAAGTCACAACATGTCCAAAAGGGTAATATAAAGCACTACAATGCATTCTACATGAATCTAGGTCAAATTAGGCCAAAGTTAACCCTTGGTCAACTCTGGTCAACTGCACTAGTCAAACTAGGTTAAACTAGGTCATGTCCTAACCGAGCAAGTCTTACTAGGCCTAACCAAGACTTATCCTAGCAAACACACATCAATCACTACACCATATTGGCCAATTTCTAATGGGCCTTGTTTGCAGGTTCTAACGGCCTTAATCCGTTACAAAACACTAACTAGTTACACCGTTAGTATATACCTTTAGTCTGTTAGAAATAATATATTTTCCTAAATTATTAACATACTCCATTCTCCATCGTTTAACTATATACATACTAAAAATTTCTAGCGGGAGAAAAAATAGGGTTGCCGCTCTAATTTCCCCCCAATTCACCTCATTTTACTATATACATACTCCATCCTCCATCGTGCCCATCATTTCTTCCCCACACTCTCTCTCATTCACCAATTTCTGTGTATGCATACGATCCATCGTCGACCTACGACGAGTCCCGCGAGAGGTCGTCGACTGCGGTGAGTCCTGCGAGTCCGACGACGCATCGTCGACCTCCGTCGTCGGCTACGGCGAGGCCAACTATTTTTCGGCATCCACCTGTGGCGGGTCGTCTGCCCAATAACCCCTATTTGAGGTGAGAAAACCCCCTTTCTGTGGTGCGAAAAAAACCTAGTCTTTACTAAGAGTTGTTTTCTTCTTTCCTTTGTGATGAGTTCAAAGTTTTGGATTTCATTAGTTCTTTTGTAGGTCTCGGTTGATTTCATTAGTTCAAAGTTTTGGATTTCAAACATCTTAAAGGCACTTTTGTTCATGGAACCAAAATTTGGGTATTTTTGAACATTTTTGAAATTTTTGGGTACTTTTGAACATTTTTGGGGTACTTTTGGACATTTTTCTAGAAATTTTATTGAGTTCGAGTTATGCTACTATCAAAATTGAGAATATTTTGTAGCTGCACAAACCGTCATTATTGTCATATCATCCAAACCTCCTCCTCCAGGAGTGGGAAAATTTTAACATTCTGAAAAAGTAGGAATGTCAAAATTTCCGTTACGGGTGCTTGCCATTTCCATTACGGAAGGAAGGAAGCACAAAGGGGAAACACAGGGGTGCTTTCCATTTCCGTTACGACGTGTCCAGTAGGAGCCATGGGGTGCTTGCCATTTCCGTTACGGAAGGAAGCACAAAGGGGAAACTAAATCTCATAGATTTAGCAGGTTCGATCGATCGTGTTAACTGTTTGAAATTTTGACTAGTTGAAACTAGCAAATAAATAGTGTCCGCTGAATTCTTGGTTTGGTTAGGCAACGAGGACAATAGAAGAACATGTAATGAAGGATTATGCTTCAAGAGAGTGCAAGGATCAATCAATCTTTATTTGCCTTGTCGAATGTCATATATGCTCTTAACAACAACGAGCCTCAGATCCTGTACCGAGAGAGCAAACTGACACGGATATTGCTGGACACTCTAGGAGGACCAGCCGGCCTTGATGATTGCTTGTCTGGTGAGAGAGTTCAATCTTTGTATCTTCATAATAATATATATGATTATAGTTCAACATTGAATTTATTGTTTTTTTTCTCTAAAGGATTGTATTGAACTACTTGGTTTTTTTTTAAGAAAATTGTTTCTTTTGGGGACTACATCTCTTACAACCACAGAGGTGGATTCTCATTTTAAATTTAAGTGAAGTGAGAGATTTGGCATGTATGTTATGTAGGTAACATTTTTTCATGGTACATAATTTTCCTTTTACCCTTTATATAGGTGTTGATTAAGTTAAGGTCTTAAAGAAATCAGGCTTGCCCAATATTTCATGCTTTCTCAAAATCTAATGAAATTGCATCTGATAGACACCAGTTGTGAGGTTTACTAACCTGAACCTATAAGTCCTACCATTTTTTTGCAGGCAAGCTTTCTGATAAAGAGAATTCACTGGGATCACCACTGAACTATGAGAAGATACAATGACCACATAGCTTCATTAGGAAATTGTTTGCACATATTTTTTTATGGGTTTTGATGTGTGTTTCAGATTCAAACTATTCACGGGTCACAAGCTAGTTTGAGATTTTATAGGCAATTGTTTACTCATCCAGGGATGGACCCAAAGCATGTTTCCCTTATACAGGAAAAAATGTATATTAAGTTTTGACCCCCTTACCATTTGGTCCCGGATCTGTCTCTAGTCCTCACAATTGATCAGATTTTATGGAGTTTCTACATGTGTCTCCAAATCAATTCATTTTAGTATACTTAGATTAGCTAAGCATACATGTACTTTTTCTAGTGTTTGAGCATGTGAAAAGGAAACTCCTACAATAGGGAATTATTATTCTATATTAGCGTCACTACTTATTCAGTCTTGACATCTCCTAGGACACTAAAACTGAAACTGCTCCTGTGGCCTCTTAGTGAAGATAGAGTATGTAATTATGACAGGAAGAAAAGGATTCAAACAGACGACCCCAAATTTTGAGATAAAGTTGTTTTTGTTGTTGTTGAAGTCTTCCATATTATACCTTAGATTAATTTAAATATGATAATGATTTTTGCATCAGATTATATATGGTAGTAGGGATCCTCTTGAAAGCTAGTGTGCCCATCTCTTGCTGTCAAAGGATGAAATATACTTTACTGAGGTTGAGTCCAAAGGATCTTGTAGTACATGTGAGCCTCGACCTGTAGCACAGGTATAGTGTTTTAGTATCTACTATCTATTATGTGGCCATGTTTTAATCGGTTGAATGTGAAAGTATTTTGCAGTACATATGTGCCTCAGCCTGTAATCCAGGTATAGTTCTTGATCTGTTGCCATCATATTTAGTGAGGTTGACTGCAAAGGATTTTGCATTACATATGAGCCCCAACATGTACTTCTTTAGCATCCATTATGCTGTCAATTATGATATGCATGAAAATGTCACATGTTCTACTTTTATAACTCTGTCATCAGTTATTTCCCCTTCATGTTTTGAGAAAATTTCTGCACTTCAATAGTCAGTTATCTATCCCTTCACTAAATAAATTTTGTTTCTCTTGTGGCACTAGGTAGAGGAGCTTCTACACAAAAAATGTCTTAAGGAGGCATCTGAAAAGGAGCTTGAAGAATTTATCCAGTTATTGATGACCACAAAGGCATTGCCTTTATGCTCCAAGCCTCCTAGAAGTTCATGGATGACAAGAAAAAATGTCCACCAATGGATTGAATCTCTTGAAGCTTACGCCATAGATGCATGCAAGAATGATGAACAAAAAAGAACCACTGGGAAGTAATTAGTCTTACTCCAATGATATTACTTTGATTTAGCTATATAAATTTCTTATATGATATCATGTGGTGGTAGATATTGCAGCTGAGTTATATCAGTTAACCATTCTTTAAGTCTTAAGTACTTGGCATGTGAATTGGGATGGAGTGTGTTGCATATAGAGCCTCAGCTTAACTCTCAGTTTTTTATATGTTTTGCACATTGTTCATGATTTTCTCTTGTTTCTGTGCCTATCCTATTAAGTATGTCTATCTTTATAAACCCAACCCTCCCTTCTGTCGATCAGAGTCAATCGGCCACGAAATGCCACCATTTTCCATCATCCTACACTTGGAGATTTTGAACTATAGCATGTGTGTAATCCCACCGAAAACATTTCATGATGTTCTCTTGACAAGTCAATTTAGATGCTGTTTCGTTTGTAAGGGTTACTTTTTCTTGTACATCCTTTGCAGTTACCAGTTGGTACCAATGAAGCTGAACTTGAAGAAGTTGCCATGGAGTCCAAGCCTGGACCGCTGTTGAAGACACAATCTGCCCGCTGTATGGATTGTGGGACTCCCTTCTGCCATCAGGTACATAAAAAATTTCTTGCTCTTCACGAAGGAAAATTTTGAGATTGGATGGAGGAATATTTTGTGTTTGTTTATAAGTATTTTGACTCGTATCATATTGTTGAGTTTGATGAAGTTCTATAATTACTAATTAAATGAAGGGTTTATCTTGTATGACATACTTTCCATGATTTGTTTTTATTTTTGTAACAATATTATGTGTTATGGATGTTCTGTTATATGTTGCTTGCATGATTCCATATATGATAATCAGGTTCATGATTTGATTGTGTAATATGAAATTTTCCATTACAGTAACTTGAGAAGCTTCTTCTATGTATTCTACGTGGTGATATTTTGTTGAAGTACATAATAGGTTTTTTGTATTTATTGGACAAGAACCACAGTTTATTCCTATGAGCATCCACAAGAATAGTTGAAATATTAACACTGTTCTGGATGTCACATATGACGTATATATACCTGAAAGTTATCAGAAAACAGTTATCATTTCTTTTGCTGATCACTATGGAAGCCATTGTATTTTTGTCCGTTTAGCTACTCTCGATCCACCTTTATTAGCTTTTCACCCTTGGCATCATCACAGGCTTTGTTCCACAATTCACTTTGTAAATTATCATTCAGAAATGTCTAGCTCTCTTGATCTACTTTTATTTGTTAGACTGTCGATTCATTCTTAAAATTTGTGAAGTCACTAGTAGTGTTGTCAGAAGCTTCACTTATGAAGACTGCATCATGAAACTGGGTTCATATTTCTTATTTCTCTGCTTTTGAATATTGCACAACGAATTTTGAAGGTGATGTCCATTTATTTTTTCCAAGTTCCATTTTAGATGAACATGTAGAGGCTTTTGTAAATGTACACTTAAAATATGTTATCTTTAGGGCTCGCTGGAAATTTTGAATGCTATAATGACAATCCAGCACAAGAAATGTTCATGCAATACCAATATACCAAGATTTTCAGCTACTAAAAATATTAACACAGAAAATTTCCAAGCCTTTCCTACTCATTGTGAGAAACCTTGATTTATGGCTGTCATTATTCGCCCGATCACATTTTGGAGCTGAATGAAATTATGGCAGCGGAACATTTAAGTAATATATGGCTAAAATTTCTAAACAGCTTTTACCCCCTAAATACTATTTCATAAAATAAACAGATCTCGTATTTAAACTAAGTATCTTCATTATTAGAAGACACGCCAATTGGACCATCACGACTTGCTTATAACTGCTTACTAATGGAGCGCAAAAGTATAGCACAGCAGTCTGGAAGTGAGAATTAAGAAAATATAGTACAGTAAACTTGTAATTCTTTTACAGGAGGACTAAGATCTTCATTTTTCCCATAACTAATAAAAGAGAACCAACATTATAGACTGAAACTCTACGGAGAAAACATACAACCATTAGAAAGCACCTCATGTAGAAATTTATTACAAAAGATGCATCATTCAAGTGTACAGAGAGGTTTTTATGTACAATGCAGTTGCAAAACCACTGATATATCACATTAGCCATTAATTAGAAATTGTAAACTTAAAACTAAAATGAATAATATTAACAAATATAGAATGCCAATTACCAGTTATTTTCTTGCTCGTAGTAACAAATGCATACAGTCTTCGCACCACTTC
>JANAVB010025231.1:0-61866 GCA_029216955.1 Iris pallida
ATATATCTATCTATATCATACACGGATTGCGGAGTATGACTTTATCTGGGAAAGAGGATTGCTCGCAAATGCAGCTTTGTTCATACAAACTTCTATAGGCAGGTTGATGACGAGGGACAGACTTCTAGGTTTGGATGCAGATTCCAGACCCGAAGTGCGTACTGTGTACAGGTGAGGCCGAATCTATGGATCACCTATTCTTTGAGTGTCCGATAACTTGGCACATTTGGTCAGAGCAGTGCATGCGATCGATGGGTGGAGTTGGCAGTGCTAGAGATATACGGAGGATCCTCAGCTGGATCAGAGACCGCCGAGGCATGGACCCTGGTTGGGCCAAGATAGCTAGAGTCCGGCTTGCAGCATCAGTTTGGCATGTCTGGAGGGAACGTAACAGGCGTATCTTTGAGAGGCTGACTACCTCCTCCGTAGGAATTCTGCATAATATAGAATTCGATGTATCTGTAATGGCCCCTTAACCAGAATTGGAGAGATGTAAGAATAATGTATTGTAATACCTTTACTACGATTTGCGTAGAATAAAATTTACCCTTATTCCATAAATATATATACATACAGCATGGCTGAAATTTAAATAGCAGCTCCCACAAACCTGTTTTGTTCCCACGGCAAGGGATCACAAAAAGGGTACATAAGACTCGTCAAAAAAAAACATTTTCCTGCTGCATTCTGTTTATATGAGAGCAACCAAAAAGGGAGTAGCATAACCTAATCACAATGTTCAGAGCATTGGCTTCTTGCCTTTGGCTTTGTAGTTTTTGCGAGTTGCTGGCCTTTCATCTGCAGAGTACTCTGTGCTCTCGTTATGTACTGTTTCCTTGACAGTCTGAATGGAATAGCTGTCGGAAATGTCAACATGAAGTTCTTCATGTTGCCTAAAAAAAATGGAAAGAGTCATAAGTTTGGATTGTATCACTTTGGCAGCATGGCATCCAAAGTGGCCAGTTTATGATATGTGATTGTAAGCATGGCATCCAGTTTATCATAAGTTTGGATTGTATCACTTTGGCAGCATGGCATTCAAGCAATCTCTGCTGTTTTCATCTCTCATTTCAACAACATTTTTCAATCAGTTGATACATCCCCTGTTCCTGAGCATATCCTAGCAGATCTTCCTCACATTTCACCTATTGATAATGAAATTATTTGTTCGATACCACAAGAATATGAAATCAGGAATGTTATTATGAGCATGAGCCCATACAAATCTCCTGGACCAGATGGTTACCCTGCCTATTTCTATCATAAATGCTCGAGTCTTATTGGTCATGAGGTATCTCTCTTCATTCAGGAGTTATTCTCTACTGGAATTATGCCTTCATTTCTAAATCATACTCATATTGCACTCATCCCAAAAGTGAATACTCCTTCCAAACCAGTAGATTTTCGTCCTATTGCTCTCTGCAATGTTCTTTATAAAGTGATCTCTAAAATTATCACTAATAGAATTCGACCTCATCTACACAAATTGATTGGTCCATATCAAAATGCATTTGTTCCTGGCCGACACATTGGTGATAATGTTGTTGTTGCGCCGGAAATCATTCATTCCATTTCAAAATTTTCCCCGAACAACAGTGCATTTGCATTTAAAGTAGATATGTCCAAGGCCTATGATAGGCTTGGTTGGGGGATCATCAGTCAAGCTTTAAAAGGGTTCGGTATTTGTGGTAAATCACATGATCTCATAATGCAATGTGTTACTACACCTACTTTTGCTATTCTCATAAATGGTGAACCATCAAACATGTTTACTCCTGCTCGTGGCATTCGCCAAGGATGCCCTCTCTCCCCCTATCTGTTCATTCTTTGTATGGAAATACTATCTACACTCATCACATCAATGGTTAGAAACTCTCTATACGAGAGTATATATCTGCGTAATTCATCTGCTTCATATTCTCATTTAGCATTTGCTGATGACCTGTTTATTTTTGGAATGTCCTCTCTACATAACATCTATCGGGTTAAAATCATATTGAAAACCTTCGAAAGTTGGTCAGGCCAACGTATTAACTTTGATAAATCTTCCATTTTCCTGTCCAAAAAAACTAATCCTATCATGAGAGAGTTATATATCAATCTTTTGGGGGTTAAACCTATGCAAAGCAATGACAAGTATCTCGGCCATCTTCTTCTTCAATCCAAAAACAGAGCCCAAATCTTTTCCTCTTTGCTCAACTCGAGCATTTCAAAATTACAGGGTTGGCGCAAAAAATGTCTTTCACATGCGGGAAGAATTGTCCTCATCAAATCTACTTTGTCATCTCTTCCTACTTATTTTTTCTCCTTCTATCATATTCCTAAGAAGGTCACTAATCTCCTCACTCGACATCAAAAGAATTTTTGGTGGAATAGCATTGACAAAAAGAAGATCCATTTTACTGGTTGGAGTATGTTTACTAGACCCAAATATCAAGGGGGACTTGGTATAAGAGATCCTCACATCTCGAATCTAGCATTGCTTCTCAAACTTGCTTGGAGATTCCTGACTGAACCAAATTCCCTCTGGGTTTCCTTAATCTCCAGTAAATACCTTCGAACAGCTTCATTTTGGTCGGTAGTGCCATCGTATGATTCTTCATGTATATGGTCGAGCATCCTTTGTAGCAGGGAATACTTGATGGGAAACATTATTTGGTCAGTAGGAGATGGTACTCTTATTAACATTTGGAATGATCCTTGGGTGCCTTCATTACCAAACCATAAAGTCCAAGGATTTGTTTTCAGTAATAACTGGGTCACTAATGTTTGTGATCTGATCAATAAAGACTCATATACATGGAAAGCCAACCTGATTTGCATTCTATTTCCTCCTCCTGAAGCCTCTGCTATACTGAAAATTCAGATATCTCATAATTGTACTACTGATAAACTAATTTGGAAGCACACTGTTGATGGGGTTCTGACCACAAAGTCGGCATATCGATCTATTCACGAAGGGCTCAATGACAATTGGAGGAACACAGATGATTCAGCTTTCAATGACTGGAAGAAACTTTGGAATCATTCTCACATTAGTCCGAATGTTCTATTATTTGGATGGCGAGCTCTAACAAATTCTCTACCAACAAATGCCAACATACATTATCGAATCACCAATATTGATGATACATGTCCCCTCTGTAAGGTACAACCTGAGACGACTAACCATCTTTTATTGCACTGTCCAATAACAGGTACATCATGGAGTCACAAACCGGAATTACACACTTTGATCAAAGATGATTCCACAATTACTTCGTTTATCTCAACTTTATTGAAGGAAGGAGATCAGCAAAAAACATCCTTGTCATTCTATCTAATGTGGAGCATATGGAAATCTAGGAACAACTCAATCTTTCAACAACAACCTATTAATGGACGCAGAATCTATGAAGATGCAATCAATCAATTGGAGAAATTCAACATTTTCAATGATGGAATTGATCACTCTGATAATACTGCAAACAGAAATCATTGCAATGTCATCTGGACTCCTCCACAGGCCAATTTTCTGAAGATTAACTTTGATGGAGCTTATCTTGATGGCAAAATGGCAGCAGGAGCTATTCTTAGAGATTCTAATGGATCTTTTAAACTTGCAATGTCGAAATCTGTCGAAGGAGGTTCCCCTTTGGAAGCTGAAGCCATGGGCATCCAACTTGCAATGGAAATTTGTACCAGAGATCATCTTCATTCTGTTATCATCGAAGGAGATTGCAAAACTCTAATTGATTCGATCAACATCATTGAATCAATTCCTCTTTGGCGGGCTCGACATATAGTTGCAGATGCAAGGGCATTTTCACAATATGATCTTAATTACAGTTTTAATTACACTCATAGAAGTGCTAATGAATGTGCTCATTCTTTAGCCTCCTATGCTTTGCTTTCTAGTTCTTCTCATACATTGTTGGTTTATGAAGAACTTTCCTTCTGTATTAGCTCTCATATTTTACTTGATATGAGTACTGTAACTACCTGAATTTTAATGAAAGCTTTATTTAAAAAAAAAAAATCTGGATTATTTTATACGGACATATTTGACAAATGGGTACTGGAAGTTGTAGAATTACTTCTTGGGGGTTGGAAGTTTGGACTGAGCTAATAGTTCCTTCCTATGACTATCACTATCGGACTGAGCTAATAGTTCTTGGGGGTTGGAAGTTATAGATTTCATGTATTTTCATGGTAAAACCAAGGTTCCTAGTATTTGTGTCAAAAACGGTGTCGGATCCTTTCTATGACTATCAGTATCGACAATATCTATGGACAGTGTATGCGATTTAAGATCAGAGTATCGAATTTTTTTTATTGCAAAGTAAATAATTATTAACGCATTTAGAGAAAATATTTAGATATTTAGGTTTAATTTTAAGACATAAATGTATTTAATTTCTTTTTACTATCAACTATATATTTTAAGACTGAGTAATGTTATTCGTACCTGCACAATTTTTTTCCAAATCATCCCTCGTTAGATAGCAGCTGACGTGATATGTTAAATAATATTATGTGACATCTAACAGGACAGCTGACATGTCAAATTTTATTCCAAAAAATTAAGACTAATTATAAGGGCACATCAAAATCTTATTAGGACTATCACATTTTTAACTTCCCTTTATTTACAAGTTTGCTATTGAAATTTTTACTCAGGACTATCACATTCGAATGTATAAAAAACAATTATTTTAATTTTTTTCTCACTCATCTCCTTCTTCACAAGAAGAAGAAAGAAGAAAGAACAAGAAGAAGAAGAAGAAGAAGAAGAAGAAGAAGAGCAAGAACAAAAAGAAAGAAAACAAAATAAAGTCTCTTTCTCCAAACCCTAGTTTATTTTTTTTGCTCTCTTATAATTTCTCTTTTTTTTTATCTAAATCCTAGTTTATGGATGAAATCATAGTTGTAGAAGAAATTGAATTATCAAATTTATCAAATTTACTAATCTATTAATCAATTAATCAATTTTTCTTTATTAATAGAAGAAATTATGGATGAAACCCAAATTCTAAAAGAAATCGATTTGTTGAGCAAGTTTATATCAGGATTGCCACAATTTCTGGCAGTCCTGAAAGGGACTTGCTGTACAACAGCACTGCCACAATTTCTGACAGTCCTAGAAGTATTGAGGACTGTCAGAAATTGTGGCAATCCTGAAAGGGACTTGCTGTACAGCAAGTACATTTTAGAACTGCCACAATTCCTGGCAGTCCTAACATCGAAATGGCCGAATGAAAAATATATGTTAGAATTTATTTACATCTTGATAATATAATGAAATAGACATTTTAGGCTTTATTTTCATGCATTTTTTGTGAGAAAGAATGAAATAAACATGTTAGGATTTATTTTCATGTATTATTTGTGAGGAATCAAAATGATGATAATGAAAATTGTGGAGAGAAAAACTAGGATTTTGATGGAAATGATGGAGAAGAAAACTAGGATTTAGAGTGGAAATGATGGAGAAGAAAACTAGGATTTAGAGTGAAAAAATTGTGGAGAAGAAGATGAAGAATAAGATGTATAGTTTGGGGAGTGGAAAATGGTGAAGAAGAAGAAGAGGAGGAAGAGGAGGAAGAAGAAAGTTAGGATTTTGGAAGAAAGAGAGTGAATTTTACAAATGAGAGTGGAATTTGGAGTTTGGGGGGTGTGGAATTTGGACAGCCCCTTGAGTAGAAAATTGGGATAGCCCTAGTAATTTTTCCACAAACATGGGCTATCGCCAATCCTGGATAGCCCTGATAAGATTTTGATGTGCCCTTATAATTAGCTAAAATTAATTATCCAAATTTTTTTTAATATTAATTTTAATGTTAATATTAATTTGAATGTTAAATTTAAAATTTGTCATATTGTCTGTCATATTAACCGCCACGTCACTTGTGATATAAGAAAAAATAGTTTTTAAAAAGATTTGGAACGAGGAATAATATTACCCTTTAAAACTAAGAATAATGCTAGTTGTACCTCCAAACCGTCCCTCCTTACGTGGCAGCTGACGTGATATGTTGATGTGGCAGCTGACGTGACAAAAATTAAAATTAAAATTAAAATTAACATTAAAATTAATGTTAACATTAACATTAACATTAAATTAATATTATTGTTAACATTAACAATAATATTAATATTAATATTAACATTAACATTAATATTAACATTAATTAATATTAATATTATTAACATTAATATTAACATTAATTAATATTAACATTAAATTAATATGAAAAATTGGATAATTAACTTTTTGGGTTAAAATTTGCCATGCCATCGGTCATATCAGATGACACATAATATTATTTAACATGCCATATCAGCTGCCACATAACAAAAAATGTTTTGAAAGGACAATTTGGAAGTACGAATAGCGTTACTCTAAAACTAAAATATACTATCAAGCGTTACAACAAACGTCAAATAAATATAGAAAGTTTACTAGAAAATTTACAAGTACGAAATATTCTTCGACATGTGCTCTCAAGTCATAAGTCTCTCTCTCTCTCTCTCTTCACTATCTATTGCTTTATGTATTTCCCCAATGAGTCGATGATCTGCGCACATACTTGTTCATGCCGGAAATTTCGTTACAATGGCTTCCAGTTCAACTTCATGGTCAGTGTCAGTATCCGTGTCCAGGGCCTTGTATCTGTACCAACTGGCACAAGCAAGGAAATAAGCCAGGTTCACGACCCCCATAGCGGCAATCAGGAAGTAGAAGTAGTCCAATTTCCCCTTGTTAAGATCCTCCGCCAACCAGCTCTCCCTCCCCTTCCCGCCCGTCGTCCTGTGGACTATCGTCACCATGAAGCCGCTCACGTAGCTCGACACCGCCATGTTGCAGAAGAACAGGGCTCCCGCGAGGCTTCTCATGTTCTCGGGGAACTGCTTGTAGTAGAACTCGACCTGCCCGATCGCGTTGAAAGCCTCCGCGACGCCCAGCACCACTTGCGGAGGGATCAGCCAGAGGCCGGACATCGCGCTCACCGCCCCGCCGCCGTTGGCGGTCCCGATGGTCGGGCGGCGGAGCGCGATCCTCCTCCGCTCCTCTTCGACCAGGCCGAACATGACCATGCCGACTATGGAGAGGACGAGTCCGGTGCCCATCCTCTGCAGCAGCGTGATGCCTCCCTCCCTTCCGGTGCACCTCCGGAGCCACGGGACGAGGACGCGGTCGTAGAGGGGGACCCACAGCGAGATGGAGAGCATGGAGAATATCGTGAACGAAGCTGCCGGTATCTCGAAGTGGCTCTTCCCGAGACGCCTGTCGGATTGGAGGGCTTGGAGGACCATGTAGCTTCCCATTTGGGCATGCGCGACGTTGAAGATTATGTTAGCGGACCACACAGGAATGATCCTTAGCAAACACTTGAGCTGCTCGACCTGCTGAAGAGTACACAGTCTCCAGGGAGTCTCCGCTGCGCCATTCGGCTTGATGTTGTCCCTCGGAGTCACTATCGAAGCCTTGTCGAGAAACCTAAAGTGTCACACAACACAACATAACACAACAATAGTGGATAAGTAAGTATTAGACTGTCAAAGAATTTAGCTTGGAGAGTCTGGAAATTTTTGCTTTGCTAGCCAGTCACCTGAACTGGTCAGTGTAGCCGAGCCTGCAGTTGAGAACCCCCGAATGAGGAGGATCGAAGAGTGTCTGCTTCGGGTCGTCGGGGAGCCTAAGCCGTCTCTTCCTGAAGGCGGCCACGAGGACCTGGGCGATGCTGGTGAAGGGGCTCCCCTCGGGCTTCACGACCACGTAGATCCTCGTCCCCGCGAAGAAGAAGACGCAGGACAGGAGCATGAGCATGGTGGGGATCGCGAGGCCCCAGGCCCAGCTCACGTCGCTCTGGATGTATATGATGGCGGTGGACGAGACGAGGATGGCGAAGGCGAGGGTGAAGTAGTACCAGTTGAAGAAGCTGGCGATGCCCTTCTTCCCGGACTCCGTGCGGGGGTCGAACTGGTCCGCTCCGAACGCGAGGTTGCAAGGCCTTATGCCCCCGGCCCCGATGATTTGGAACGCGAAGCTGGTCAGGAGCACGGCCAGCTGCCACCGCGTGTGCGCGACGCAAGCTTGGCCCTCGCCGCACTGAGGCGGGTGCAGGCTGGGGACTGCGGCTGTCAGCGTGAGAATGAACATGCCCTGCGATGCAGAGGCAAATGCGGGATCGATGAGGATGCCATCGTCCCTCCCATATATATATGTAGCAAAATGATAATTGTTTGTACGATAGAGTTACCCAACCGTGCTGTATGGCTCGCACAGTATTTGTGTGCGGTGGCCGCAACAGTGCACAAGGGGGAGAGGGAGGCGGAGAAGGAGAACACGGAGTACCTCCTGCTTCAAACTATGGCCTCTCCGACCCCCTCGGTCGTCTCACACGACTACTCACGCGAGCAATGTCTTTTTTGAGAGTTATCAATCTGATGTTTTTGAAACAAAACTCATTTGGAGCTCTTCATAGGCAAATCATAAAGGCATTTCAACTTACTCAGAAATAGTCCAATTTTTCATAATTTACAAATTTGTCACTAGAAAATTATTTAGGGTTAGTCCAATTATTGGTATGTAAGTCTATTTTTTTCTCACTTCTTCTTCACTTCTCTTTCCCAAAATTCTAAACATTTCCTCTTTCAAATCTATCTCAATTCATGTTCATGCCTAAATTTCATCTTCTAGTAACTAAAATTTGATTTAGTATTTACTCTAGACGGATTTTCGAAGTTTTGAACCCATTTTAGGGTTTCAAAATTCGTCCACAATCGCGATTGGGGGCGATGATGGATTGTCAACAATATTGATAGTCCTAACAATTGGAAGGACTGTCAAAAATTTAACAGTCCTACATAAAGCATTGAGCAACATATATGTTTAGGACTGTCAAAAAATTTAACAGTCCTAAAAGAAAGTTTTTAATAACATGGAAGAAGAAGTAACGTAATTATAAGGATTTTATATTTTTTATAAAATCATTAAGTTACATTTATAAGTATTTTAAATCTATTTTAAAGATAAAATAAGTTATCTACTCGGTTTAAAAATAAGTAAATTATCTACTCGGTTTAAAAAAAAAACTCAAAATTTTAAATCTATCTTAGAAATAAGTATCTCAATTTTGTTCCATATCAAACTAAACGTTTATATAATATTTTAAAGATAAGTCTCTCAAATTTAAATATATTTTAAAGATAGGCCAAATAACGTCAAATTAGATTGACAATAACACAAATGAAAATATAATAATATCATCACACAAATAAAAATACACATGAATATATAAATTTTCTACAGTCCTAGAATGGACTGAAAATACACAGGACTGTAGATTCTACAGTCCTGACAACATAGAGGACTGTGAAATTTTTCTACAGTCCTAGAATAGACTGAAAATACGTAGAACTATAGAAAAATTTTACAGTCCTGACTCCATATAGGACTGTGAAAATTTTATACAGTCCTGTGTCTTTCCAGGCGCGACTGTGTCGGAATCCCTTACTTCGAAATTTATGGGTTTGAAACATCAAAATTCGTCCAAAATTTTCATCTCTCTCCCAGCCCATTTCTCCAAATCTCATTCCAATCATGCGTAAGACATCAAAATTTTGGCAACAACCATTTTGATTTTTGATTTTTGTTTTGTTTTTGGTGTTGTCAATGCTAAAAAATAATGTACGGAACTTTCGACGGCGGGAAGATCTCGCCGGGAGGAGGAGGAAAAGAAGTTTAGATCTTGAAGAGAAGAATTTTGGTGAAGATAGAGGTGGTGGAGAAAAATCAGTTTAGGTTTGAGAAAGGGAAAAATTGAACTGCATAGGTTTGAGAGGGTTAGCACAACTGGAAAAAAAAAAAAATTGGCTGTCATGAGTAAAAAAATTTCTAAACTGGATTAGTCCTAAGAAATAATGTGCCCTTATAATTTGCCTTTTCATATTGTCCAAAATGTCGGTCTACAATATTTTTTCCTACACTCTCTTATATATTTTCTTTGTTAACTAATATATTTTTCTCCCACCCAGGACGAACCATCTTAAGGGCTAAGGTGGACTCTAGCACAAGTCTATTTTTTTCACACACACAAACACCTGTATATTACTTTTGTCATATGAGTTTGATTATATTCCAGCCTACCTCAGCCTAATTCATTCCATACCAATTTGAATTTATGGTTCTGCCTTTGTCCCTCTCACTTTAGACGGCCGTCTTGTGACTCCAAACGTCTTAGAAAGGATATTCCACATCTTCTTGCTAATGCGACATTGGATAAAAAAATGTGATTTAATATTTCATATTCTTTTTGACATTAACACTCATCTATAACATTTATATCATTTATATGCATGCCTCTTTTATAAGTTTTACATAGTCATGATGTCATAATTGACAACCAACCACATAAAAAAAAAAAAAAACTTAAAGTAACTCGTGTGCTATTAATTTTTAAAACTCGTCAATGAAAACCGTTAGACTAAATACATCTTTAAGGATTTAAATAAAAAAAGTTAAAGATCTAAAAAGAAAAATAAGTACACGTGACGTAACCATATAATGAGTTTTTTTTTTTTTTCAGTTCCTACTTGAGTTTCTATAGTCGAAGTACATAATTTTTTTATCTTGCACGACGCTTAATGGCATGCGGTCGTTAGCATAAAACATAGAAAGGAAGGATGACAACTCTTAATACCGCTGGACATATCGACGTGACCAACATTCAAATCATGACTAGGGTTGCAATCATGTTTAGTCGAGCTGACCTTTGCAGGTTCAAGCTAGGCTCATGCAAGGTTGGGTCCTAATCGACCAGGGCTCGAACTCGAGCCCGAACTAATTGTAAGAAAATATTAAAGCTCGTCTTGCTTTGCTCCCAAGCCAAGTTGTTCACGAGTAGCTGACAAGCTGTTTGGACATGAGTCGAACTTGAATCCTCGGCTTAGTGGGCCATGGTCATTAAGCCGAGGTTAGTCTAGTCGTTTTAGCTTAGTTTCCCAACCTATATGTGACTATATGTTATGCTCTCATAAAATTTTGAGAGTTTCACATAAAACTCTAAAAATTAGATAGTTATATACAAGTGGACTTGAGTCGAGTCTGGTCATAGTATGGTGAAGACTGAAGTCTATCACCATCATGAGAGGGAAAAAAAAAAAAAAAAGCTAACCAGTATTTTAAAATAAATTTAAATTTCAGCATACATGTTATTTAATAGGTGATATTTTTTTTCAGTGCTTCTACACGACCGAAAAGAACGCGTGAACCAATGTTATGTCTCGATCTCCCTTTAGTCAAAAATTTTAAACGGTAAATATAAGGGGGACTAATTTTGTGGGTCTTACGTCTCGGACAAGGACAATAAAGGGACAACCGAAAGTTAAGGATGGATGCCTCAACCGAAGTTGTACAAGGGACAATATTTCACATGCCCAGTCGAGCAACATTTCTACATCTTAATTATATCAATCAATACATCTCTATCTAGATGGATAGATACTGACAATCACTTTGCATTAATTTTCATAACCAAATCGAATTCAGAACCTAAATTTTCATAACCAAATCAGAATCGAATTTTCTAAAATTAAAACTAAACAGAGATGAACTAATTTGATTCACTTGCTCAGTTAAATTGGTTGGACCAATTTTGCTGGACTCTTTGCATAATGGACCGAATTAAGGTATTTTATAGATACAATTTTTGTGTATCAATCAAACAACAATAATACAAATAAATATAATGACATATTTATACAATACAACAATAAATAAATTATAATTATGCAATATGAAACTTAAATAAATTACACCCGTATGGGGTTGAGGGTATGTAGGGTTGCGTCGATTTGCAAAGTTCAAAATCTAAATTCGAACAGAAAAAATCGAATTTATAGTTCTCCAAAATTGAACCCAATATTGAAAATCTAATCAAATTGCTTATTTATCCGGTTCGAAACAATTTTCGATTTTGTATCATACTCGCACAAGTAACCCAAAAAAATGGGATAAAAAAACTGAATTTTTTTTTAACGCTTACACATATACACTATAATCAGTACATGTACACCATATTTTTTTAGACTTGATTTTAACTTGATATCCTCAATTATTTCAGTTTTTTAATTTCATACCTTAAACTTTTTTTTTGTACAAATTGATACCATCAACTATTGGATTATTTTCATCATAATATCCAAAACAAGAAAAAGGACGAAACTACTCTTTCCCTAGCCAACACCCTCATCCACATCAATAATGCTAAGTCTACTACCTAATGCTTACAACCCTCTTACAACCACTCACCCATTTGCTGACATGTGGGCCATGATCCACATGTCAGCAATGGGTGAATGTTGTAAGAGGGTTGTAAGCATTTGGTTGTAACTGTAGCATTACTCCATCCACATCCACCCATGTCCTGGCTACCCCCTCCCCTTCCCCTCCAACCCCGCCCCCCTTCCCTCTTTATCCACGCGTAGCAGTGGTGGCAGCAACGGTAGAAGGAGCAGCAGGGGAGGAGGCTGCAACGACGAAGAGGGAGAGGCAGTGAGGGTTGACATTCGGGTTGGGGGAGAGAGAGTAGGATAGACATGAGTATTTTGGTCCCTTTTTTTTTTTCCGAATATTCAGTTGTAAGGAAAAAAAAAACTTTTAAGATATTAAGTTGAAAAACTAAAAAGTTGAGCGGATCAAGTTATGTTCTTGACCTTTCAGAACTCAAATCCCTTGATACCGGATCATGGTCTAGCAGGTCACTACACCAAGAAATGGGACTCAGTTCATTAATTTTTATTATCCATCGTTAATGGAACAAGCTGGAGCTGATAATTATGTTCATGTACGTAGACGAAGCGTGAAAAGCGAGCAAATTAATATTTACCACAAGAGAAGAGATCGAAGCGAAGCCCAACGTGACGTATCGGCCGAAGTAGGTGTCGGAGAGGAACGCTCCGAAGACCGGGGCGAAGTTGGACGTCCCGTGGAAGAAGTTGATCAGAGTGGTCGCGCTCACGCTCTGCATGTGGAACACGCTCGTCAGGTACACCAGTAGGTTGCTGCCCGTCCCGATCGACCCCAGCTTCTCGAACGCCTCATTTCCTTACAAAAATCCAAAAAAAAAAAAAATTAATCACTACTTAACCCAAGAAAAACAAAATCACAATTACAAAAGAAAAAAAAGTTTTCTTTTTCAGTACCTATGATATATGGCATTGCTTTCCATCCTCTGTGCTTAGTTGGGGCCTCCTCGGCAGTGGAGGAGTTCTCTTTCGTCTCCATTTTGGCTATGACTCAGAACTTTTTCTCTCTTTTAGAAATGGTTTTAGTTCATATATAAGTGGTAGTGAAGAAGAGAGGGTAGGTACTACTACTACTACTGTGAGGCTGCAGTGGGTGGGAGGAGTGATGGAAATATATTCATGAGTAAAGGGTGGGGTGGGGAGTGGCTAAACTGTGTCCAAAATGGATTTGTCTTCTGAGGCATGCAGAGGAGAATTCAGTGACCTATATTTCTACTTGACAGCCACTTCTTTACTGAACTCCGCTGTAGACAGTGGGGAATGCGCGTCAACCCGAGCCTCGTGGTGTAGGGCGGGCTGGGCCCGGACCGGCCCGCGGTCAATTCAGCCCGGCCCGGCCCGGCCGAGGCCCGAACCGGCCCGGCCCCCCACCCCCCAACGGGTCGGGTCGGGCCTCCCCTCCCCCAGTCCAAGTCCGGCCCGTAAAGAATATTTTTTTTTTTTGAGAAAATATTTTTGTATGTTGCAGGATTCGAACCCAAGACCTGCCGAACTGGAGCTTTAAACCCACTTTCTATAACCAATTTCTCTTATTAGTTGGGTGTTCAAAATCTACATTAGCTTATATAATAGGTTAAGAAGATAAAAATGGAAAAAAAAAAAAAAAAAAAAAAAAAAAAAGCCAAAACCCGGCCCGCTCAGGCCCGACCCGTCCAGCGCCCGGGCCACTGGGCCGAGCTGGGTTTGGAAAATTCCAATCGGGCCGGGCCAGGTACGGCCCGCCTTCACGCCCGGTCCGGACTGGGCCCGACCCAAGCCCGGCGAGCCCGAATTTTCTGGGCCGCTGGCCGGCCCGGCCCGGACCGAATAACACCCTGACCCGAGCCTGACATGAGGATCTTCCATTAGAGATAAGAATAATGCTATTTATTCTTCTAAATTGTATCTTCAAACCGTCTCTCTTTATCTGACATGACATATTAATGTGATAGCTGAAGTGACAAATTTTAATATTAAAATTAACATTAAAATTAATGTTAACATTAAAATTAAAATTAATATTAATATTAACATTAACATTAACATTAACAATAATATTAATATTAACATTAACATTAAAATCAACATTAACATTAATATTAACATTAATTAATATTAATGTTAGTTAATATTAATATTAATATTAATATTAAATTATATTAATATTAAATTAACATGGACAAAATTGGGTAATTAATTTTTTGGGTTAAAATTTGTCATGTCATCGGCCATGTCAGATGACACATAATATTATTTAACATGTCACGTCAGCTGCCACATAAGGAGTGATGTATTTGAGGAACAATTTGGAGGTACGAATAGCATTACTCTAAAGATAAAAGGGTCCATATTTGCAGGATGCTGGGTCCAATGAGAAACCATGATGCCAGTCTTGGACTACATGCAGTTTTTCCCTCGGTCCATAACGCATTTTTGTTCTTTATTTTGATTTTTTTTTTGTATTTGTCCAACTCACAAAATTATAAATAAGTGTTGTCAGTTATTTTCTTTGTCCCCTCCAGTTCTGCAATCGGATTTAGCTGGAAAAAAAACACAACTTATGGATACCATGATTCGATTACCATAAAAACAAACAAATTTCTCTAATGGCCTGTTTGGATTGGGGGTAAAAAGAGTTAAATGAGAAAAAATTAAGCGAGGGAGAAAGAAAATTCTGCTTGATTTGAGGGTGGAAATTCAGAAGGAAAAGTCATAGAGAGAGTTAAATAGGAGTTTATTTAACCTTTTTTTATCTATTTTTTTTAACCCTTCAATTCAAATTGTAGGATTAAAGAGGAGAAATGAGAGGTGATTGTTTAAGAAGTCATCAATACCCTCTTGTTTGCCATATAAAATATTGTGATATTATTTTCCTTTTTTTTTCTTTCAACCTGATGCTCCGTCTTCCTGTCTTTCAATATGCTAACGTGCTTACGTCCAGGTGCGTCATCTCTCCTCTCTTTCACTTATTAATCATCGTTAAAAATTATATACAAAAAGAATCGACGACTATGTTTTTTATGCATATGTTGAATTTATGACCACATATATTTGATTCATAAAAACGGTCAAAGTACATCAAAATTTTGGAGGCAACATATATTTTATGCATCTGTTAAGTTGATGAGCACATATGTTTTGTATAATTTTATATCACATGGAATAAGGGTTTTTGGTAACTATTTTATTTTTATCAGTTTAGACTTTAAGTTCAGACATGTTCAATTGAAAAGTTTGGATCCTAATTTTTATTTTTGGCTTATTTTTTTCATTATATCATGAACATAAGTACAATGGTAGAAATATCTGGTGTTTCATTGATGGGATAGAATTTTTTTTCTTTTCTTTCTGATTGTATTTGGGCAAGGTTATTAAAATTATGTAATTTTATATACATGTACGTATAGCGTTATCTGAAAGTTTTTTTTTTTTTTCAGCACTTCTTCCCAGACCGCCAGGAAAACCGTCACGTGAACCGACGACGTGTCGGTTTCCCATTAGCCGGAGTTAGCAGGGGGTAAGAGTATTTTTTTTTTGCTTTTTTCGTCCAATAACGTACTGACACGTGTCCCTCGATTTGTTTTTTCTTTCTAAACTTTCGGACTGGCAAGACTTTGTTTTTTTTTTTTTTTTTTTTTACATGTCTGACTTTGATGCACTCATCACAAAATTTGACTATTTTTTTCTACTTCCGGATGGAAGAACCATCTAAACTTAAGATGTATATAATAAGGGTTGCTTATGCTGAAGTTTTGATACTAACTTAATGCTTAATGACTGATGATTATTTCGAAAGTATATGTGAGTTATCCTAGTGTATCAAATATCAAGAGCCAGAATTGATCTCAGAATTACTCTCAGAAAAGTTCTTCATTAACTTTCTATTTGTATCAAATTTGGCACTTTAGTATATCTATCATTTCTACTTAATTCTAATACTATTATTGTATTTGAATATTGTTTAATATTTAATTTTTTTTTTTTTGAGAAAGAATATTTAATATTAATTATTACCTTCTTGATACCATTATTGATCACACAAAAGAATAAAGTATTGTTTCATATAACTATATAAATTTCATATATGTGCACTATAAATAAAATCTAAGGACTTTTTTTAGATGCTAGTTATGTAGTGCCCCACTTCACAAAAGCACGAGATAGACAGATCGAAAGATCAGATTGCTGGCTCTGCAACAGAAGACGATTGATCTAGGTGAGTGGATGAAAACTCATTTTTTGATTCGATCACGCCTAATAAGAATATGAAATTTTGAATGAATGTTATTGCTAATGACAAGATTGAAATCATTGAGTATGATTATAAGAGAATTCACATGTTGCTATGCTAAGAACAAGAAAAGAGATATTTTATATGCTAAGAAGAAGATTGTGCCTGCTAATAAGAAATGAGATGTTGCCATGCTAAAGTTAGAATGTTGCCTCAATCAATAAACTGTTGCCATGCTTAATAAGATAAAAACATAGTATGCTTACATGCACGTCCCTAATTATATATATACTATCAAATAGTAGACATCTATGCTTACTGTTATAGAAATGTTACCATGCTTAACGAAAGAATGTCTTGTTCCTGATTGTATGCTGAAACGAATGAATGAATAAATGACGACAATTGTATCGATTGAATGAATGAACGAACGAAAAAAAAAGAGAAAAGCAGAGCTGTGACTATGTTGTTGGATGAATGAAATGAAAAGATGAGCTATTGGTTCTGTTGTACGAAAAGAAAAGACGGAATAACTGTTGATTGAAAATCTGTGCATTGAATGGTTTTATCTGATAGAGTTGCATTCATGTATTGGTTTTGGATAATTTGTGCACAAGGTAATAGTCTCTCGACGGTCCATAGGGCACTAGGGACCGATCGGCCCGGGAGAGATTGTAATAGCACCCCTGAGGTAAATGCTAGACCTCGCGATCAGGCGGATGTTGTGTCTATTAGCGACAAGCTGAACCATGAGTCTCAGCGGCTAATCATGGGAACGGACCCATGGACCATCATGTAGATAGGATGTCGGTTAGTGAAGAGCTAAACCCTGAGCCGTAGCTGCTAGCATGTGTGTTATTGGTGCAAAGCTGAACCTTGGATCAAAGTTGCTGGTCTACGCATATGTTAGTGCAGAGCTGAGCCTTGAGTCACAGCTGCTAATCGATGGCATGCATACATAAAATCTAGATTCGAGCTAATAATGCAGAGTCGAACAGGAAAAAATGTTAGTTATATTATGTCTATGCTAATCATTTTCTTGTGCAGGGAAGAACCGTCGGCTATGGTAAGAATCAGTGAATAACTGATGTCCGTAAATATTTTACGTTTTTATCATAAAATGCTCTAATGAATATATGTTCCATATGAAATGTTGCTTGTCCCTAAAGAATGATATGTTATGCAAATGAATATGTTTTAAATCCATGAACTGCTATGCCCCAAGGAATGAATTGTTGTAAAATGTTCCGAAAGAAATGATATGGCTCATGAAATACGCTGCGCACATCAGATAGTATAAATTGTCCCTTGAGTGCTTGAAATGAAATGAACTATGACTTTTCGAAAGTGTTTTCAAAAGATGTAATCTGACTCTGTGCTGAATGAAATGAACATAGGTAAAAGTAGCAAGATCATATCATATGAAATATTTTTTCACTAAATGAATTAGTGATCGTTTCAGACGATGTAGCCTTTGTTCACAACCACCAGTATGTTGATATACTGACCCACTATCAATCTGCACGCAGGTGCAAGATGCATCGAGATGGATAGTCCGAAGCCATAGCCCGATCCTCATCCTCAGGAGCCAGAAATCAGAAGAGGTACAAAGAGATGTATATTTATTTCAAAGAGTTAGTTTTGTATATAAATGGATGTAATGTATGGAACGGGATCATTGTAATATGTAAAATTTCTGAGAGAATGTAAACCATGTATGGCATGTATCAGAGAGAAAATGGAAGCTTTGTAATCCATTCAAAGATATCAATAAAAGAGAATTTGTCCCTGCTACATTGTGTTCATTTATATTCTACAATGTGTTCGCTGCTAATTTCAAATATTTGTATTATGTTCCGCTGCGCTATTGTCAATTTTGGCTATTTTGTCATTGTACAGGTCTTGGCCTTGTGCAAGCGCAACTTAGGCTTGCATGGCATCACGCTCAAGCAAGGACGAACGGTTCTACAAAGTCTGAAACGAAGACGAAAGGACTCTGCGGGATCAGAGCATCACAAGTTACAAGTATTGCTACATTTCCACATATTTGACTCTTCCACTATTGTGTTGGAAATAAAAAAGAAAAAGAAAAGTATTATGCAAGATAGGCATCTGTGACAAATTGGCACCTGCAACACTTGATCACAACACTTGATTGATTCTAGCAGGAAATAAAGAGCACAAGATACGATACAAAGATGTAAGAATATAAGTGAAAAATCATGACCAGTAAATTTTATCGAAAGAGCGTGATCACTACTAAATAATATTAGAAGTTAGACTTTACAAGATCACTACAAATTCATAACTGCTAATATAAAATACAACACAAAAAGAATCCAAAAAATCTCAAATATTACATTCAAGAAGATTTGAAAATTTCAGTCTCCCTTATTCAACCTTTATTACTTTTCTCTTTCTTACTCTCAATCCTACCCAGCGTATATTTTGAGCACACTCCTACAAAGAACTACGTACATGCCTTTATATAGTATATTGTCTTTATATATAAAATTTCAATCATAAGTAAGCATGACATCGAATTTCATATTTGGAAACTGGATTATGACATTTTTTATTCTATTATTATTAGGATGACATGACATGAGCCAAATTCCAACAAATTTCTATTTCTTAAACATATCCTCTCGTTTTAGATTTCCATAGGTTAGACTTTCAAAATATATACAACAAAGCTTAAATTAATTAAACGAGTGATAGTCGCTATCATTCGCATCGTGGTGTTTTGATGAATTCCTACGATGAAACAGTGTCTACTCTTTACCATTTTGTAACCTTGTAGAAAACAAGGATGAGTTACCACTCACATGATGCACAAGCACTCGCGAATCCAAAATTATAATTCACTAGGAGTACAATTATAAGTAATTCGGATATAACATTTTAATTTTTTTTAATTATAATAATATATTTAAAAAAATTCACTCGGGATCCCGTCCTCCAGTGCCACCCATGTAGATCTGCAAGTGTGCACAAATGAAGAGGTAAAAGCTAACAAGGAATACATAAAACATTTTTCCTATAACTTAATTAGAAATATCTACACACTAGAAAATTCCAAAGAAATAATCAATTAACAGAAGAAAAATAATATTTGTTCCTCCAAAATATCTCTCCAAAGTATCTCTTCTTATGTGACAACTTACATGTCGTTTGACATTGCAGTTGACAAGACAAAAATTAAACTAAAATTAAAATTAAAAAGTTAGGTAATTAATTTTTGTGTTAGAATTTGCCATGTCATATGTCACGTGAGCTGCCACGTAACGAGGGATAATTTGGAAGTATGAATAACATTACTCTAATAAGAATATCATAAATATGGATTTGACACTAGCTAGATCAAGTATGACTCGTTATGTTGACACCTAAAACAGATTAAACAATCCAAAATGGTAAATTCCAGTTTAACTTTATGTGATAAAATGAAAAGAGAAACCTTCAGGTAGCCATATGTTTGATTTCATACTGGAGCAACTTCAACATCCAGCCTGTATATATGGCTATTAATATGGTACGTGTTGACGTGTTGGATTAGGGCAACAGTTACGTATACCCTCTCTGAATCAGTTTAATAAAGTGCGATTTACCCGTGTAAAAGTCGCTATCGCTACACCAAAACTGTAGAGTTATATATATGAAGGTCTAGAGTTATAATTATTTATAGTACTGTCCCAATAATTTCAAGGTTAGGAAGGAAGAAGATCAGATGCATACTCCACTTGCAGTGCATTAATTGATGATTTCATACCAACCACCAACAGTTTCGTGGTAAATTTCCGCATCTGTTATATTATATGAATTCGAAGGATACAGATGCATGGGCGCGAGCTGTAGGATCGGTCCGGAGGGTTGTGTTGTCCTATCCTGGAGCTAATTTTGGTTGTCTTTTGTCCCTTGTTGTTAGCTGGTCTTGGTGGTCATCCGTGATACTGACCATTGGTGGGATCATGCTGAACCTGAAGGGTTGTCCTAACAGAGAAGAATTGTCCAAGTTCCAAGTCTTATCTGGCTTACTCCAGGACTGACCCTGACGAGCTGTCCAAGAACGAGGAATGGTCCAAGTCGGTACACCGTTCACATTGATCTCTCCTTTAATTATGATGCAACATTGTAGCCGAATAGCGATAATAGTAGTGGTTAGAATTTATTGAACCTTTCATACATGAATTGACACTACACCTATATGAAGCCAAGACAAGACAATGGTGGGGGATGATCACACCATGGATATGTGGTCCCTATGACATTACTCGTAGTGCCGACGACTTCAACGTCGACACGGTTAACAAGTTGGTCTTTGGCTCGTAGTCCCCGTCCCTCCACTTATGCCACATTCCCCTTCTCTTTGAGTCTTTTGTCCTTGTCATCTTCAATGCGGATACTAACAACATAGGCCTTGAACAATTAGTTTGAACTCAGATCAAATAGGAAACAATATTGGAAGTTCCTATTTGCAGGTTCATTTCTGCAGAATCTGGCAGTAATGTACTAAATCATGTAGATCAGATTGAAACAAAAATAGTTCATCTATTGAAACTGTTGTGTATGATTGTTATCACATAAGCAGTGCAAATATGCATTTGAAAAATAATTCTCAGAGCCCTTTCTATATAAAGTTCAACAAGAGAAGACCAAGATATATAAAAGATTCTAGCTTCGAACAAGCGACAGACTGATCCACTTTCCTTGAGATTTTATCTTGTTTCTCTTAGACCTCGTTTGGTTCGCGGAATCATTCGGTTGGGAATGAAAAGTGAATACTTTTCTATATTTGGGTGACAAAGTAATTGAGGAGGAAAGAAAAGTCATTCCCAATGGAAGAAAAACTAGGAGGAAAGTGATTCTATCCATCAACACAAGGAATCACTTTCCCACATTGAATTATTCACTTTTCTTTTCAAATTCCTTGCTATTTCCAAACATCAAAAAAGAAATCAATAGGAATTGTCATTTCCCAAAGGAACCGCAAACCAAACGTGGCCTCGTTTGGTTCGCGGAATCTCCCGGTCGGGAAAGGAAAGTGATTACTTTCCTATGTTTGGGTGTCCAAGGAATTGAGGAGGAAAGGAAAGTGATTCCCAATGGAAGGGAAATTAGGGGGGAAAGTGATTCCATCCATCCAAGGAAGGAATCACTTTCCCACATTGAAGTATTCACTTTCCTTTCCAAATTTCTTGACATTGCCAAACATCGAAAAGGAAAATCAATAGGAATTAAAGTTTTCCAAAGGAAAGGAAATGACAAGGAATTGATTTCCTTTCCCTTCTATTCTGCGAACCAAACGAGGCCTAACATTTCCTATCTTTTCGGTAACATACCTGCCTTACTTTGAAAATAATTAAAGACCTCCACTTCCAGGGACGAATTCAGTCTATGGATGGAGCCTTGTTACCAATCACCCGAATAAAACTCGTATTATACACAAATTTTTACGTATATTTCAGAAATGAATAATATTTGCGTACTTTTGAAAATTTTAAATCAGTACGTAAATTTTAAACTGACGAACTTTTAGACGTATTTCCTATAAATTATTAAAAAACTTAGCAAAAAAAACATGGAGGAAATCTGTTTAATTAACTAAATTTGACAACATGTTTAAGCATGTGAAGATTCTAACCTTAGTATTTCCATTTATCGAATATTTGACCGATTTTTTTTAACGTACTTTATTTGTACTGTGTCGATTTATACTCGAACTTTTGCCGTCCCGAATTTTTTCGGTTTGCCGAATTGCTAACAAGGGGCTGGAGTAGGCTAAAAAAATTGTTCGTTTTTACCTATTTTTTTTATTTTTTATTTTTTTATATGAGTTAGCTCACCTCTAGTCCACCCTAATCCATTGTAGCTTACCCCAGTTTAAATTTCTGGTTCCACCCCTGTCCACTTCTCTTTTATGTTGTAAGGATGATTAGTGTAATAAACATAACACATAGGGGATGTTAGTATAATTATTTTTAGAATATGGGAGATTCGTTTAATAAACCAAAAAATATAGGTGAGGTTAGTATAAATAACCCTAGTCTTTTTCCTTTTCTTTTCATGAACTATCTTTTTTGTATTTGGATGTTTATTTCGTTAATCAAATTAATGGTATATATGCAGGCAGGCGGTGTAGTCTAAAATACACAATTAAACTTTATCATTAGGTTTCATAATCCGACTTTGCCGAGACTGAATGAAAGAAGAGAAAATCCGATACTCTTCTAGAAGACGCGATAGGAACCTTACCTGTACTTAAAAACACCAAAGGGCAAGCAAACATGACGCGATCAATGATCAACCAGACGTTCTAATCCGATGGAGACTTCAAACACCTTTACTGCTGATTTCTGACCCTTCAGAGTAAAGTATGAATTAAAATACTCCATTATGCATTCTCTTAAAAGTGAAGATTACATCAATACATGAACAGATTCCGTGTTCTAGTGCAGGTATAATCTTCTTCTTGATGATTCATGGTATCTTCTTGATGATTTATGGTTTGTTTTGTTGCTATGAATTATTGGGCTTAGAGTTTGACCCGTTCCTTCGGTGCACATACTGATAGGGCTGTAAACGAGCCAAGCTGAGCCAAGCTTTGGTAAGCTTGAGCTTGGCTTGACTAGAATTAATCGAGCTCAAGCTCGAGCTCGAGCTTGATAAATTTTTTATTTTAGAGCTTGAGCTTGGCTCGAGCTTGTTTATATTAAGCTTGAGCTTGGCTTGGTTTGAGCTCGAGCTTGGCTTGATAAGAAAGCTTGATTCAAGCTTGATAAACAAGCTCAAAATCAAGCTTGTTAAGCTTGATTTCAAGCTCGTTCAACTTTATTTCAAACTCATTAAGCTTGATTTCAAGATTAACGAGCTCGATTTCAATTTAGTTAGGTTTGAATTCAAGTACTTGTAATATTAACAATTTAATTAAAAAAGTTCCTTAATATTAATTATTAAGGACATATAAATATATAATGCACAAATATATATAAAATTAAAATTCAATAAAGAACAAATGAGCTTCTAAACAAGCTCCTAAACGAGCTTCTAAACGAGCCAGCTCGCAAGCTCAAACGAGCCGAGTACTTCTAAGCTTGAGCTTGGCTTGTTTATTAAACGAGCTCGAAAATGAAGCTTGAGCTCAGCTTGTTTAGTAAACGAACCGAGCTCAAACGAGCTTTTATCGAGCCGAGCTTCGAGCAGCTCGCGAACGGCTTGGCTCATTTGCAGCCCTACATACTGACATCCCTCCCAATCACATATCACAGTCAAGTTTGGTTGTGCTTTGTAGGAGTTCAAAGAGGAAATATTTTTCTACAAGGAATCCAATAAGTCGATCCAGTTGTTAGCCTAACCCAAGTTGCAGCCAGAAAGTCGTACTAGCCATGAAATCAATCGATGAGCTGGGGTGTGCAGACAGTGCACGGAGTAATGATTTCTTATTCTTCTGTCATCTCTCATTAAAATAGGTGGACATTTCCATATAGTCCTCAAAAGGAAGACAATAATTCAATCAAGATTCCAAAGCAATGTAGACAAGAACAAAACAGCAGTTGAGAAAGAAAAACAAAATTCGATCCGGACTCAAAAGTTGCATATGCACCTCAAGCTGCATTTTGGTGATGATCAGGCACGCTGCTGTATGGATCCCCAATGGGCGTGATCGTCCTTTGACCGCAACCATGTGGCAGACTCTCTTTGGAGCTATCTGATGCAAGGTTCACATTACCGTTCACATTATCAGCATCGGACTATTCCTATGAGTATTGATATCGGTGATATCGGTAGTATTTCGGATCGGAGTATCGAATTTTTTGGTATCGAAAAACAAATAATTATTAATAAATTATTTACATTTAAAAACATATATTTTATAAATTTAGGCATAATTTTAAGTATTTTCAGTGTTATTTTTTAGTAGTTTTGAAATTAAATGAAATAGTAGTCACCCTTACCGATTGGTTTACATACAATAGATTGATTTTTTTTTTCATTTACATGCTTTTACAATCTTATTATGCTTTAAATCCTTGCTGATCGTCTTTTTCGTTTAATTTTTTTTGCCGAATTGATCGAAAAAGATACCCCAATGTCGGTATCGATCAGTAACGGATATCAGTCGGTATCGGATCGGGATATGTCAAACTGTATCGATATCGATCTATACTTTAATCCATGTATTGTTGGATCCGAAACTAGCAGAGGTTGGATGGAGCCAAGGGGAACCGTATCGTAGGTGGCACCGCAATGGACGGTTACTGTCCGTTGACGGAGTATCGTTTCCGTTTAAACTTGAAGATTATAAGATGATGAATGGGAGATTGATTGAAATAGATTAGGCATGTGTTGTAGGTCACAAAGGGATCAAGTAAGATGTGCTTTCACTCAACCTGGACAACAGCTAGAAGATTAGGTAGAGCTGATATTATACTTTATGTTGCTGTTTGTACGAAGCGGGCAATAGGCCGAAAATAAATAAATTAGTACAAATAAAAATTGCAGCAGTCCCTAAGTCGGATCCTCTGTCAAACCAAAACCAACTAGTTCGGCCTTCTTCATCGCGCCCGACAATTCTGTCAGGCAGTCAGAGGCAGATTCAGAAATTATAGCTGAAAAAGACTACCAAATTTTTGGATAAACTAGAAGTGGATAAATTCATACAAAAAAAAAAAAAAAAAAAACTTATATAAAAAAATATATAAAAAAAAATTTGGGATGGACTCCGGCCCACTCCATCCCCCTCTTGGATCCGCCCTTGCCGTCAGCACCGAAACGAGAATTTAAAGCGCTTTGTTCTCGTTGATGCGCGTGATACTACAGTTCTTTGCACACGGGGTGATACTACAGTGCAGTTTGCTAAATGATAGGACCATAGGTCCATAATATTAGTTGTTGTAGGAAGTATATTGGAGAATAGTTGGTCCAAATTCACTCACGTGCCATACTTATGCAAGGAGCCGAGGGGCTCGGCGTGCAGACAAGGACCAAGCTACTAATGGGTTGAGATGTCCAATGGTTAGAAATGGGTAAATTGTAAAAAAAATTCTCGTTAAATTTGTACATTTTACTTAGAAAGACAATTTAATCAAATTTAGTAAATAAAGACCCCCGCAATCTATTACTTGTTCGAAAAGTCTTCAACCATCTGTTGACCGTTACCTTTGACCATTAATGACATTTAAAAACTAATAATAATAATAATAATAATAATAATAATAATACATAAACTACCCCTCCCCTTCCCCACCAGACCCGCCCCCCTAGCCCCCCTCCTCACTCCGGCCAGCCCCACCTCCTCCTCCTCCCTGCCCCCCTCAGCCCCCTTCCTCACTCCGGCCAGCCCCCCTCCACACTCCGGCCAGCCCCTGCTCCTCCTCCTCCCGCCCCCGGCTAGTCCCCCCTCCTCACTCCGGGCAGCCCCCTTCTCCCCGTCCCCCTCAGCCCCCCCTCTCCTCCTCCTCCCCGCACCACCGGAGAGAGAGAAGGGGGGGGGGGGGGGGGGGGGGGGAGAGGAGGAGGGATAAAATGGTCATTACATATTCCACTTAACAGCAGTTAACAGAAAGGGGATAAAATGAGCATATTTCATACTTTTAGAAATTTTAAGAGTATGGAATCTTTTAGTGTAAAAAGCAAAAATCTAACGAGAAATTTTTTGCACTTTATCCGGTTAGAAATTAATAAACTTACCTTTTGGTTGGTCCACAATTTTTTTAATACTAACACCACATTGCCAAGTAATCTTCTATTCGAAGGATGACTTCCTATCATATGAACAAGAGAAATTAGCTGAGGTTGGAAGGTGACTCGTCCTCCAAACTTCACCAAACTCCAAAAAACAAAAAACAAAAAACAAAAACAAAAAAAGATTGAAAGCGACAAGTCCTCCCCACAAATAAATTTAGGAAAATGTTAAAGGTCACCCCCAAATTACTAAGGGCAACCCTCCTACTAAGGACAACCATGAATTTTTTTTTTTACTAAGAGCAACCAAAGTTGAACAAGTTTACTAAGGGCCACCGAGAAAAAAATTTGTGAAGCAGTCCGCCATCCTTGACGAGATCTTCCGCGCCCAGGGAGGTTCGCCCGGCCAAGGGGACGCCATGGGGGAGGTGCCACGGCGGCGTGCGACTGCCGACGCCGCCGTACGGGGCAGCAGCTGCTGCTGCTCCTTGCTGCTCGGTCAGGGCTGGATGGGCTGGGTGACGGAGTAGACGGAGAGGAGGGTGGACTCCGGGAGGGAGACCAGGTGGCCGGGGTCCATCAGCGGGGTGGAGAGGTGGGCGAGCTCCACCATCGTGGAGAAGGGGCGGCGGCGGAGGAGGGTTGATGCCATTTTTTTCGGTGCTGATGGAATGGGTTCGGTGATGATGGAAAGGGTTCGGTCCTCCTCCAGCAACACCCTCCGCCTTCCACCACCTTCCGCCGCAATATACAGTGACTGCATGGCTTGCCTGCAGTCCTGTCTTTACTTCGGACTGCAGGCAAGTCCTGCAGTCACTATAGGTTGGAAGTTAAAAATAAAAAAAATTCTGTCAATCGAGGACTGCAGGCAAGCACTGCAGTCCTATGTTCACTTTGGACTGCAGGCAAGCCATGCAGTTCTCGATTGACAGAAACGGGATAGCCCTTAGTGTTTTCAAAATGACAAACTTGTAAATTTTTTAAAATTTTAAGTTGGTGGCCCTTAGTAATTTGGAAATGGCCTTTAACATTTGCCTAAATTTATCTAGTGACCTCTCTTCCCCCAATCTCAACAATAAAAGTCATGCTTCCTCTTTATTATCCTCCTCAAAAACCAAGAAACAAATCACTTTGGTAATTCTTCTTTTCTTCCACAACAGATTGTGGTGGCTGACCTCAAACTGTCGCAAGAACAATGTTAATCCTGTCTTAAAACTGTCGGAGTGCGAGATATGATCCGACAGTCCAAACACTACACTCATTTCTTAGGGCAACCAACCCGTTGATTTTCTTTCATCTCAGAGAAGTCTTCTACTAATCATTCAAATCTCTCTCTTTCAAAGATTGGCAATCCAAATCATTTCATTGTTCCTGCCAAAGGTCGTTCAGGTGGTCTATGGCTAGGTTGGAATCACCCTATTAAAGCTAACATCCCATATTCAAGTCCTAACCTTATACGCATGAACATCAATGCTACCAGAAACTCCCCTTGCTATGTGTCTATAGGCAGCCAGGAAAAGTGAAAGACCTGAACTCTGGCAAAGATTCAAAAACTATGGCGGATTCTATAAAGGAACCTTGGGCTTGCATTGGTTAATGTCATTAGAAATACTAATAAAAAAAGAGGAGGGAATGGTTTTGATCATGCAACGGCTGTATCTATCACTCGTTTGGTTCGCAGAATCATTGGGTTGGAAAAGAAAAATGATAATTTTTCTATGTTTTGGTGCCAAAGTGTTGAGAACCAATAAGGGACTTTAGTCCTACATTGGAAGATGTATTGTGAAGAGGAGTTGGACCCTCTATAAGTAGTGGCAATAGCCTATCAATAAAATTATTCCATTATTATTCTCTACATGGTATCAGAGCCATAACCCTTCCACAGAAAAAAAAAAAAGAATTTTTTTCCTTCTTTTCCCCTCCGGACCTGCTGTGCAGCGCCCCCGGACTTGCCCCCCCCGGACCTGCTGTGCAGCGCCCCCGGACCTGCCCCCCTTCGGACCTGCTGTCCAGCACCCCCGGACCCCCTTCCCCACCGGACCTGCTGTGCAGCGCCCCCGGAACCCCCCCACTGGACCTGCTGTGCAGCGTTTTTTGGAAGTGCTGCAAAGTTCGTTTTTTCGCACCCCTCCATGGTCGAACCCCTCCCTGCCGACCCACCCCCCCTGGCCGACCCCCCTTGCCGACCCCCCCTGGCCGAACCCCCCATTGCCGACCCCCCCGGCCGAACCCCCTGCTGCTACACCCCGACTGCTGCTACCCCACCGCCTGGCCGAACCCCCCTGCTGCTACCCCCCTCGCACATGCTAACCCTAACCCTAGCCGCCCCATCCAAACCCTAACCCTATCCATAGTCGTTCTATCCCCATCCAAATCCTAACCCTAGCCATCTTTTCAAGAAAAAAAAGAAAAAAAAGAGAAAAAAGAGAGAAAAAAGAGGAAAAAAAAAAGAAAGAAAAAAGGGCGTATTTCGAAGACAGATGAAAGTCAAATGCTTTATTTGCATTATCTGTTCCTAGATTCTGTCGTCTGGAATTATCAAATGTTGTATTTGTTTTCCATCCACGATTTTCATATCGGGATCTACGTGCGTGCGCCGGTGTTGGCCAAGTTCACAGCGCATTCGTCGTTGAAGACTTTGACGACGATGAAGACGACGAATCACAGTTGAAGACGCCATGGATTCAATCGTTGGTAAACTGATGGCAGAAGAGATGAAGGCCTTGGTTGATGATATCTTATCAAAGAGATTAACCGAGACGACCCCATGTGTGACCCATACTGATGTGGATCCGTCACCTTACAAAATAGAAAAGTTGAAAAAGCTGGAGACAAAGTTGGAAGGAACGTCCAACTACTTGAAGTGGTCGCGGTAGGCGATGCGGACGCTGAAGGGACGTAGCTTGGTTGGCTATGTTAATGGCCAAACCATGGCACCAGTCCACCCCTCCTCAAAGGAGTTTGCGGTTTGGGAGATTGTCAACAACGTAGTAGCTGGGTGGTTGACAGCCTCATTGACCGACCAGGTGTCGGGCAATGTAGAGGCGATGGAGGCTGCTGCTGATATATGTCAAACTTTGAAGGATATGTACTCAGGCTCAGGCAACCCTATGTGGGTCTTCCAACTGCAGGATAAACTCGATAGGGTGGCACAAGACGAACGTACCATCTCTGAGTACGCAGCTCTGTTAAAGAAGTACTGGTCTGATCTAGATTACTATGATCCTCTTGGGATGGAAGATGCACAGGTCGAACCAGCATTTGCGAAATATTTTCAGATGTTCCTGGATTATATTTCGCGTAAGCGGATGATGATGTTTTTGAAGGGGCTCAATCCTGTGTTTGAGCTGGAAAGGAATGTTCTTTAGCACAAACTCAGCTTCCATCCTTGGAAGAAGCCATAGTTGCCATGGCGCAAGAAGAAGCTCGATTGAAGTTGATGCCCAACAAGGGCTACTTCCAGGGGGAGCAAGTTGCTGTTGACAAGTCTACCCTTGCTACATTCAATCAGCCTCCCTATGTAGGCGGTGTCTGCCACAACTGTGGTGACTCAGGACATTACATCAGATTTTGTCCTAAACCCCTGCGAAGTCAGTCTAGTGATCGCGGACGGGGCCGTGGAGGACGTCATGGTGGTAGAGGCGGATATGCTGGTAGAAAAGAAAATTATTCTGGAGGACACAAAGCAAATCTGGCGGAAGAAGGGAGAAAAAACCAACTGGCTGAAATAACCCCTCTTGAGAGGGAGTTCCTTGCGAGGTTACGAGACACGAAGCTGGGTTCAGACGACAGTCAAGTCACTCCTGGGACGTCATCTACCTCGGAGGATCACATCACTTGCTTTGCCCAAACCAGCACAGGTTTACCTGCGCGTGTGTAGTGCCCCGTCCCGCTCAGTGAATCGGAGGAATCGAAATGCCGACGGCGTTCAGACTTAGCCTTGCAACGGCTGCTCAAAGACATCGCTCGGTCGAGGCGATCGCTCGCTCAGGTGGGGTAGTTTCGGTGAACTCGCCTCGTCTTTGCCTTAACATAATAAATCGTATGTTTTCAACTTGCACAAGTAGGTTTGATAATAAAAGAGACGAATCCACATAACTAAAGAAAATAATCCCGACGGGTCGAATTGAGTTAGAATATGGAAAGGTCCAACGATCGGCTTAGAGTTGGTGCACGGCGTGCTTTGAAAATGATACTCGATCCTTCGTCCCGTGGCTTAGGAGAAGGAAAGTTGGTTGAGTAGACGAAGTTATGAATGCAGCCTAAGTCATAGGCGTCGCCCGCATAAATGCTTCATAAAGCATGCACGGTCCTATCGTCCAAGGCTTGGCATAACATTGGCTTGTCCCATGAGTTAAGCTGCGTTGCACGGCTTATGATATAAGTCTAGGCACCCAAATGACTTGGTCGTTCAGAAGTCGAGCGCATGTGCAGCACGTTTTCGCAATACGAGACCCGACGTAGCCTTTGCTCGTCGAGTCGTTGCGCGTCTAAGTCAGGCAAGTTATGTTAGGCTATCAAAGTGGTAGCAAGCACGGTCCTACGAGCTCTACGGCTGGGTATAACCACATAGTCATACGGTCTCAAGGCCCGTCATATAAAGTATGACTTGGGCGATGGCGTCGCGTAGAACGTAAGTCGGTTTAAGGCACGATGCACGGACTTAGTGTTTAAGGCATGAACCACAGTTGATTTAATGAGTTTTTGGAAGAAAGGACTATTGAATAGGCATTCATGAGTTGAATAAAATGATATGGTAACATGGAAAGAATGCTCGCGACCGTGGGTCATCAAGGGGTCTCAAATGATAGAAGTCATGATATTGGTTTTGAAAGAGATGGTAACATTGAAAGAAGGATGACTGTGTGAGACGTCAGTTTGAGTCGAGTCTTGCATGGTCATTGGACAACTTGTCGACAAGGAGGAGTTTCCACGAGCGGTAACCCTGGGCGCCATGGGACTACGTCGTTCCGGAGGGAAACAGGTATAGCCGTAGCTGGACAAACCGCTCAGGTTATTCGGGAACTTTCAACGGGGCTAGCTACTTGCGTTGAAAGGGTCGCCGAATAGCAAGGCTATAGTCCATGATAGCTTGTGATGTTAGTGACCAATTCATATAGATGGGTCGGCATGTGCGGCAATTCGTGTGTGTGTCTTTGGATTGAGTCAGTTGAATGTGTGTACAGTTAGAACACAGTATTTGGGCCTAAGATTTGGTATCAACGTAGGCGATGTGCTTCGGCACGAGATGTGGCATCGAGTCTTGAGTTGTCGGCATATAAGTTGGTTTGAGTTGTCTTGAGTTTAAGTCAGAAAATACCGCAAGGCAAAGTCGGTCAAGTGATACTTAGTCCAGAAGTCTTGATTGGGTATGTTGGTGATCGAAGTAGCAAGGGCCGCGAGGCGGCGATATGGTAAAGTCACAGTGAGTTGCGAGGTACGGTATGATGGATTTGTAGCATGGTCACAAGGAATTGGGTATTACCGCGTAGTTGAGTCTCTGATTATCTGTCGAAAGACAAGCACGACTTGATAGGTTAACATTGTTGGTACGAGAATGGTCTAAAGGCAAAGTATGAGTTAACACCGTTGTCGTAAGCACGGAATGTAACGCTCCAGTCCCAAAATACGTAGGACTAGGAACGTAGACATGCCAGCTGTATACATACGAAGTACACTACAATATATGGAAACCTTGTATGAATACATAAGCTGTAAAATACAGTAGAACCATAACTAATCTCATCCACACAAAATAAATAAATAAAAGATATCATATAATGATAATAAATTGTCTCGATACAATATATTGGACGGAGACAAATCCACTACCAACAAGTAAAGGAAAAATACATGAGAAAAGAAATGATTTTGTCGAGCGAAGCAAAAATGATCCAAGTACAATCATCCTCGAAGAAATAGCGATGATCGCGGCTAGAGCTAGAACACCTGCGAAGGACAAAAACACACACCTGGCGAGATAACCAGGTCCTCAGAGGGACGTAACAAGACACATAATATCATGCCATATAAACTGAATAAATATTGCTCAAATAAATAAGTCAATTGAATTATAACATGGTCCAATACACAGCTATTGAACTAGCTTACCATCCCCCCAACCAAACAAGGACAAGAGATGGTAAACTAATTCACGGTGACATATCTTTCCATGCTATGAATCTAATATGGTATCCGGACCCCAACAAGGTTCAATACCTTCTCATCGAAGTAGTAAGTCACACCTACAACCAAACAAGGACAAGATGTGACAAACTAATCCGCGACAAGTTATTGTTCCAAGCCACGGTCAGATACAAGTACCCAAACAAAAAGTACTCGTACCTAACGGATAAAGGTAGCCTAACCAGTCTAAAAACAGTTCATGGTCGCATGACTACCGGGTCAAGTCAAGAAAAATACAGTACCTCAGTAGCGAGTCACAACACCATATACTATTCTTCAGTATCGAGCGAGTCTATAGCAAATAGTCTACCTATCGTTCCTCAGTAGCGAGCGAGTCTACGATAGATAGGGTGGTAGTCAACTTCCAATCATGTTCTCCCCGCCCAATGCCAACTCATAACTGTTAAGTCTTCTAGCATGCAATTCTAATAGCAGTTATTTCCTAACGTATGGCTTATACGTACTGGTGGCCAGCCAATCACGTATGTCCGAGTCCTATATGTGACTCACAACAACGTAGTATAAATGTGTCAAGGCCTATGTATGCAACACACAAGGCGGTCCCTTAAATCTAGGTTTAATGTGTAAGAAAAATAATACATAGCAGAAAATATAAATGAACAGTAAGTTCTAACAGGTTATGCCATGTATTACAGTTTATTTGTATAAAAAAATAATAAATAATGCATGAAATATGAGCTAAAATAAATAAACAGCAAATGGCAAGATGTCTTGCCTGGTAGGACGTCTGGTGTACTGCAATGATCAAGGTGGCACGAACTGCTACTTCGGTACAACAACTATGCAGGGTGACCTCGGGTGGTGGTACGGACAGTTCCATTGGAGTCCAGAAGGGTCAAATTAGTTAGGGTGGACATAAGGTAGTACGAATTTGGTGACAGAATAGGAATAAGAGAATTTAGTCATGGACTGGAGGAAATCGAAGGAAATAATATATATACAAATTTAGAAAATTATTTATAATAATCGAAAACTAGTTTGAGTCTAAATAATTATTGAAAAATACTTAAAGTCAAGATAAATCATTTTTTTGCTAAAACTCCAAGTTAGTTAAAATACATTTTTAAGTAGGAAAACTATAATATAAGATTTCCCAAAATAACAACTTTATTATTAATAAACCTAATAAGTATGATAATATCTAATAACAACAATATTTATATTCATATACTTAATTACTGTATTAGTACTATTGTTAATAATAATAATAATTATTAATAATAATAACAACAATAATAATAATAATAATAATAATAATAATAATAATAATAATAATAATAATAATAACAAAAATATTAAGTATGATGTTAGCTATATAATAATACAATATAACAACACAAAAATAGTAATAATAATAATCAATCATAATAATATTAATAATCCTAATAATATAGAAAATATACCAGATATCATTGAAAGTAAAAAAATACAAATTACACTAACTGTTCTCTTCAGAAACACCAGTAGTAACTAAATGAATAAAAGTTCCTTCAAAAAAACTAAATGAATAAGGAAAGAACAAAAATACAGCAAAGAAACATAAGGAGACATAAGGAGAGGAGTAACAGAGAGAGAAAATAAGATTGGGGAAAACGAAAGGGAGAGAGGGAGCGGAAGAATGAAGGAACGGGAGGCAGAGGGAGAACGGCGAGGCCACGCGACGGCTCGGAGGCACGGCGGCGAAGGGTTTGTTGGCTCGTACGGTGGCCGGCGCCGCAGCCATGGGGCACGCGGTCGGCTGAGCACTCGAAGAGGGGCGGCGCTCGAAGGAGTCCTCGCCGGCGGCGTAGGGTCGATCGTCGGGACGGGGTGCGACTTGCGGGGATACGGCGGAGGGGTGGACGCAGCCGGGGCTGGGTCGGCCGGCGGGTGCGGATCTGGCGGAGAGGGCGGCTCCGTGCGGCTGGTAAGTCGGAGACGAATGGCTAGGCGGAGGTTTTTGGTCAGGCGGCGAAGGGCCAGGACGGAGGTCATACACGGAGAGGGAAGTCGGAGGGGCGGTGCTCTGGTCGCGGAGAGGAGGTTCGGGGGCTGCATCGGGCTGCGGTCGGAAGAGAGGGGTCGTCGTGGCTCACCGCTCCTGCGGCGGCCAGGCTTGCCAAGCACGGCGGTCCGACGAGGTTAGTCTAGGGCTTGGGGTTTTAATTTCTTTTAATTTCTTTTTTTTTCTGGATGGTGGCAATGGGGTGTGCGGGCGGCGCTGGGTGTGGGCGGCCGCGGGGAGTTCGTGGAGGTGGTGGTGGTTATTCCGGTGGCGGCGATGGTGGTTGTTACGGGATTTTGGCGGTGGCGATGGTGGGCAGAGGGTGGAGAGGTGGCTGTGGTGACGGTGGTTGGCCGGTGTTTGGCCTGGAACAACAGGTGGTTGGAAGAGGGAGTGGAGACGCGGTCGTTGACATGGGACAGGGTTGCCGGGGCGGAGTCGGGATAGGGGCTGTGCGGTGGAGGACGGTGGTTAGAGTAGATGGTGACGATGGTGACGAAGTGTGTCGACAAAGGAGGGGCTTAGTCGGAGATGGAAAATCGAGGGTCGGGTGATTGATAGGGGAAGAGGTGATGGCAGTAGGATCGATGCCGGAGACGATAGTCGGATGCTGGGACACTGAAGTCGGATTAGGGATAGGATCGTCGGGTTGGATGTGTCATGTCGGGGTTGTGTCCCGACACGAGGAAGGAGATAATGTATATGCAAATGATGGAATGAGAATTGGATGGGGAACACGGACACGATGCACGCACGTTTGTGGTAGAAATATTTGTGGAATAATTATGGCTTGTGGAATTTGGAGAATAAAAATATATGGATGAGTACCTACCTATTTATAGGATGTAGGAATTCCCAGTTGGATAAGGATTAGAATAGTTAAACCCAATTTAGATAATTCAATCTATTAATTTAAATTAATTCAATAAATCCAAATCAAAATCAAAATCCAATTTAAATCTAGATAATCAAACTCAAATTAAATATAAATTTTGTCCTAAATTTTAAACTATTTAAAATCAAATACATAAAATCTAATAAAAGATTTAAATTGCCACAATAATTTTAAAATATGTTTACCAAAAATACTAATAATAATAATTTTGAAAATTATATTATTATTTAAAATAAACTAATAAATAATTACGAAATATATGTATGCACAAATATTTTACATAATTATGCTTTTTTAGTATACAAAATATTATTTATTATTAATAACTTTTAGAAATGAAGTAAAATAACAAACTTAGAAATGATAGCAAAACTAATTATTATATCTATTATTTGAAACTATAAAAAAATAGAATAAAATATTTTTCTAAAATATGTACGCTCACACATATTCGCACTCGTCGAGCAATTATGGAAAACAAAATTTCGCGTACGATGTACAGTGCAACTACGCGACGTACAATACAAAATAAAAAAATCTGTACCAATTTTAATTTTTAAAAATAGTAGAAACTTAGGAGTTTTACATCCTACCCAACTTAAAAGAATTTCGACCTCGAAATTAAGAATAAGTAGGGGGTGAGAAGACACAAGGGGTTATCGCTGGGGAGCAAACAATGACAATCATAGAATTTAACACGGGTATGGTTATGAGGGTCACGAGTTAAGGCACGAGTAGAAGATTAAGGATTTAAAGTTAGTCATGATATCATGCAATAGGGAATGATAAGGTATTAAGAGAAAATAAGTTAGAGACCTAGTAGATATGGGTTCTTGAGAGTAGGTTGAGGCACGAATAAGAGATCGATTAGGCTCACCTCTAAATTAAGCGATTAGAGGGTCATGGTAGTAAATATAGGGCCAAGAAAGAGGACGAGGAGTTTAGGATGAAGACATAGCAATCGTGAGTGGTGATGGTCACAATTGATAGGATAGCTAGAGGAATTTCAAGTACAAGTGCCTTCGTCCTTCCAAAATCGGTGAAGGCGAAAGCGATTTAAGGAGTTCAATGATGACATTATCAATTACGAATACGTGGTTCAAAAGCGGTCGTATAAATTTCAAAAGAATCGTCAAGACAGTCGTGGATGGGATTTTAGGGGATAAGTTTAACTACATCACATCCACGTAGATTGAAAAGGAGAACCAAAGTACACTCGGTTGATCAGACCATCATGCACCGGTTTTGATTAGACAATATGTTAGTGAGCGGCCGCTCAATATCATATGCCTTGATCAAGCTCAATAAAGAATTAGCTTGCAAATACTATGCTATATTAGCATCATTAGTCTAGATAGTAGAACATATGCACAATGGTAGATGAAATAAAAACAAATGTGAATGGTCTAAGAGTCATAAGGATCTAAGTCTTGTTTATTCCTATACAATCATTCTACGGTTTTATTGACCAAGGCTTGGTTGACCAAATGGGTTAAATTCCTCTAGTCTCTATGGTCTAGATAATACTATTTGTATTCCCTTAATGGTCAAGGGTGTGTCAGGTCGTGGGGTATTCTACCCAACTTAAAGAATTTAGCTAAGGGTGTTTGGGACATCTAACTAGTAGGGTCAATCTCTAGTAAGCACGAAAGAAAGATAATAATAATGATAGAAGGAATCAAGCAAGATGCAGTTGATGAGTCGAACGATAGTTCGAATATGAAATCGAAAAAAGAGGTCAAGTATGTGGATGAGATCCTAGACTTCTAATCCTATTCGCAGGCTTGCTTGGTACGATAAAGTAACCAAACAATTAATCTTGACCTGCATGGGCCACCACAAAAATATGTAACGCTCCAGTCCCAAAATATGTAGAACTAGGAACGTAGACTTGCCAGCTGTATACATACGAAGTACACTCCAATATATGGAAACCTCGTATGAATACATAAGCTGTAAAATGCAGTAGAACCATAACTAATCTCATCCACATAAAATAAATAAATAAAATATATCATATAATGATAATGAATTGTCTCGATACAATATGTTGGGCGGAGACAAATCCACTACCAACAAGTAAAGAAAAAATATATGAGAAAAGAAATAATTTTGGCGAGCGAAGCAAAAATGATCCAAATGCAATCATCCTCGAAGAAATAGCGATGATCACGGCTAGAGCTAGAACACCTGCGAAGGACAAAAGCACACACCTGGCGAGATAACCAGGTCCTCAGAGGAACATAACAAGACACATAATATCATGCCATATAAACTGTATAAATATTGCTCAAAAAAATAAGTCAATTGAATTATAACATGGTCCAATACACACCTATTGAACTAGCTTACCATCCCCCCAACCAAACAAGGACAGGAGATGGTAAACTAATTCACGGTGATGTATCTTTCCATGCTATGAATCCAATATGGTATCTGGACCCCAATAAGGTTCAATACCTTCTCATCGAAGTAGTAAGTCACACCTACAACCAAACAAGGACAAGATGTGGCAAACTAATCCGTAACAAGTTATTGTTCCAAGCCACGGTCAGATACAAGTACCCAAACCAAAAGTACTCATACCTAACGGATAAAGGTAGCCTAACCAGTCTAAGTGAATACAATTTTAGGAACAGTTCATGGTCGCATGACTACCGGGTCAAGTCAAGAAAAATACAGTACCTCAGTAGCGAGTCACAATACCATATACTATTCCTCAGTATCGAGCGAGTCTATAGCATATAGTCTACCTATCGTTCCTCAGTAACGAGCGAGCCTACGATAGATAGGGTGGTAGTCAACTTCCAATCATGTTCTCCCCGTCCAATGTCAACTCATAACTGCTAAGTCTTCTAGCATGCAATTCTAATAGCAGTTATTTCCTAATGCACGGCTTATACGTAATGGTGGCCAGCCAATCATGCATGTCCGAGTCCTATATGTGACTCACAACAACGTGGTATAAATGTGTCAAGGCCTATGTATGCAACACACAAGGGGGTCCCTTAAATCTAGGTTTAATGTGTAAAAAAATAATACATAGCAGGAAATATAAATGAACAGTAAGTTCTAACATGTTATGCCATGTATCACAGTTTATTTGCATAAAGAAAATAATAAATAATGCATGAAATATGAGCTAAAATAAATAAACATCAAATGGCAAGGTGTCTTGCCTGGTAGGACGCATGGTGTACTGCAATGATCAAGGTGGCACGAACTGCTACTTCGGTACAACAACTATGCAAGGTGACCTCGTGTGGTGGTACGGACAGTTCCATTGGGGTCCAGAAGGGTCAAATTAGTTAGGATAGACATAAAGTAGTACGAATTTGGTGACAGAATAGGAATAAGAGGATTTAGTCACGGACTGGAGGAAATCGAAGGGAATAATATATATACAAATTTAGAAAATTATTTATAATAATCGAAAACTAGTTTGAGTCTAAATAATTATTGAAAAATACTTAAAGTCAAGATAAATCATTTTTTTGCTAAAACTCTAAGTTAGTTAAAATACATTTTTAAGTAGAAAAACTATAATATAAGATTTCCCAAAATAACAACTTTATTATTAGTAAACCTAATAAGTATGATAATATCTAATAACAACAATATATATATTCATATACTTAATTACTGTATTGGTACTATTGTTAACAATAATAATTAATAATAATATTAATAACAATAATAATAATAATAATAATTATAACAAAAATATTAAGTATGATGTTAGCTATATAATAATACAATATAACAAAACAAAAATAGTAATAATAATAATCAATCATAATAATATTAATAATCCTAATAATATAGAAAATATACCAGATATCATTGAAAGTAAAAAAATACAAATTATACTAACTGTTCTCTTCAGAAACACCAGTAGTAACTAAATGAATAAAAGTTCCTTCAAAAAAACTAAATGAATAAGGAAAGAACAAAAATACAGCAAAGAAACATAAGAAGGCATAAGGAGAGGAGTAACAGAGAGAGGGAAAATGAGATTGGGGAAAACGAGAGGGAGAGAGGGAGCGGAAGAGTGAAGGAAAGGGAGACGGAGGGAGAACGGCGAGGCCACGCGACGGCGAGGCCAGGCGGCGGCGAAGGGTTTGCTGGCTCGCGCGGTGGCCAACGCCGCAGCCATAGGGCGCACGGTCAGCTGAGAACTCGAAGAGGGGCAGCGCTCGAAGGAGTCCTCGCCGGCGGCGTAGGGTTCGTTGCCGGGACGGGGTGCGGTTCGCGGGGATACGGCGGAGGGGTGGTAGCAGCCGGGGCTGGGTCGGCCGGCGGGTGCAGATCTGGCGGAGAGGGCGGCTCCGCGGGGCTGGAAAGTCGGAGGCGAACTGCTAGACGAAGGTTTTCGGTCAGGCGGTGGAGGGCCAGGACGGAGGTCGTGCACGGAGAGGGAAGTCAGAGGGGCGGTGCTCCGGTCGCGGAGAGGAGGTTCGTGGGCTGCGTCGGGCTGCAGTCGGAAGAGAGTGGTCGTCGGGGCTCAACGCTCCGGCGGCGGCCAGGCTCGCCAAGCGCGACGGTCCGGCGAGGTTAGTCTAGGGCTTGGGGTTTTAATTTCTTTTTTTTCTTTTTTTTCTGGATGGTGACGATGGGTGTGCGGTCGGCGCTAGGTGTGGGCGGCCGCCGGGAGTTCGTGGAGGTGGTGGTGGTTATTCCGGTGGCAGCGATGGTGGTTGTTACGGGATTTTGGCGGTGGCGATGGTGGGCAGAGGGTGGAGAGGTGGCTGTGGTGACGGTGGTTGGCCGGTGTTTTTCCTGGGACGACAGGTGGTTGGAAGAGGGAGTGGGGACGCGGTCGTTGACAGGGAGCGGGGTTGCCGGGGCGGAGTCGGGATAGGGGCTGTGCGGTGGAGGACGGTGGTTAGAGTGGATGGTGACGGTGGTGACAAAGTGTGTCGACAAAGGAGGGGCTTAGTCGGAGATGGGAAATCGAGGGTCGGGTGATTGACAGGAAAAGAGGTGATGGCAGTGGGATCGATGCCGGAGACGATAGTCGGATGCTGGGACACTGAAGTCGGATTAGGGATAGGATCGTCGGGTTGGATGTGTCATGTCGTTGTTGTGTCCCGACACGAGGAAGGAGATAATATATATGTAAAGGATGGAATAAGAATTGGACGGGGAACACGGACACGATGCACGCACGTTTGTGGTAGAAATATTTGTGGAATAATTATGGCTTATGGAATTTGGAGAATAGAAATATATGGATGAGTACCTGCCTATTTATAGGATGTGAAAATTTCCAGTTGGATAAGGATTAGAATAGTTAAACCCTATTTAAATAATTCAATCTATTAATTTAAATTAATTCAATAAATCCAAATCAAAATCCAATTTAAATCTAGATAATCAAACTCAAATTAAATATAAATTTTATTCTAAATTTTAAACTATTTAAAATCAAGTCCATAAAATCTAATAAAAGATTTAAATTGCCACAATAATTTCAAAATATATTTACCAAAAATACTAATAATAATAATTTTGAAAATTACATTATTATTTAAAATAAACTAATAAATAATTACGAAATATATGTATGCACAAATATTTTACATAATTATACTTTTTTAGTATACAAAATATTATTTATTATTAATAACTTTTAGAAATGAAGTAAAATAACAAACTTAGAAATGATAGCAAAACTAATTATTATATCTATTATTTGAAACTATAAAAAAATAGAACAAAATATTTTTCTAAAATATGTACTCTCACACATATTCGCACTCGTCGAGCAATTACGGAAAACAAAATTTTGCGCACGATGTACAATGCAACTACGCGACGTACAATACAAAATAAAAAAAATCAGTACCAATTTTAATTTTTAAAAATAGTAGAAACTTAGGGGTTTTACACGCGATGGTCTAGAGACATAAAATAGGCCAAGGTGTCGGTCCTAAAACTGATCCTAAGGCAAGAGTAGAAAGACAATCATAAAAGGGACTATGTTACACACAAAGTAAATTAACGTGTTGATTTTGTATAGGTGGACGAGGAGCTCATTCCACCAGTACAATTGAGTACTGACACCCACATAGTTTTCATGTGTAGGCACATGTAGAAGCTCGTAGCGCGGAGCTCGCTTGGATGCGTCGAGGCATGGAGTTCCTTGGCGATTCGAAGTGTACGGCCGTATAGAGTCAAGACTTATACGGGACATAATGTATGGACGTCGCCTTCCGAAGCATCAGCTGGCTCAAGACTTGTATTTGAGAGATGAGAGAGAGCTGAGTGACTTGTAATGTGAGATGAGTGAGCTTGCGTGAGCTTGAGTGATTGTAATCTTGGCCTTGCGTCCCATTGTAACCTTTGTTTCAATATCAATAAAAGAGTGTTTTGAATAACTTATGTTTGTTCTAAATTTTTGTTGCTATTACTCATTGTCTCTGCTTGGGACTTCTGTGCGACGACCCCGTCGCAGCCGCTGAAATTGGCCGTTAAGGAACCCGCCTTGTACGAGCGCAATCTAGGCTCGTGCGGCATCACACCTTAGCGAGGACGATCGCTCCTACGGGAGCAGGACATGACATAATGGTATCAGAGCACGACTTTACGTCCTTGGACTATCGATTGAATTCTTTAACTCCGTCGTTTCCGCAAACTCTGAAATGTTGCTTCCGCAAAGTTGATATCGTTGGTGCGCTCTCTCTCAAATGTCCCACGGATGTCCATAAAATAAGTCTATCTATTTGGTAAAACATAGGAGAACAATTTTTGACAAAACAAAAAGATATTTTGCGTAAGCATGGTTGGCTAAGTCGGGCTAGGCATATACACCAAAGTTGCGTCGACCTTAGAAAAGTCGAGTGCGAGATTCGTAATGTTTCGAACAAGAATGAGTTAGACTCGATTGAGTAAATGAGATGACTATCGATATGGGTGCTATCGAACGACGATGTTATCGTCGGTGCGATATAAGGTAAGCGTGCTTGAAATTTAAGAAATCGTTCGAACAGAAATTCAAGGAAGTAGATTATGAATCAAATGATAGTTTTGAGGATTTGTTGAATGACTTCATCCCTGAGTGGTGTATGCGATAGCTGTCATGCCCCAGAACCAGAACACTGGAGAGCGGGGGCAGACATAGCCAGCTATGTATAAAGAAATGGAATCCACTCCACTATACGGTGACGGCTGTCTAGATATATGAGGGTTTATCTACAAGCCATCAGTCTCCTATGGTCAAGAACAAGCCTAGTGTCTCAATCACAAGCAAGCAAATAAATGTTTACAAGAGGTAAGATCACCAAATATACAATAGTAAGGCGTCCCAAACATTACATATTTAGCTGATCATGAAGCTAGTCGTTACAAAATGTGAGAACTAGCAAGAGTTTTAGTCATACATGATCAACCCTAGGTTGCCAATCATGTTACAGCCCGTAGGCAGACAGTAAGTAAAAAAATGTACACGAGCTAACACTTGCTCGGCGGCTAAACGCCTCAAAAGAATAATTTTACAATATAGTAGGAGAGCCAAAAATAACCCACTCGTTGCCAGGATTCCCTCTAGTGGTCACCATGTTGCTGGAAGGTCGGTAGATCCTCTGGTGTTGCTCCGATATCTGGCCATACAAAACCAGCTGGGTCAGACCCCAGAAAGAGCAAGTGCCACAAAGGAGGCTTCACTTAGAAACTAAAACCAGCAATTAGTACAAGAATATAATTACAATTAAAAGACAGTAATTAAGGAAAACATGACCGATGATATACGATGAGATAACCATGGGACTATTCAGATAACCAGGTTACAACCCATAAACCAAACAAGGACCGGGGTTATAACCCTTCGTCTGAACAGAACTTGGTTTCTCCCACCATTTATTGGCAAGATAATATAAGAAATCAAGACATGTAACAATCTTGTACAGAATTAAGACAAGAATAGACGGGTAAACTCCATCCAACATTTTACGGCCAAGCAATAAGTATGGCTTGATACTTTAACTAACTAGGGTTATCACAGGCCTAGTTAATAGCAAGATGCAGCGAGATTGTTCCACAGCCACAAGCCCTGCAGACCATCCAGGTTATCCAGGTCGAATATTAGTACAATAAGGGTGCAACACATGACAGTGTGCTAGAAATGTGCCCTACTCGTCGGCAGGCTACAGATCCCACGTGGGGCGCCCAAATAACGGGATTGCCTGTAGCTGGGAAAATCTCTTCATGACTACTGGATTATTCTAGTTGTTAGCCTTAGTCAAATTCAGTGGGTATTCCTGACCGTGGTACTCAGGGATCCCTGTCCTAGACATGGTGCAAGACAAGACGGATTCATTTGTACAAGCACAATCATCCATGGTGTTCAGGTTATTCAATCTTGTCAAGTCGTGTTAGCCGTCGCAACAGCATTCAAGATATATCATGCCAGGTTTATTATGTCAAGAGTGCGCCATGGCGGACCACTATCAAGAATTATCATGTCAAATTGTCAGGTCAAGTTATCTTGTCAGGAGTGCACCACGGCGGGTCACTTTTAAGTCATGTCATTTATCAAGGAGGGAAGAAACTTGTGCAATAATAATATAATATATATATAATATATATATTCTTGAAGCCAAGGAGAAACTCTACAACTTTCATGTTGGGAGTGGAAAGAAATTCTGACCACAATTCAGGCAAATAAAACATTTAAACAATCAAAGTGGATCTCCTGCGGCCAAAAAGTGGGATAACATACATACGGCCAAAGAGAGTGGGAGACCACCCATGCGGCTAGCCAAAGCTTATGCGGCCAGAAAATAACTGAAGGGGGGCCATGCGGCCAAGAGTAAATGCTAACAAGAAATATTCATGCAGTCAGAAAAGACAGAGAGTGGGAAGACAATAATTACGAGCTTCCACTTAAACAAAGAAAAGGGCACGTGGCCAAACAATAAAATGATGACTGCCAGTAAAAGAGTAGATCCCGTGGCCAAAATATTAGATAGTGGGGGAAGGGAGCCTATGCGGCTCACCTTAGATTTCATGCAAAACGCAACATGCAAATAATAATATTTAATGGCCAAAGGCCATGCGGCTCTGCATCAAGCAATTATTAGTGCTATAAATATCCATGTGGCTCACCCTCACATTTGCTTGCATGAAAGTATAAATAAATAAATAATGGCCATGCGGTTTGCTTGCATGAAAATGCAAACAAGCAACTAATATTAATTAATTCCTTATGCGGCTCCACTTTGATTCATGCATTAACGGCAAACAAAAGCCAAGCCTTATGCGGCTAGTTGGGAAAAAGTGTAAAACAATGCATTAGAAAATGCATTCAAAATGCATTAAGTAATGCTTGTTCCATGCATATGCGGCTAGTTTGGAAAAAGTGTTAGGAAATGCATTCAATACATTCTGAAGTAAGCATTTATTTAATGCATAAACAAAAAATGCATTCAATGCATTCTGATTTGGAAATGCATTCAAAATGCATTAATAGCAATCTGGGGCATTCTGGGGCAATGCATTTTTAATGCATTAATAGCATTCTCATGCGGCTGGCTTTCAACAATACATTAAATGCAATTCTCATGCGGCTGGCTTTCAACAATATATTAAATGCAATTCTCATGCGTCTGGCTAATAAATGCTATCATGTCAGGAAGCAAATGATGCTGCCATATCCATGCGGCTAAGCAAGATTCCTGCGGCCAAAAAAATATAAGCTAGCAACAATTTATGTTGCCAACAGAGAAGATGCTCATGGAAATTCCATGGCTTCTCTGCACCACCCAACTCCCCACCGGAGATCAAATTTAGACTTCCATAGGTCAAAATGGGGTAGAACGAAATTCTCTACAACATGGAACCATCAACTAATCGAAAATATGCTAGTCTGATAAATCAAAATTCATGAGAATCAAAAATACCACAAAACTAGATCTATAAGAAATTAGCCATGGAAATAGAAAATGCTAAATACTAAAGTGGGTTAGAAACACATGAGGAAGACAATGGAACAATAAAAATAGACTTCCTCCATGAAGCAAGGTGCACTTGCCTAAGCTCTCTCTCTCTCCTGGTAGGTGGAGAAGTAAAGATGGAGAAGAAGAAGATTAATGAAGAGAGAGAAAGGGGAGTGGGATATTTAATGAAGAGGGTGGTGGTAGGTTGGAGTGGTTTGGTTCACATTAAACCAAGCAAAACTGAACCAAGCCAACAACCGAACCGAACCAAGATAAACCTATCAATGAAATGCCAAAATAAATCAAGCAGGGAGACATACAATATGGGTCAAAATACGTACACGTATTCCAAATACGTAATACGAGATATGGGCATTACAACTCTACCCACCTTAAAAGAATTTCGTCCTCGAAATTTAATCAAGTGGCTAGAGATTGCAATGACAAGCTATACTAAGCAATCAATCAATCCAAGCAAGGAATTTTGAAAGTATAAGGAAGATGGAAAATATCCTGCTAAAAACCTCTCTGCTGGTTCTGAATCTGAGCTTGGACCAGGGCATACTGTTGGGGTCTCTGCTGCGGGAAGACTTGGGTCTGAGGCGGCAATGGCCTCGAAGGCTGGTACTGCTGCTGCACTGGTGCTGGTGCTGGTCCCCTTACCGAGGCACTAGTTTGGGCCGATGACGAACTGGCCCTATTCGGACAGGACCCTATCTTGTGGTCCGGTGCCCCACAAGCCAAACACAATCCCTGTGCTCTGCGACACTCCGAAATAACGTTTCCTGGCTTCCCACAATGAGTGCAGCCCATTGCGGAAGACTGATTTTGCTTCTGTTACGGAGGGGACGTGACCGACGTCACTGAGGCCGCCTGCCTCGGAGTTCCAATTGTCAAAGCCTTGACTGCCGGGGCTGGTGCTGTCGACTGGGTCATCTGGCCGTGAGATCGCTTCCAACCTCCGATCCTGTCCACGATCCTGTGGGAGGTATACTCGTGCCTCCTAGCTGCCCTCAATACTGCATCAAAAGTTTGATGCTCAAACTGCTCCACTGCCAGCAGAATCTCTAAGTGGAGTCCCTGCTGAAACTGCTGGACTCTGTCAAACTCGGTCGCCACCAAGGTGGGAGCAAACCGACTAATCCTGGAAAACTCGACCGCATATCCGTCGACCGTCCTGCCCATCTGCTTCAGATTGGTAAACTTGGTCTGTAGATCGTACCGAGCTACCGCATCGAAGTACTTGGTCTGGAACCACTCTCTGAATACGGTCCATGAGATAGGGGCCACTAATCCCACGGCCTGCGCTGCCCACCAGCTGCGGGCAAGATCCAGTAACTGCAGGCGCACCACGGCCACCTTCTTATCTTCTGGAGTCTTGGCTGCTTCTAGAATCACCTCCGTGTCCTGAAGTCACGCATCAGCAGCGATAGCATCTTCGCTGCCATCGAAGAATGGAGGGTTCAGGCGCTTGAAACTGTTCGCTGTACTGTTCCCATGATGACTACCTCTGCTCAGAACATCTTTCACTGCCTGGTGTAAGGCATCACCTCTACGATCCTGGAAAGCTAACAAGGTCCTGATGAGATCCACCAAAGTGCCATCATCGGGCTCTGCAGGCTGGACGGGCTGAACTGGTGGCTCGGGATCCCCGGTAGGCATGACTCGGGAGGCTGCTCCTGAGTGCTGGGCCTGATCTTCGGGTTGCTGCTGGTCCACGGGAAGCGCTTCATCCTGCTGATCGGCAGGTCCAGGTACAATACCGCTGAAGAAGACGGCATAGAGAATAATAAGGAAGGACCAGGACAGATCAACGATTACAAGCATGTGATCAGGACAAGAATTTCAGGAATCAAGAGGATACGAGCAGAGATCAAGGGCGAATACTAATTGAGACATCTATTCGGTAACCCTCACATATCTTAATTTACAAGACCTGCATGGGCCACCACCTAAACCATGTCACGCCCCAGAACCAAAACACTAGAGAGCGGGGGCAGACATAGCCAGCTACGTATAATAAAATGGGATCCACTCTACTATACGATCACGGCTGTCTAGATATATGAGGGTTTATCTACAAGCATCAGTCTCCTATGGTCAAGAACAAGCCTAGTGTCTCAATCACAAGCAAGCAAATAAATGTTTACAAGAGGTAAGATCACCAAATATACAATAGTAAGGCGTCCCAAACATTACATATTCAGCTGATCATGAAGCTAGTCGTTACAAATATGAGGACTAGCAAGAGTTTTAGTCATACATGATCAACCCTAGGTTGCCAATCATGTTACAGCCCGTAGGCAGACAGTAAGTAAAAAAATGTACACGAGCTAACACTTGCTCGGCGGCTAAACGTCTCAAAAGAATAATTTTACAATAGAGTGGGAGAGCCAAAAATAATCCACTCGTTGCCAGGATTTCCTCTAGTGGTCACCATATGGCTGGAAGGTCGGTAGATCCTCTGGTGCTGCTCCGGTATCTGGCCATACAAAACCAGCTGGGTCAGACCCCAGAAAGAGCAAGTGCCACAAAGGAGGCTTCACTTAGGAACTAAAACCAGCAATTAGCACAAGAATATAATTACAATTAAAAGACAGTAATTAAGGAAAACATGACCGGTGATATACGATGAGATAACCATGGGACTATTCAGATAACCAGGTTACAACCCGTAAACCAAATAAGGACCGGGGTTGTAACCCTTCGTCTGAACAGAACTTGGTTTCTTCCACCATTTATCAGCAAGATAATATAAGAAATCAAGACATGTAACAATCTTGTACAGAATCTAGACAAGAATAGACGGGTAAACTCCATCCAACATTTCACGGCCAAGCAATAAGTACGGCTTGAGACTTTAACTAACTAGGGTTATCACAGGCCTAGTTACTAGCAAGATGCAGCGAGATTGTTCCACAGCCACAAGCCCTGCAGACCAACCAGGTTATCCAGGTTGAATATTAGTACAATAAGGGTACAACCCATGACAGTGTGCTGGAAATGTGTCCTACTCGTCGGCAGGCTACAGATCCCACGTGGGGCGCCCAGATAACGGGATTGCCTGTAGCTGGGAAAATCTCTTCATGACTACTGGATTATTCTAGTTGTTAGCCTTAGTCGAATTCAGTGGGTATCCCTGACCGTGGTACTAAGGGATCCCCGTCCTAGACATGGTGCAAGACAAGACGGGTTCATTTGTACAAGCACAATCATCCACGGTGTTCAGGTTATTCAATCTTGTCAAGTCGTGTTAGCCGTCGCAACAGCATTCGAGATATATCATGTCAGGTTTATCATGTCAAGAGTGCACCACGGCGGGCCACTATCAAGAATTATCATGTCAAGTTATCATATCAAATTGTCAGGTTAAGTTATCTTGTCGGGAGTGAACCACGGCGGGTCACTTTCAAGTCATGTCATTTATCAAGGAGGGGAGAAACTTATGCAATAATAATATAATATATATATATATAATATATATTCTTGAAGCCAAGGAGAAACTCTACAACTTTCATGTTGGGAGTGGAAAGAAATTCTGACCACAATTCAGGCAAATAAAATATTTAAACAATCAAAGTGGATCCCCTGCGGCCAAAAAGTGGGATAACATACATGCGGCCAAAGAGAGTGGGAGACCACCCATGCGGCTAGCCAAAGCTTATGCGGCCAGGAAATAACTGAAGGGGGGCCATGCGGCCAAGAGTAAATGCTAACAAGAAATATTCATGCAGTCAGAAAAGACAGAGAGTGGGAAGACAATAATTACGAGCTTCCACTTAAACAAAGGAAAGGGCACGTGGCCAAACAATAAAATGATGACTGCCAGTAAAAGTGTGGCTCCCGTGGCCAAAATATTAGATAGTGGGGGAAGGGAGCCTATGCGGCTCACCTTAGATTTCATGCAAAATACAACATACAAATAATAATATTTAATGGCCAAAGGCCATGCGGCTCTGCATCAAGCAATTATTAATGCTATAAATATCCATGCGGCTCACCCTCATATTTGCTTGCATGAAAGTATAAATAAATAAATAAATAAATAAATAAATAATGGCCATGCGGTTTGCTTGCATGAAAATGCAAACAAGCAACTAATATTAATTAATTCCTTATGCGGCTCCACTTTGATTCATGCATTAACGGCAAACAAAAGACCAAGCCTTATGCGGCTAGTTGGGAAAAAGTGTAAAACAATGCATTAGGAAATGCATTCAAAATGCATTAAGTAATGCTTGTTCCATGCATATGCGGCTAGTTTGGAAAAAGTGTTAGGAAATGCATTCAATGCATTCTGAAGTAAGCATTTATTTAATGCATAAACAAAAAATGCATTCAATGCATTCTGATTTGGAAATGCATTCAAAATGCATTAAAAATGCATTAATAGCAATCTGGGGCATTCTGGGGCAATGCATTTTTAATGCATTAATAGCATTCTCATGCGGCTGGCTTTCAACAATACATTAAATGCAATTCTCATGCGGCTGACTTTCAACAATACATTAAATGCAATTCTCATGCGGCTGGCTAATAAATGCTATCATGTCAGGAAGCAAATGATGCTGCCATGTCCATGCGGCTAAGCAAGATTCCTGCGGCCAAAAAAATACAAGCTAGCAACAATTTATGTTGCCAACAGAGAAGATGCTCATGAAAATACCATGGCTTCTCTGCACCACCCAACTCCCCACCGGAGACCAAATTTGGACTTCCATAGGTCAAAATAGGGTAGAACGAAATTCTCTACAACATGGAACCATCAACTAATCAAAAATATGTAAGTCTGATAAATCAAAATTCATAAGAACCGAAAATACCACAAACTAGATCTACAGGAAATCAGCCATGGAAATAGAAAATGCTAAATACTAAAGTGGGTTAGAAACACATGAGGAAGACAATGGAACAATAAAAATGGACTTCCTCCATGAAGCAAGGTACACTTGCCTAAGCTCTCTCTCTCTCCTGGTAGGTGAAGAAGTAAAGATGGAGAAGAAGAAGATTAATGAAGAGAGAGAAAGGGGAGTGGAATATTTAATGAAGAGGGTGGTGGTAGGTGGGAGTAGTTTGGTTCACATTAAACCAAGCAAAACTGAACCAAGCCAACAACCGAACCGAACCAAAATAAACCTATCAATGAAATACCAAAATAAATCAAGCATGAAGACATGCAATACGGGTCAAAATACGTACATGTATTCCAAATACGTAATACGAGATATGGGCATTACAATAGCCTCAGGGCTGTCGATCGATCGATTGAGGATGCGGGGTGTCGATGAGTCTATCAGCAAGCATCGCATTGGGCAAAGCCTTAGATTGAGTGTCGTTGAACAAGTAGTAGTCTTGAAGATTTGGATGAGTTTATTCGAACAACTTAAAATTAAAGCACACGGAACGTGCACGGGATTGAGGATTGCGTAAGTATAAAATGCGAAGGCGATTGAGTAGGTGAAATCGAATCGAAAAAAAGGTTAGGGTGTGCGAACGGATGACTTGATCGAGAAAATTGATACGGATCGTATGCAAAAAGTTAGCACGATGGGAAGATAGTGTGCATGAAAAGTCAAATTTTGAAGTTACGCAATAACTAGGATTGGATTGAATGTTGCACGATGATTGAGTTAACAAAAGGGACAATGCGAATTGAAAAAATACATTGGTCGATGAGTTAAGATAGACGGATGAACAATACGTGAATTCGGTTTGAGGAAATTGATGTGTGAATGATTTAAGGGATAATGATAAAACTTGAATTTGAATGTCGAGGAGATTATCTAGTTGGACGATAGCATTATTCGCCCGACTCGAAATTGGTTGCAAAGGAAGATCGTCAGGTTACACATATCGTCGATGGTATTGAGACATATCAAAGATCGATATGCGATAACTCGGGGGTACTCTGACTCGGCAAATGACGATCGTGCAATTGTTATTGTTCGGTTGGATGCAATACTTAGGACTTTGATTGAGATGAATGTTGGATGAAAATAGAAGTATCTTGAGGGTTACGCGGATAACCACAGTATCGCTATTCTTGTCTTGTGCGAGCACAACTCCAGCCTCGCACTTGCGTCATGTCGGATTTGGGGCGATCGTTCTGCGTGAACGTTGACATGGTGATTCATATCGCGAAAATGATTGAACTCGAAAAATCAGGACGCGGCAACGTTGATTGTCTCGACTTGTTGGTTTGATGTGAAAGAAAATTCGAGGATGTTTGGACTTGCGATTGATGATTGAATAAACTTGAGGATTGAGTAGGTCCAATCCGCGTATCGAGAATGAATTAGTCTAGACGCAAAACAAGAGTTATGTCCCGATGAGGATAATTATCCCGCGGGAGCGTGCATGGTGATTCATGCCCACCGTGGATATTCTGACTCGCGTGAGATCGGAGCACAACATATTGTTAAGCTAGACGACCTTATGATCGATTACATAAATTGGAATAGATGCCTTAGAAAATGTGGAATGTGAAATTTTGGTTAACGACGAATTGCGTCATAGCGTGCTTGAATTGAGAAGGATTTATGGGCGAACTATATCGAACGTGTTTGAAGGGATAGACTATACAAGATGACTTATTGAATGAGCGATTTTGATACGTCGTGAAATTGGTTGAACGTGAGTTGTCGTAGAATGGCTTTGCTGAATGACTCAGACCCCGTGCGACAAATGTTGGGATGTGTGTAGGCAATCTATGCTCGAAGTTTAGAAATCGGAGTGATACGAGTTTGGGTAGAAAATCCCGTACTATCAATTTGGTTTGACCTTAGATTGGGATCAGTGTTGATATTGTTGTTTGGGAACTATGATTCCAATACTGATGGAAAGACATAGCCTAGCGGTTAGACAGACGTCCGAGTGTGAAGTGGTAGGATTTGTGGAGGCACCACTCACGAGGCTCGGTTGACATGTACGTATATCAGGAATGCTTGAATATATGCACGATCCGACTCGAGTGGTGATGGCAGATTCACTATAACGAGGCTTGGCTGAAATGTATAAATTTTGGGGATGCCTAGGATATGTGCACGATCTAACTAAGTGATACATTGAATCAAGTGAGACTTGAGGAACAGAAAAGTGTCGAGGATTTTGTGATTGTAAGTTTTGAAAAAAAGATTGTGGGTAGCACGAGTATGGCTCGGATTTGAGGGAACGCATAGGAGAAGTGTGTACGAGAGTCCTTGAATGTTGAGTAAAGTGATAAGTCGATAAGTGTACTCAGTTAGTTTCGAGGACGAAACTTTTTCTGAGTGGTGTATGATGTAGTGCCCCATCCCGCTCAGTCAATCGGAGGAATCGAAATACCGACGGCGTTTAGACTTAGTCTTACAACGGCTGCTCAACGACATCGCTCGGTCGAGGCGACCGCTCGATCAGGTGGGATAGTTTCGGTGAACTCACCTCGTCTTTGCCTTCACATAATAAATCATATGTTTTCAACTTGCACAAGTAGGTTTGATAATAAAAGAGACGAATCCACATAGTTAAAGGGAATAATCCCGACGGGTCAAATTGAGTTAGAATATAGAAAGGTACAACGGTCGTCTTAGAGTTGGTGCACGGCGTGCTTTGAAAATGATACTCGATCCTTCGTCCCGTGGCTTGGGAGAAGGAAAGTTGGTTGAGTAGGCGAAGTTATGAATATAGCCTAAGTCATAGGCGTCACCCGCATAAATGCTTCATAAAGCATGCATGGTCCTATCGTCCAAGGCTTCGCATAGAATTGGCTTGCTCCATGAGTTAAGTTGCGTTGTACGGCTTATGATATAAGTCTAGGCACCCAAATGACTTGGTCATTCAGAAGTCGAGCGCATGTGCGGCACGTTTCTGTAATGCGAGGCCCGACGTAGCCTTTGCTCGTCGAGTCGTTGCACGTCTAAGTCAGGCAAGTTATGTTAGACTATCAAAGTGGTAGCAAGCACGGTCCTACGAGCTCTACGGTTGGGTATAACCACATAGTCATACGGTCTCAAGGCCCGTCATATAAAGTATGACTTGGGCGATGGCGTCGCGTAGAATGTAAGTCCGCTTAAGGCACGATGCACGGACTTAGTGTTTAAGACATGAACAACAGTTGATTTAATGAATTTTTGGAAGAAAAGACTATTGAATAGGCATTCATGAGTTGAATGAAATGATATAGTAATATGGAAAGAATGCTCGCGACCGTGGGTCGTCGAGGGGTCTTAAATGATAGAAGTCTTGATATTGTTTTTGAAAGAGATGGTAACATTGAAAGAAGGATGACTGTGTGAGACGTCAGTTTGAGTCGATTCTTGCATGTTCATTGGACAACTTGTCGACAAGGAGGAGTTTCCACGAGCGGCAATCCTAGGCGCCAAGGGACCGTGTCGTTCCGGAGGGAAATAGGTATAGCCGTAGCTGGACGAACCGCTCGGGTTATTCGGGAACTTTCAACGGGGCTAGCTACTTGCGTTGAAAGGGTCGTCGAATAGCAAAGCTATAGTCTATGATAGCTTGTCATGTTAGTGACCAATTCATATAGATGGGTCGGCACGGGCGGCAATCCGCGTGTGTGCCTTTGGATTGAGTCAGTTGAATGTGCGTACAGTTAGAACACAGTGTTTGGGCCTAAGATTTGGCATCAACGTAGGCGACATGCTTCAACACGAGATGTGACGTCGAGTCTTGAGTTGTCGGCATATAAGTTGGATAAGTTGGTTTGAGTTGTCTTGAGTTTAAGTCAAAAAATGCCGTAAGGCGAAGTCAGTCAAGTGATACTTAATCCAGAAGTCTTGACTGGGTCTGTTGGTGATCGAAGTAGCAAGGGCCACGAGGCGGCGATATGGTGAAGTCACATTGAGTTGCGAGGCACGGTATGATAGATTTGTAGCACGGTCACAAGGAATTGGGTACTACCGCGTAGTTGAGTCTCTGATTATCTGCCGAAAGGCAAGTACGACTTGATAGGTTAACGTTGTTGGCACGAGAAGGGTCTAAAGGCAAAGTATGAGTTAACACCGCTGTCGCAAGCACGGGATGGTCTAGAAACGCGAAATAGGCCAAGGCGTCGGTCCTAAAACTGATCCTAAGACAAGAGTAGAAAGACATTCGTAAAAGGGACTATGTTACAAACAAAATAAATTAACGTGTTGGTTTTGTATGGGTGGACGAGGAGCTCATTCCACCAGTACAGTTGAGTACTGACACCCACATAGTTTTTATGTGCAGGCACAGGTAGAATCTCGTGGCGCGGAGCTCGCTTGGATGCGTCGAGGCACGGAGTTCCTTGGCGATTCGAAGCGTGTAGCCGCATGGAGTCAAGACTTATACGGGACATAATGTATGGATGTCGCCTTCCGAAGCATCAGCTGGCTTAAGACTTGTAATTGAGAGATGAGAGAGAGCTGAGTGACTTGTAATGTGAGATGAGTGGGCTTAAGTGATTGTAATCCTGGCCTTGTGCCCCATTGTAACCTTTGTTTCAATATCAATAAAAGAGTGTTTTGAATAACTTGTGTTTGTTCTAAATTTCTGCTGCTATTATTCAATGTCTCTACTTGGGACTTCTGTGCGACGACTCCGTCGCAGCCGCTGAAATCGGCCGTTATGGAACCCGCCTTGTACGAGCGTAATCTAGGCTCGTGCGGCATCACGCCTTAGCGAGGACGATCGCTCCTACGGGGGCGGGGCGTGACAGCGTTCTCTTGCATCTGTCCATCAGCCAGGTTGGATTATGGACTCTGGAGCATCTCGCCATGTCACGGGGTTCCGTGGTGAGTTCCAAGACTATATTCTCCTACCGACGCCGGAGAGCATTCAGACTGCTGATGGTACCTCCAGACCTGTAATGGGTAAAGGCACTGTCGCATGTATCCCTTCCATCACTCTCACCAATGTCTTACATGCTCCATCTTTTTCTGTCAATCTTATATCTATTAGTACAATTATCCGAGATCTAAATTGTATTGTTTTCTTTGACATTCCTAAGGTAACCTTTCAGGAGAAGGGGACAGGACGACGACTCGGGACTGACACATGGGATAAGGGGCTATGGTACTTGGACATGACCGAACTGGACAAGGTATTGGCATCTCTAGTCACGACCCGTACCCGGTTTTTGGACGCGAGCTCGTGAGCAAGCCGGCTACGTATCGAGCGGCCTTCAGCCCAACTCGAGTACGTATAAGCTGTCCAGAGTAGGGTATCATGTCTAATCTAAACTATATCTCAATCTACAGGAATCATATAAACAAGAATAAACAAGTATGGGTTATGGTCTGCAACCCATTAGCATATTGTCTGATTAGAATTTAAGAATAATATGAGTCTATAAAATAAGAAGAATATATCATGGCATAGAATATAAAGCACGAGACGATAATAAAGAAATATCACAAACAAATACATGTATTCCTGCAGGTATAATCACTACCATCATGAGCCGCTAACTAACTCCATGCAATCAGCTACCTGAATAGATCGTCAGGTCCTCAGGGGACATAGCAAGATACATAAAAATATGCCTATCTAACAGTTTAATTATGCAATAATATAAACAAGGTATAAACAGGAACTAGACATGAGACTGACATGTGGCTACTGATAGGTAACTATGAATTGGAATACCAGAACAACTATGCGTAACTGAACTACCGGAAGAACAAGTAAACAAGGGATCAATGAAATACCAACCCTCGCCCCGACGTGGACTCGTAGGTCAGTTTCTAGACAAGTCACCCTCGCCCCGTGTGTGGACTCGCAGGTGCAAACGGACAACCCTCGTCCCGTGTGTGGACTCGCAGGTTGTGGGAACAATACGGAAATAACAGTTCAATCACACATACTTGCAGACAAGACTCAGTCAAGATACAGGTGGCGACACGGTAAAACTCAGTCATAACACAGGTAACGACAACTCTAGCATGAACCATAATGTGGACAAGCCTGGTGTAACTACGCTATCAAGTCAGGTAATACTGATATACAAGCAAGACAATAAACTAGTAAACATGGTATGTAGAAAACATCTGAATCCATATCAACTGGAGTAACTAAGTGTTAACATGCTAAAAATAGAAGAACTATAAGCATGAAAATGAACTGTAGAGGGAGGCAAGGTATCTTGTCTGGAGGTTGCACGCAGATCCAACAAAATATAGTCAACTACCAAACCATAAAGTCCAAGTCATCACAACTGTCTCCGAAAGCTAAAACAAACATTGCCAAAATTTTTAGAATAGTCAAATTAGCTAGGATTGCCTGTCCTTAAGTCTAATTCTGAACACAGGGGCAAAACGGCAATTTCGGGCAAAAATGGTATCCGCCGTTAGACCCGCTTCGCACCGAAAAGCGTGCCAGAGTCAATGGTCTCTAAAGTTATCAAACTACATGTCTACTGATTCATTTTGATGATACAAACCCAAAAATATGTCCAATTTTGTATTCCGATGAGCCGTGCACAAAATCGCCCGTTGAATCGGACTGTGGGACCCGCAAAAAGACGATCCGATCAATTGTCTCAGAATTGGACCAAACTTGGCATAAAGGACCAAAAAAATGATACCGTCCTGTTTGCGCAAGTTTCGTCTCGATCTGACGAACGTGCACAAAGTAATTGAAAAGTTTGTACAGAGGTCGATACGATAAATTTCGACGGATACGCATCAAATTCGTCGCGCACACGCGACTAATTTGAATTCCGTCAAAGCCCACACGTCCACGAAGCCGTTACGCACCTTTCAATGCTTTCTGTTCGTGACCACGTCATCCAGTTTGGTGGGACGCACGTCGTATCGAACAACTTTTCTATTTTTTATAGTTTTAAAAAACAGGTTTTTCTCGATCTTTAAAGAGGTTTATCTTGATGTATAATAGATGAAATAAAAATCCTTAAACAGATTTTTGATGCCCTATAGGTTGTCTTCAAATAGGTTTAACTAGATTTCGAAGAATCAAACTAGATTGGAAGATATACGCCTTCCAAATGGGGTCCCTGGGATCGAATTTCTGTCTCGTTCGAGACTGTTTTCGTCGATTTTGGGACTCATTTATCGTCGTGTACAAAGCGAAATAAAATGAAGTACTGAAGGGAAACAAAGTCGGTAAGGTATTCGACATACCGGAGAAATTCATTCGTAAAAGCAAACGACGTGGAGGGAGTTCTGCCAATGCGAAGTTGGGTCGCTGCCCTACTATTGCTGTTGCTTCTTCTGTGCGCTGTTGTGCACGCGCGCTCGGCCACGCCTCTGCCGGAGGCGGTCCAGGCGGCGCGCACAGGGTTGGGGACGCCCAAGGTCGACGCTGGGTAGGAGCGGGGTTAGGGTTTTCGAGATACTCCTCCGCTTTATACATATACACGCGGCCTGGTTTAACCGAGCGGGGGGGGGGGGGAAGGGGTATTCCCTGCGCGGCTTGGGCTCGGTTTCACACTGGGCTGGGTTTAATCTGCGGGTGGGCTCGTGGACAGGGCTGCACAGCAAGGGTGGCTAGGTGCTGCTTTGCTATCATAGAAAATTACCACTTTGACATATTGCATCAATCTCTATCATGAACCGGTTGATTCCATCACTTCCATAATTAGATTTAACAAACTATACAAAGTGAATTATAAAAAGTTGTTAGATAATTCTACCTACACTCCACCTATCCTGCAAGAAATTGTTTCAATCACATTGAGACGATACAAGCCACTAATTATTATCAGTTAATATATTAATATTCTTACCTGCCATAGCAAATTATATGAATGGAAATATGATCTTCCTGGAAAAGCTCCAGTGCATGGACCCTAACATTTGTATCAATCTCTAGTCATAAGATTTTCAATGGTAAAAATTTCTAGAGAAAACCATTATTCTTATAGAATTGAGTAAAACCGAGTAAATCAGCCAGCTACTACATCACTTTGCTCAGTGAATAGGCCATCATATAAACCTTTCTTATAAGCAGTTGATCAAACTGCTTTGCTTTCATACTTCTTATTTCTTGTATATGTATATATATACATATATACTCACCTATATATAACAGGTATATATGCATATATACATTAATAAATCCTAATATATTTATATGCCTAGTTAAATATATACCTTAAAATAACATGTATATATGTATATACATAAATAAATTCTGAATATATGTTTATACAAAAAAATAATATAAATAATACCTATTTGACGATGAAGAAAATAACTATTTAATAATAACTAATTATTTTAATACAACAACAATATTATTAATAATACTAATAATCCCGATAACAACTAAAATAACCTAATAGCAAGTGTAGTAAGGTTTGGTGAATCTGGTACGCACACTCTTTATTGGCTCCCGAAAATCACATAAATATTGTAAACACTATTAAAATAATAATAATAATACTTATAATGTACATATAACAAATATTTAGACAATAATTGCCAATTTCCTAAAAATACATACAAAGATATTTATATTTACCAAACCTGTCTACAAGGCCGTATTTGGTCCCACTACATGCCTACATGGGCTTGGATTTGACTTGGGCCCAATCTGGACAGGTTCGGTACAACCTGGTTCCCTAAAACTCAATAATATAATTAGATAATAAATAAAATCTTCGGTAAGGGTTAAGTCGCAACTTGGCCTGGTTTTTCTAGTTAGGACACACTTATGACCGGGTCTCCCTTGGCATGGCTAATACACTAGTCAAGGCACGCCGCTGCACTATCCGTGCCATGATTCCTAGTCGTCTGGTACTTCAAAACTCAACTATGGCTAAAGCCATCTACCGTAATAATTAACAAAATAATTATTTATAAAAATCTAAAAATCACTATTTAAATCAAATAAATAATAAAGAAATATTTTCAAAATTTTTTGGGAAGGGAAGCTATAAATCTATCCACCTTAAAAATAATTTCGTCCTCGAAATTCTACTTCATAACTATTCCTTAAAATTCAAAGTCTACTACTACCTCAATCTCCTCAAATTTAAATTGTCAAAATATTCTATAACCCTCTCTAGCCATTTTATAACCCCGAATACTTGAGAACTTCTACCCACCTTTGGTCATACTACCCCTCAAAATACGGTCACTGAAATCTTGTAACATCCAACTAGTTGCTAACATCACTATCCCTAGATATTTATAGCATATGGTATCTCTAATACCCTCATGTCTATCAAGCAACCAAAATCAAATCATCAAACCATATTATACTATAACCTAAGAATTTCTGATAAATTCTAGATAGCACGAACATTCGTCACTCCGAAATAGGAAGGGACGAGAATCAATGGTACGAGAAGGCAAGGAGGAATAGTCGAGAGCAAATATAAAATTTTCAAGGACGTAGAGAATTTCTAGGAGAATTTTCAAAGCAGAGTGGATTGAGATTTCTAAGGGTTTAGCCATAGTCGCAGGCTCATATCAGTACAGTTATGTAACCGATACGATATGCTCTGACCTGCATGGGCTACCACAAAAACTTGTCACGACCCGCGCCCGATTTTCGGACATGAGCTCGTGAGCAAGCCAGCTAGGTATCGAGCGGACTCTAGTCCGAATTGAGTACGTATAAGCTGTCTAGAGTAGGGTATCATGTCTAATCTAAACTATATCTCAATCCACAAGAATCATATAAACAAGAATGAACAAGTATGGGTCATGGTCTGCAGCCCATTAGCATATTGTCCGATTAGACTCCAAGAATAATATGAGTCTATAAAATAAGCAGAATATATCATGGCATGGAATATAAAGCACGAGAGAATAGTAAAGAAATATCATAAGCAAATACCTGTATCCCTGCAGGTATAATCACTACCATCATGAGCCGCCAACTAACTCCATGCAATCAGCTACCTGAAGAGATCATCAGGTCCTCAGGGGACATAACAAGATATATAAAAACATATCTATCTGACAGTTTAATTATGCAATAATATAAACTGGAACTAGGCATGAGACGGACATGTGGCTACTGTCAGGTAACTATGAACTGGAATACCAGAACAACTATGCGTAACTGAACTGCTGGAAGAACAAGTAAACAAGAGATCAATGGAATACCAACCCTCACCCCGACGTGGACTCGCAGGTCAATTTCAAGACAAGCCACCCTCGCCCCATGTGTGGACTCGCAGGTGTAAACGGACAACCCTCGCCCCGTGTGTGGACCCACAGGTTGTGGGAACAATACGGGAATAGCAGTTCAATCACACATACTTGCAGACACGACTCAGTCAAGATACAGGTGACGACACAGTACAACTCAGTCATAACACAGGTAACAGCAACTCTAGCATGAACCATAATGTGGACAAGCCTGGTGTAACTACGCTATCAAGTCAGGTAATACTGATATACAAGCAAGATAATCAACTAGTAAATATGGTATGTAGAAAACATCTGAATCCATATCAACTGGAGTAACTAAGTGATAACATGCTAAAAATAGAAGAACTGTAAGCATGAAAATAAACTGTAGAGGGAGGCAAGGTATCTTGCCTAGAGGTTGCACGCAGATCCAAAAAAATATAGTCAACTGCCAAGCTATGAAGTCCAAGTCATCACAACTGTCTCCGAAAGCTGAAACAAACATTGCCAACATTCTCAGAATAGTCAAATTAGCGGGAATTGCCTGTCCTTAAGTCCAATTCTGGATACAGGAGCAAAACGGTAATTTTGTGCAAAAATAGTGTCCGTCGTTGGACCCGCTTTACACCAAAAACGTGCCAGAGTCAATGGTCTCTAAAGTCATCAAACTACATATCTACGGATTCGATTTGATGATACGAACCCAACGGTATGTCCAATTTTGGATTCCGATGAGCCGTGCACAAAATTGCCCGTTGAATCGGACCGTGGAACCCGCAAAACGGTGATCCGATCAACTTTCTCAGAATTGGACCAAACTTGGCATACAGGACTAGAAAAATGATAAGGTCCTGTTGGCGCAAGTTTCGTCTCGATCTGACGAACGTGCACAAAGTAATTGAGAAGTTTGTACAGATGTTGATACGGTAAATTTTGACGGATACGCATCAAATTCGTCGCGCACACGTGACCAATTTGAATTTCGTCAAAGCCCACACGTCCACGAAGCCGTTACGCACCTTTCGATGCTTTCAGTTTGCGATTACGTCGCCCGGTTTAGCGGAACGCACGTCGTATCGAACAACTTTTCTATTTTTTGTAGTTTTGAAAAATAGGTTTTTTTAATCTTTAAAGAGGTTTATCTTGATGCATAATGGATGAAATCAAAATCCGTAAACAGCATTTTGATGCCCTATAGGTTGTCTTCAAATAGGTTTAACCAGATTTCGAAGAATCAAACTAGATTGGAAGATAGACGCCTTCCAAAGGGGTCCCTGGATCAAATTTCTGTCTCGCTCGAGACAGCTTTCGTCGATTTTGGGACTCATTTATCGTCGTGTACAAAGCGAAATAAAATGAAGTATCTGAAGGAAAACAAAGTCGATTAGGTAGTCGACATATCGCGAACGACATGGAGGGAGTTCTGCCAATGCGAAGTTGGGTCGCTGCCCTGCTATTGTTGTTGCTTCTTCTTGTGCGCTGCTGTGCACGCGCGCTCAGCCCCGCGTCTGCCGACGGCCGGCGGTGGTCCAGGCGGCGCGCGCAGGGTTGGGGACGCCCAAGGGTCGGCGCTGGATAGGAGCGGGGTTAGGGTT
>JANAVB010025232.1:0-10000 GCA_029216955.1 Iris pallida
GCTCCCACGTTGACTCACCCAAAGAGTAGTGACCCCAAGCAACACACACTAAACTATAGTCGTGTTCTTGAGTACCTTTTCTCTTCGGTCTAATATGGATACGGGCCTTTCCTCATACAAAAGGTTGGTATGTACCAACAACCAATTTCAAATGATCAACAACATGGCTCGATCTGGGATATACCGTCACAATTGGGATATATGGAAGCATCTTGCACCTCACATAACGACGGTGGAAGAGCAAGATGATATGACACATCACCTACGCGCTCAAGGATATCGAACAACCCTATGTACCTAGGACTAAGCCTTTCTCCGCACGTCGCATCGAATGATACCATGGGTAGGCGAGATCCTAAGGACCCACGTGGTCGTCGATTGAAAACTCAAGGGAACGCCAGATAAGAATCGGCCCAATGGTGCTGGCGACCTTGTGCAACTGAAGATGATCTCTGACTTGTCTGACCACCTTGATTGTCTGCATAATCATCTGGACCAAGCATCTCTCTCTCGCCGACATCATCCCAAGCTAAAGGTGATCTGCACTTCTTGCCATACAGTACTTCAAAGGGTTGCCATCTGGATATTGGCCTAGAAACTGTTGTTATAGGAAGAACTCCATATGATGCAGGTGGTCTTCCCATGAACCACCGAGTCGAGTGTACATGACCGCAACATATCTTTGAGAGTCTGGATCGTGCGTTCTGACTGACCATCTGTCTGCGGATGACAAGCTAAACTGAACTTGAGACGAGTCCCCAAGCTCTCTTGAAGACTCCGCCAAAGTGCGATATGAACCTTGAATCTCTGTTGATATGATAACTAACTGGCACTCCATGCAATCTGACAATATACTTGAGGTACATCTCTGCAAGTGATCCATCGACTGGCCAACTCTGAAACGGAAAATGAGCTACCTGGTGAGTCTGTCAACTATAACCCAGATAGCATCTCTTACAGGTGGGGATTTAGGTAACCCAGTTATAAAATCTATGGTAATGTGCTTCTATTTTCATTCTGGGATCGGTAAAGGCTGAAGAAGTCCAGCTGGTCTCTGATGTTCAGCCTTAACTTGTTGGCATACTAAACACGAGAGACAAACCGGGCTATCTTCCTCTTCATGCCATTCTACCAGAAATACTGACGGATGTCTCTGTACATCTTCATGCCACCGGGATGAATTGAATACTGAGAACTGTGAGCCTCTGCCATGATCTCCTGTCTAATATCACCATTGGGTACACAAAGACGTCTCCCATGTCGGAGAGTACCATCTTCTTGAATACTTAACTTTCTCTCCGTCCTGTCACACTATGCTTTAAGTTGCTGAAGCTTGGAATCTGGTGATTGCGCCATCTTGATCCTCTCAACAATGCTGGACTAAACTTGCATGCTGGCCATCAATGCCATATTGGTAGGGAGAACTATCTCAATACCCATCTTCTGAAGATCTGCTAATAACTCTGGCTTTGCTGTTAGGAAATAAAACTCCAGCTCTTTGCTCAATACATCAGCTACTACGTTGGCCTTCCCAGGATGGTACTGAAGGTTGATGTCGTAGTCCATGAGTAGCTCTAGCCACCTCCTCTAATGCATATTAAGATCCTTCTGGGTAAACACATACTTCAGACTCTGTGGTCGGTTAAAAATCTATACCCGATCTCTATATAAATAATGCCTCCAAAGCTTCATGCAAAAACTACTGCTGCTAATTCCAAGTCATGGGTAGAATAATTCTCTCATAGCCACGAAGCTGACGTGACGCATAAGCGACTACCTTACCATGCTGCATCAAGATGCATTCCAATCCTCTGTCGGAAGCGTCATAATAGACTGAAAATCCTCCAGTCCCATCTGGAACCGTGAGAATGGGGGCCGTCATCAATCTCTACTTCAACTTCTTAAATGAACTCTGACACTCTGCTGTCCAAGAAAACTGCACATCCTTGCGGATCAACTGCGTCAATGGCGCTGTGAAATCCGAGTGAAGACTGATACAAACCACCGTAATAGCCAGCCAATCCTAGAAAATTCTGAACTTCTGCGACGGTACTGGGAACTGGCCATGACTCTATAGCCACTATCTTCTGGGGTCCACTTCTACTCAACCTCTGGTGATGATATGACCTAAGTACGAGATACCATCCAGCCAAAACTCGTACTTACTGAACTTCGTGTACAACTGGTGTTCCCTGAGAATCTGAAGAACTATACGAAGATGCTGCTCATGCTCTGCCTCACTCTTGCTATAGATAAGATGTCATCTATAAATAATATCACAAACTGATCCAAATAAGGCATGAAGATACGATTCAAGAGGTCCATGAATACGGCCGGCATATTGGTCGCTCCAAATGATATAACAAGGAACTCCCAATGCCCATATCTGGATCTGAATGCTATCTTCGGGACGTTTGCTCTCTGACTCTGATCTGATGGTATCCTGACCGCAAGTCAATCTTCGAAAATACTGTCGCTCCTTTGAGTTGATCAAATAAATCATCTATCCTTGGTAGAGGATATATGTTTTGACTGTTACAGAGTTCAAGGTACGATAATTAAACATAATCTTGACATACCATCCTTTTTTTCACAAGAAGTATCGGACTCTCCAAGGTGATCCACTAGTACGAATGAATCCCTTGGTCTGAGTTCTTCAATCATCTTGTATAAGATCTCAACTCTGAAGGTGCCATCCTGTAGACTCCCCATGACACTGGTGCCGTCCCTGGAAGCAAATCAATGGTGAACTCTATCTCTCTCTCTGGAGGCATGCCTGGAATCTCTTCGGGGAATATGTCTGGGATTCTTCAACGACTTTGGGAAACTGAACTGCCACTGTACGCCATCCGCAATACTAGAGGAGAAGGTTCTACTTCGCTCCTGGAAAATAAAAACTATGGTTCGTGGGAATAACAAAATAATTTGCCAATATGACAGTCTATTCTTACGTATTGCTCCTTCAACCAATCCATTCCTAGGACCACATCATAATCGGCCATCAAAAATTCTATTAACCTAGCAGAAAACTCTCTACGGCTAACTACGATTCGTTCCGAGGAACAAGACCGTTACCAGTAAGTATATTCAGCCTTACTGATAATGACTCGGGCTCCAGTACTATCTGTGTTGCGAATCGTGCAGACATAAATGAATGCGATACACCCGAATCAAATAATACTGATGCTGGAAAAGAATTGACGAGAATGGTACTGCCACCACCTCACCTCAAGCTAACTCTTCCTCCACGGTCAAAGCCATAGCCTGACCTTACCCTCTTGGTGCTGGTCCCCTCTGCTGACCTCTCAAATGTTCTGAATCTGAGCTTGGACATAGTGCTGAGCCTGAGGCAACAATAGCCTCGGAGGCTGGTACTGCTGCTGGAACCCTAACCGATGGACTGGTAAGGTTGATGACGATGAACTGGCTCTATTCGGATAGGACCCTATCATGTGATCCGGTGCCCCACAAGCCAAGTATAATTCCTGTGCTCTACGACACTCTGATACTACATGTCCTGCTTTCCACAATGAGTGCAGCCCATTACGGAAGACTGATTTTGCTTTTGTTGCTGAGGATACGTCGGCGTTGAGTGCTGAACCAACGAAACTATGGTTGCCCGCCTAGGAGCTCCAATAGTCAAAGCCCTAGCTACCGGGTCTGGTACGAAAGACTGTGACATCTGCCCATGAGACCTCTTTCGTCCTCCGCTTCTATCTATAATCATATACGAAGTATACTCTTGCCTCTTCACTGCTCGCAAGACGGCATCAAACATCTGGTGCTCAAACTGCTCTACTGATATGATAATCTCTAGATGGAGCCCCTGCTAGTACCGACAATGTCTAGACAAGACTAGATGGGACTTCATCCATCAATCACGACCAAGCAATGAGTACGGCTTGATACTTTAGCTAACTAGGTTATTACAAGTCTAATTATTAACAAGATGCAATGAGATGTTCCAAAAGCCACAAGCCCTGCAACTTAATCTAGGTCATCCAGTAGCAAGTTGAGAGAGTTCGATTAGGTGACTTGGGGGTGCAACACATGACAGGTGCTGGAAATGTGCCATACTCGACGGCAGGCTACAAGTCCAATTAGAGCGCCCAGATAACAGGACTGCCTGAAGCTGGGAAATCTCTTCATGAACTACTTGATCAATCTAGTCATTATCCTAGTCAGATTCAGTATGAATCTCTAAACGTGGTAACCAGGAATTCATGTCCTAGATATGATGTAAGACGAGACATGTAGCTTATACAAGCACAAACACCCACGGTGTCAAGACAAGAGTTACTTAGCAAGTCAAGATAGCCGTCACAACAGTATATCAAGATTATCATCTTAAGTTTACTTATCAAGAGTGTGCCACGACGGGCCACTATCATGTCATATTACTTGTCAAGAGTGCACCACGACGGATCACTATCTAGAATCATCATGTCAAGTTATTTGTTACTTGCTAAGAGTACACCTTAACGGGCCACTATCGTATCATATCCTTATATTATCATGAATGAGAGAAACTTGCATAAAAATAGCTAGTAACATATTCTTGAAGCCAAAAAAAGATCTACAACTTTTATGTTGGGAGTTAGGAGAAATTATGGCCACAATTCAGCCAAATAGGACATAAAATAGCCAAAAATAGCTAAATAGGCACTATGCGACATTCTGCGGTACTATGCAGCCTTCTGCGGCACTATGCAGCCTTCTGCGGCACTATGTATCCTCATGCGGTACTATGCGGCCTATTCATCGTTCCTGTCAGATTCAGGACAGATAAACTAAGAAATGACAAAAATCTTATTTTGGCCATAACTTCCTCGAAATAAGTCGAAATCTAACTTTTTAAAGGTCTATTTTGAGTAAAATCGAATTCTCTACAACATAAAATAATCAAAACTTGAAAATAATGAAATTTGGTAGATCAAAACCCAAGAAAACCAAAAAAACTACAAACTTAGATCTACAAAAATCCATCCGTCTAAACCGAAAACTCAAAGTCCTAAAGATGCTTAGAATCATGTAGAGAAGATAGAATAATAAAATGGAAGATCCATCATGAAGCAAGTTGCACTTGCCTAAGACTTGGTAGGTGGGAGGAGTAAATGAAGAAAGATGAAGAAGTAAATGTAGAAATGAATAAGGAGAGAGAGAAGGAGTCGGGTTATATATCAACCCTCTCCATCTCAAACAAAACCAAGCCAAGCCAAACCAAGTCAAATTGAACCAAACCAATCAATAAACCAAGTCCAGATTAAACCAAGACTAGGCTAAGCAAATAAGTCTAACTACGGTCCACCTGATAAATGCTAGAAATCTCGTATACGCATACGAAAACACGTATAACGGGAAACGAGAGTGACAAATTCCAAAGTAGGTAATCATGTGCAAACTCTGTAGTGTAATCATGTGCAAATTCAAGCCGTTCACATAAATATCTTGTGCTCTAAATCACTTAGTCACTTACAGTGCTTAATTTTCCATATTTATATTTCTAGTTTACTAGATATCTCTTTTGCTCTTCATGTTTTTTACAGCATTTTATATAATTTTTCTATAACTTGCTTTACATTTCCTGTCATGATATGAACTGTGTGAGAGATATGTATTCGTTCCTATCTTGATTGGACCAGTTGATAAAATTTTACAAGTAACTTGGAGGATCACAACTAGCCTAGAGGGCACTAATAGATCTTGGAGTAGATATCTAGAGTTTTTTAATCTTATTTCTTGTTTGTCTTGGAGATGTATTTCATTTTAGATATTGAGATTTTGTGTTTGTTAAACACTTGACTTATTCATTTTTGGTTGTATCCCTCTTGCGGTTGTTATCTATTTCATCGTCTTAATTATCTACCTCTAGTTTTGTGATTGATATTGTATCTCTCTGAGATTGTCCTTCGTTTGGAGTTTATATCATATAGTATTAGTTGTGATTGCGACCTAGAACAGTGTTCTACCGCCGACACTATGGTGTAGATTGGACGTATCCACTTTTTGTGCCCCTACACTGGATGTGAGTCGTGACACATTTTTAGTGGTGGCCCATACAGGTCGAAATTCGTATTAGTGCGATATCATGGTAGTACAATGACTTATTTGTACTCCTACGAGCCTACTATAGAGTATAGGAAGTATGGTGTTAGAATGAGAGGATACTCAATCACTGTTAGAATTCCTTAAGAGATTCCTGGGAACCCTTGAGAATCTCATTTTAACTTCGATTTGAAATCTTTATTCCTTGTTTTGATTAACCCTTACTCCTTGTTATTGAATTTGATTTTGATGGATTCATTGTTGAATTTTGAGTCTTGATGTTAGTTGTTGACTTTGAGTTTGTGTTTAATTTTTTTTGGAATTAAGGTATAACCTGATAACATACTTGAATTTTGAATCTTGATGTTAGTGTTGACTTTGAGTTTGTGTTTAAATTTTTTTTTTGGAATTAAGATATAACCTGAACATACTTGATAAGGACAGTGAGAAAGGTAAATGTCTACTTTATTTATGGAGTTTAGAATTTATCGTAGTCATACTGGCTAGCATGACAAGGACATAGAGCCTGATTTAGATATACTTATCCTAGTTATAGAATCTAGATTTTTTTGCAGCCATACCGGATGGCGTGGTAAGAATTCTAGATAACATGATTACAGGGTGTATACCTTAGTTATGGACTCTATCGTTTATTGCAGCTATGCTTACTAGCGTGGCAAAATTCTGACAACATGATTTCAGGAAGACGTGTACGGTATCAGATTATATTTTAATTGGTTCATTTCTTTTAAACAAATGAGCAAGAACATATTTTTCATTATTTCTTTCTTTGCCATTATTTTCTTGTATTACCATCATTCTTCGTCTTAAAATTAACTCTGTCCTAATTACATCAATCACCTATCTCGTATCTAATTCTGTCATCTATACTTTGAAACCTTCGAATTCATATCTTTTTACCTTGGAATGGTCGAGAAAGTAATGTAATCATCTAGCTCGATAAGGACGTAATTTGTTACCTTATGATAATCTAGGTAGGAATATAATATAATGGACCTTGATATAGAATTTTAAGATAGAGATGTGGTAAAGATTGGGAATGAAATCAAGAGATCAATATTATAAATTAGGAATGATCACACATAGAGAAATATTTGGATATAAATAATTCATAGATGTATTCCTAACTGATGAGGATATTCGATGTCAACTTAGTTTTGAGAACTTGATAATTTTTGTTATGATTCTTGAGACGTTTCACTTTAAGTCTATGATATTAAATTTAGGGATTTAGTAATGGAGAGAGATTTTAACTGTATGAGATTATGATACCAAAATTGAAGAAGATATTGTAAGAAAATGGCTAGGAACAAGAGAACACAAGAATTTTGAGTTAAAAAATTTAAAGATTTTGTGAAAATTTAAATTTAAGAAGAATAATATTTGAAGGTATACGTTGAAGGAAATATGAGGGTTGATTTTATAATAGAGAATAAGTTTTCTAAGGCCTAGCAGTTTTAGATTTGAATAATACAAGGAGAGTAATTTGAACAAGTTCCAGGATTTCATAAAACTGATTTAAAGGTTTCGGATCCAATTTAGGACAAGGTGGAAGAATTTGGATTTATGATGATTAAGTGGTTAGTGTTGATTCCTAATAAGAAGGGTATGCTTCTTGAGTAATGTTTGGAATCTAGGAAATTAAGCCTATGGTGACCATGACAAGGTCCAATCTTCATGACGGAAGGTATAATTTTGGTGGTAGTCATATAAAGGTTGATTTTCCTATTGGGACTTGTGAGATAAAGATATGATTGGCAAATGATGATCAGATAAACTTGATAGTATCAGAGAGAGATGATTAACTTGACTTTCCTATGAAACCTTGTCTTTTGCTTTCCCTATCAAAAAGAGGAAAATTGACTTATTTTATATCCTTGAATCGTCCTTTAAGTTATCAATATCGTTCAACCCTAACTTTCTTGATCGCGACCAATCGACTTTGGTCATCTTTCTTAACATACCAATATCCTAGGTCGTACATAATTGAATTAAATTCAATTATGATCTGAATTTCTATCCTTGGATGCCCATGCTCAGATTTCGATCACCTTGTTATGCATCTTGCCCAAATTCTGATTTACCAGGAATTGATCAACTTAGATCGTGTCGAGACCAATTTTTTTACATTTCAATGTTATTTTCACCTGTGCTTTAACTTTCGATTTATTCATCTTTTGATTTTGAACACTCATGCCTAAACTCTTTCCAACCATGATTTTATTTTTTAAATCATATCTGAATTCCTTGTGATTAGTCGTGCCTAGATGACCTAGCATGACTAAGACGACTTTGAATCCCTTGATCGTGATTTTAACGACCATAACTATACATTTTACCTTGCCTCTAAATCGTGCATATATAATTTTGTTCATATCACGATTCTATCATGCCAAAATCACTCGTCGTGCCTGAATAATTTTGAAATGTTTGATCCTATCGTGCAAAACTCGTCATTCCTTGATCGTGCCTAAGATATCGCCTAAACCTTCTATCTTGTTTTATTACCGCTACCAATCTTTAATTTCGAGGACGAAATTATTTTAAGGAAGATAGATTTGTAACTACCACTTTTCTAGAATAAGGGTATTTTGGTAATTTTGTGATTTTTTTTGAATTTTGGATTATTTTATAATATTTAATTGGTGTTTTGTGTTGATAGTTAGTTTAACCTTAGCTAACCATGATTAGATATTAGAAACCTAATTATCTAGTTAGATTTGAATTTTGGGTTATAGTCCTTATTAGGAAACTTTTTGAATTGATTTTAGGGTTTTAAGTTATTTGGCTTTTGCTAAAGCTGTGTTTGATTGGCCTTTTTTTTCATGAAAAATATTTCCATCACAAATTTTCTACCAATTGTAGTGTTTGATAGCTTATATTTTCATGAAATTATTTTCCAAACAACTATCATTTCCATATTTTCTTCTAAAATGGTGTAAAATAAAACTTGTCCAAACCATAGGAAAATATTATTTTCCATGGAAAATAACTTTTTTCCGTGGAAAATATCATTTTCCATGGAAAATAACTATTTTTCGTGGAAAATAGTGACAATCAAACACCCAAATTAAGTTTTTCATGAAACAAATTTAAAATTCCATGGAATTTTTTTTCCTAGAAAAATACTTCCATGGAATTAATTTCTTTTCCACATATTTTCCACCTTGCAATCAAACACAGCCTAAAAGTTTTTCTAAATAACTTAAGGAGTTTTTGGCCCATACCTAAACCCTAACCCTAACCCTACTAGTGTGGTCGGCCAAAACAGCCCCTCTCTTTATATTCATGTGTAGCCACCAAGCCTCCTTACAAACCCTAATTTCTTCAATTCTCAAAATAGCATATCTTTCTCATCTCTCATCCGATTTGGACCAAACGAATTGCGTTGTAATCCTTGGGAGGAGAGAAACTTGCTGGAGGCTTGCTAGCAAAGAATTGGAGGCGTTTAAACCGTAGGAATTTGAGTGTCGAGGCATTTTGGAGACTTTTATATTGAGATTCCAACTATCAATAGGTAAATGCTTCTAAACCCCTTTTAATTCTAATTTTTATTCATAGGAGCATGCATCTAGGTACCATAGACATATAGATGTCGTTTGGTTAGATTTTGTGTCAGTTTGATACGTGTCGGTGTATGTTAACATGTGTTTGATGAAATGTCTCTTAGAAATAAAAGCTGTTATTTTTAAAAACTAATTTCATATATTTGTTGCCCTATACGAGGAATTGCAAAATATTTTTTGTTATTTTTCGATATTGTTTTCGTGGCCAAACAGGACACAGGGACGTAGCACGAGGTCCCGTGCACAGCCCGTGCACTGTCCTGCATCCTGAATGTCATAACACGATGGATACGACACGATTTGGCATGAAATTTTGTGGATGCGTGGGGGCAACCTCTGCTCACGTGCTCGTAAAATTTCATAATGTT
>JANAVB010025232.1:15000-33976 GCA_029216955.1 Iris pallida
CAACATTATTCAAATACCCTACGTGTTGGTACTACCCATCTGTTTTTCCTACTAAGCCAATGGCCCTCTTTACATGTACTCATTCTAGAACTGATATGAGGGTTATCACCTCTGGTTGTAGCTATTCATATGTTCAGGTCATCCTATCTATGAGCCTGGTTCCCTGAACTATTGCTCCATTTACTGCCTATGGGATTTGATTAATGCTCTAGAGTGTATTCACCTAGGTACCCTGGTATAGGTAGCCTAATACGATGCCTGCATGAACTGATACAAGATCCTAGGAGTTACTGAATAATCTTCAGGTATAAATTATGGTAAGAATACTGATTAACTTAAAAGGGTAATGAAAGGTACTAGTACCCTCAACCCAGCCATGATGGTCCTTAAGTTAAGGAGCCTCTAAAGTGTACTGTTCACTATGTGTGCATTTGGAGGCTCAAAAAGAACTGCAACAGAAGCCAATATACGATATGGCTATCAGTTCATACTTGAAATCAGGGTCAGTCATATTTCAGCAGAAATGTTTATTCATTCAGTCTACTAATCCTCAAGGATTGCCTTCTCGATAGCAAATACCATAGGTTTGGTACCCTATTGGTTATTCTCGGTCATTGTGTTTGGAATCATCCTACTATGCTTGTGAAAACTGATTTCTAAAGTAACTCTTGTTACCTGCAGTTTGTAATAGGTAATCCCTTGCCTGGACACTGCAGAGTAGTGTACACGGCTCACCTTGCCTGTGCCCAGATACCTAGCACGAGCGGGGATGTGCAGGATACGACTCGTCCCTCTGATACCACCTATACTCTGTTCCAGATGGACACCCATACTGGAATAGCAGAGTTACATCTTCCTGCTAACATAGCTCCCTGTACAAGCTGAACTCAAACCATGTTATCCCTATTTCGACCCAATTACTTCTTATCAGGGTCCGATACTCCATTGATCGATCCGAGGCTAACCTCTGCTATAGTTGAATACTGTACAAAGAGGATGAATTAATCTCTCCATTTCTTAGTAACTCTGGGTACACTCAATTCTAGCATTACTTGGTTCTATGTGTTTACACATAACTCACCTACTTGCCACCTCACACAAGTATCAGTTGCCTATACTCATTATGTCCTGTTGAATCAATATGGTATCATACTCAAACTTGCTGTCTTCATGGCCAGGCCACTCCCAACTGGACACCAAGCGCACAGTTGCTCCTATAATAGATCCCGATCTATGTAGGTCAGTCTTGAAGGTAGTTTGCTATGTTCTCGCAACCCACATAAGCCAACCCTTGTATTCTGGACCAATAGGCCATGTTCTGGGATCTACCCATCATGTATTTCTAGGTCTAATCGTATAGAATTCATATAACATTTAACTGTTGTTAATACTCTGGAAAGTACCTACATCTCAGGTTGGTATGTCTTCACCTTCACATCCATATATCAGTCGAAAGGTAAATGAAAAGAGTAACCACAGTAATAAATGGCAGCAATATATATATATATATATATATATATATATATATATATATATATATATATATAGGTTGCTAAGTTACTTCCAAGGTGCAGGATTAAGGTTCTAGCCTTAAGGGGTATCTCAGACCCGATACCAGGCTAGGTAACGATCATGAGGGTCGGTTACAAGGTGATCAACAACATGCAGGGGATTACCTGTTTGTGCTATAGGGCCCTATGATACCTCTGCTACACGGTTCAATTTGATACTTCACGTGTGGTCCATTATCGAGTGGTCGACTCAAAAACCATTGAATACTCGCCTCATTCTTGAGGTAGGATTCAAAAAGGCTGATGTGTCTTTAAACACCTTAGTTGTGCATCCCCTAAACTCATACTTACAATAATGCAAATAACTATTATTCATGGTCTTTTGGTGTCCTCTAACACGTGTTGGACACTTCCACCTGCCATGGTTGTTTCTAGATGGGTCTTTAAGTACAGAATCCTCCCATTTACTCTACTTCGGTCATAAAGTCGATTATCAATGTATTAAATGAGGGCAGTAGAAATAGAAGGTAGGCTCGTGTACCTTTTTGGAACGCTTATTGTGCTCGATTCTCCCCCGCAATAAAAGCCAATCAGGAACTCCTAGGGTTGCAGATGGAAAGGGACGGCTGATGCTACAGGTATAGGTGTATATATATATATATATATACGGAAAAAATATATATATATATATACGGTGATGAATGTGTATGGATATAAGAAATCAGATTTTAAATGGGATTTGAAATCGCTTTTATGAAGATTGGGTATATCTCTTATTCGAATATGAAGGGTTCTGATTACAGGTTAATTAGAAATTTGAATTTGACTTAGAAGAGGGATTTCATATTCCTTACTCGATCAGCTGGCCTGCTTGTGAGGAGATTAAATGGGAGTGTTGATAGGAGTAATCTGGTTTTAAATCTAGGTGGGATTTAGCCCAAAAGGGTTGAGTACACCTCTCACTTGAATTTGAAGTTCAACCATATATTAGTTGCAAAGTAGGGTCGGCCACTGGTTCCAGTTATTTGAAAGTGCACTCTTTCAATTAGACCCCCCATAAGGATGAATTTACAAGAATTCTCAATGGTGAGTAAAATTCAAGGTGGGGCTTAGCCCAACTCTCTAGGGTTTTTAATTGGTTGCAATAATCAGGCCTAACTAGGTCTGATATAATTATGGCCTTTAAATTACTGAAGAAAAGAAGAAGTGAAAGAATTTAATAATGGTAAAGTTTTGGTTCACGGGTCCACAAATATATCCTCCTTAAAATAATTTCGTTCTCGAAATTAAAGGGTTTACACGATAGTAGAATTATACCTCATGTCTCAAAAAGGTGGGGATAGCGCTCTCGCATCTCATCTTCCCTCTCCCAAATGGATTCGCCCGGTGAATGGTGCCTCCACGCGACATGCACCAATGGAATAGTCTGGTTGCATAATACTTTCTCCCGACGATCCAAGATCTCTATGGGTTGCTCCTGGAAGCTAAGGCTCGGTCCCACCTCGATCTCCGAGTGGTCTAGCACGTGATTGGGGTCTACCACGTACCGTCTCAACTGGGACACATGGAATATGTTGTGCACTCCCTCCAATGAGGGTGGTAATTCCAAGCGGTATGCTACTTCCCCGATCTTCTCGAGAAAGTCAAATGGCCCGATGTACCTCGGACTGAGCTTCCCGCCTCCTCCGAAATGTATCGTACCACGTGTCGGTGATATCTTCAAGAACACCATGTCGCCGACCTCAAACTCTAATGGTCTTCGGTGACTGTCGGCCCAGTGCTTCTGTCTGTCCTGAGCCACACGAAGTCGCTCCCTAATCAGCTTCACCTTTTCTACAGCATCTACTACCATCTCGGGTCCCAACAATGCTCTCTCACCTACATCGTCCTAAGATAGTGGGGTGCGACATCTCCGCCCGTATAGGGCCTCAAAAGGGGACATCCCGATACTAGCTTGGTGGCTGTTGTTGTAGGAGAACTCCACGAGGTGAAGGTGATCCTCCCAAGAGCCACCCAAGTCTAGTACGTATGTCCATAATATTTCCTTGAGCATCTGAATGGTCTGCTCTGACTGCCCATCTGTCTGTGGGTGATAGGCCGTGCTAAACTTGAGTGATGTGACCCACCCTCCGACAATCCCCCGCGGAGCCCCTATTCTGTCCAGCTCGCAAGGCCGGACCGCCGAAGTCCAGGCGGACGTGGGTCCGAACAGTTTCCGACGATCATTCCCAAATTTTGAAATTCGAAATCCAAAATTCCTCCTCTTCGCCCGAGAGTAGCCATGCCCCGACTGCTCAACGTGACGGACATGCGCCCACACATCAGGGGGGTGGCTATGCTTCCAAGGTGGGCTATGCGCCCCCTCTTGTTATGTGGCCTCGCCCACCCACGAGGGCGGATATGCGCCACTCCTTCAGGGGAGACCATGCGCCCCCCATCGCACGCCTATGCACCCTCTCGGCATCCCCGCGCGGCGGATTGCCCCCTTGCCTGAGGACAAGCATACACCACCGGTGGGCGAGCACGCACCCCCTCCCTGCCATTGCCTATTCACCATGTGCCCACCCCGCTGAACGCAGACGGTCATGCGCTATCGCCTATGCGCCAGCCATCACAACCAGTCAGTGACCATGCGGACCCTAGCTCCCTCTCCGACGCATGTGCCCACCCTAAGGAGGGGCGCATAACTATGGTACCTGAGAAAGGAGGCTATGCGCCCACACCCTCCTTTCCTCCCTTACTACCTGGGCAGCTGTTACCTCCTCATCCCGCCAGGGCCACAAAAACCCTTTTCTGTGTGACGATTCTGCGACCGGACTGCGGGTCGCAGCTTCCGTCCCAAACAGAGGACACCGTCCTGCTAGACATTGAGCTTCCGAGCCCGATTGACGGTCAGAACATCTGCGTGCTATTCTCCTCCGCAGAGATATCATCCTTATCAACCTGCTTCGCTAGAACCTTCCTGTTGAAATTCCTCGGTGGATGTCCCAAGATTACCATTGCCCAAGAATCTATCGCAGGATGGGGTCTAGCATCAGCCTACAAAGTTGCCCCGTTGGCTCCTAAACACATACTACTCCACCTATCCTCCGACCCCGACTACTCTTTAGTATGGGCCAAAGGCACCACCAGCATTGGCACCCATAGCGTCAAGATTGCCAAATGGTCCCCCGGATTCAACCCTAAAGTTGACTTATCGATAATCTCGGTGTGGATCACCCTTTCTAACCTCCAGCTCATCTGCTTCTCCTCCGCAGCTCTTAATAGAATCGCCAGCTCTTTCAGAACCCTTGTGGCCATCGCAGAAGAAAATCGTACCCTCTCCAAAGGCAACTACGCAAAGATTTGTGTGGAGCTTGACCTGTCGTCGGACCCACCTACTCTTATACAGATCGACCTCGGAGGACAGATACACCTTCAGACTCTGGAGTATGACAACATCATCATCTTCTGCAAGCACTGTCAGACCAAAGGACATCTCACAAAATACTGTTTCAAGGCTAACCCAGAGCTCAAGAAGAAAGCCCCCTGCAAGATGTAATCCCACAAGTTGCAACCCCAGAAGGTGACCTATGTCATCGCCTCTTCCCCCATCCTTCCCCTCCCAACTCCCACCGCTACTTTGTTGACAGCGATGGCTCCCCCAGCCCCCGATCCCCCCCAACCGACGAAAGCCACCTCACCGACCATCCTCCTCAGCAACAAGTTTGACATCCTCATCTCCACACCGCCAAACATCTTTTGGGACAGCCCCCTACCCGACAGGACCCCTCCCGTTGAGCGAGAGAAGTCCGTAGATGTGTATCCACACATAGCTGTCTCACCGGCATGCGCATGAGAGAATCAGTTGGCCTTGATCACCCATTCCGCATCCATGACCCCTTCTACCGCCCCCGGATGCGACCCTGAGATTGACCCGATGACGTTAGGCGTCGTCCCTGCGGACAGGCTTATGTGGGCCATGGAAGCTGGCTTCTTGGACCTTAACAACCCCCTCTACGGTCTGGCAGATATTGAGAAGGATGTCGGCTCCCCCCCTGACGAGGGCTATAGGCAGCATAGCCCGTGACTCATCTGAGTCGACCTACATTGACACAGAAAAGTCATCTAGAGACACCAAAACCTCCCACAACAAGAAGAACAAACAAGCCTTTGAGCCCACGGCCATGACCACTCGGTCAGCCACTAAGCTCAACACCCACCCCCTCCGCAACCAACCAAATGCTTAACATTCTCTCATGGAATATGAGAGGGCTGGCCAATAAACCTACCTTGAGAAGAATAATTAGCCTCAAGAAAACTCACCGGGTCGATATTTTAGTTGTTATCGAGCCTAAAATCCCTCAAAGAAAACTCAAATCCATCCAGCTACAACTCGGCTTCCCATCCACGGTCGCCAGATGCCACGATATATGGATCCTCTTCACCGTCGAATTTAAATTTGGTCGTCAATGACTCGAAACAGGCGCTTTCCTGCTGGACAGAGCACCCCTCTCTTACATCTCGATCCCTTGTCTTAGCAGTCTACGGCAGCTGTGACCTCGCCGAACGTAAGATGATGTGGGACACCCTAACGGACACCCGCATCCTCCTCAACAACCTTCCGTGGCTATGTCTCAGAGACTTCAATACCATTTCGCACAGAGATGAAAAGTCAGGAGGCCGCCCACCACCCCAGTCGGCTATGAATGACTTCAACACCTTCCTCTTCAACGCCCACTTGTCTCCTCTTCCGTTCTCCGGTAACACATGCACCTAGTATAACATGTAGGAAGGTGCTCGTAGGTAATATTCTCGCCTGGACTGTGCCCTAGTCGATAATCGCTGGGCCGACATGGACCTCATCTCTAACCTCTTCCACCTCAACACCACCGAGTCAGATCACTCCCCTCTCCTAATCGAGATCAGCGACAACTCTGGTCTGGTCCAGAAATGTTTTCGCTTCCTAGATTTCTGGAGCTATCACCCTCAATTCAGGAACATCGTCGACTCCGTCTGGAGGTCGGCTAGCAACCCGACCCCCTAGTCTGTATGGCAGCCAAGCTCAAAGCCACCAGGGGTGCTCTATCGACTTGGAGCAAACTCGCTTTCGACAATATTTTCCAAGCGATTAAGACGGCGGACGATGACGTCACTCACACCGAGATCATCTTTGCCTCAGATAGATCATCGGAGGCCTGTGCCGCACTCAACCTAACCAAAGCTCTTCTGAAGTATCGGCTAAAGATCGAAACAGAATTCTAGAAGCAGAAGGCCAGATTGACTTGGGACGCCGAGGGCGACAAGAATTTTGGCTTCTTCCATGCTTGCGTCAAAGGATACATAAATTAGCTCAACCTGCACAAGATCACCGACGTGAACGGCAGGATCGACAAAGACCAGCGTAGCATCAACAAGGCTACCGCAAACTTCTACACCAAACTATTCTCCAAGGAGGCCGTTATTAAGGATGAGGTATTCTTAGTGAAGGTCCCCAGCTTGATCTCCGAGCAAGTGAACGTGCAGCTCCTGTCCCCTTCCTCCAAAGAGGAATTCAAGTCCGCTGTCTGGGCCCTCAATGAACACAGCACTCCCGGACCGGATGGTTTCTCTGGAGTTTTCTTCCGCTCTTGCTGGGACATCATCGAATCCGACTTTTACGAAGCCGCTGTGGCTTTCTTTCAAGGCGCATGCTACCCGAAAGCCATCTTCCGTGCCTACCTCATCTTAATCCCCAAAAAAGAAAATCCGGAGACCTTCAAAGACTTCAGACCTATCAGCATTTGCACCTTCACCAACAAAATCATCTCCAAGATCATCGCAAACTGCATGTCCATTCTTCTTCCCAAGATTATATCCGAGGAACAAAGCAGCTTCGTCCCAGGAAGAAACATCACTGATAATATCTTGCTCGCTTATGAAATGATTACTTGCATGAAGTTCCCATCTAGAGGAGGAAATGTCGCCATTAAGCTAGATATAGAAAAAGCTTATGACCGTTTGGACTGGCAATTCATGATTTATGTTTTTCGAGGGTTCGGGTTCTCGGAGAAGTGGATAGATATCATCTTCAGATCTATTATCAACTCTTGGTTCTCCACGGTCATCAACGGACAAGCTGAAGGTTTCTTCAAATCCAGCTGCGGGGTCCGTCAGGGGGACTCCTCCTTCCTCTACCATCTTAATCATCGCAGCCGAAGCGCTCAGCAGAAACCTTAATAGCATGGCTAACACCTCCAGGTTCTACCACTTTTTAGCTAGACATGGAAAAAGCTTATGACCATCTGGACTGGCAATTCATGATTTACGTTTTTCGAGGGTTCGGGTTCTCGGAGAAGTGGATAGATATCATCTTCAGATCCATTAGCAACTCTTGGTTTCTCCACGGTCATCAACGGACAAGCCAAAGGTTTCTTCAAATCCAGCCGCGGGGTCCGTCAGGGGGGACCCTCCTTCCTCTACCATCTTCATCATCGCAGCCGAAGCGCTCAGCAGAAACCTTAATAGCATGGCTAACACCCCCAGGTTCTACCACTTTTACACCACCACTGGCTGCCCTCTAATTACTCATCTGGCCTACGTCGTTGACATCATCATCTTCTCATCCGGCGACGTCGGATCAGTAGACATTATTTCAACATAGATGGCCGCTCCATTCTTTGCGTTCCATTTAATGTCTCTATTGCTGACAAATTTGCTCCTGCAGCACAGCGTGGTGATAATACTACGGCTGATAAAGTTTGCACTTATAATATTCCAACGGATAATAATTTCCATCGAATCATTCATGGAATGTTGGAACCATTATATTCGGATGCGCCATTAAAATGGTTTGAAAAAGCTCCGCACTACTGCAAAATTGAGCTTTTGGATATACATAAAGAGTCGAAAGTTCGTGTGAATAGCATTATGGTTTCTCCTACAGACAAGGAGGAATTTGCTAAAGAAATTAACGAACTACTTCGATTAAAGCTTATACAAAAGAGTTCTAGTACCCACTCATCTCCGGCTTTTCTGGTCAGAAATCATGCCAAGATTAAGCGTGGAAAAGCTAGAATGGTTATAAATTATAAAAAGCTTAACAACTATACTAGATTCGATGGCTACTTTATTCCCTCTACTGAAACTTTAATTAAGCAGATACAAGGAGCCAAGTTTTATAGTAAGTTTGATGCTAAATCAGGTTTCTAGCAAATCAAACTTGCTGATAAGACATCCATAGAGCTAACCGCCTTCAGCTGTCCTCAGGGACACTTTGAATGGTTAGTAATGCCCTTTGGATTTAAAAATGCACCTCAAATATTCCAAAAATGGATGAATTCCATATTCGAACATTTGGAATTTCTGGTAGTATATATTGATGACATCCTTGTGTTCTCCAAAACGGCTGAAGAACATAAGAGCATCTATTACAAGTGGATGAGCTATTACTTGATAATGGCATCATATTAAGTCCTAAGAAGTGGGACACCAGCAAGATATCTATTTCTCTTTCCCCCAAAGAGAAAGAAGAAATTGCAAAAATTAAGGACCTGGTTAAAGACCAAAAAATCCTTTACTTTTCACTTGACGAAGAAAACTTACTCTGCAAACTGATGCTTCGGATCTTTTCTGGGCAGGAGTATTAATTACAAAAAATAAAGAAATCATTGCATATACATCTGGATAATTTAACAAAACCCAGATTAAATATGCAACTTATGATAAAGAGTTGCTCGCTGTTAAGTTAGCCATTAAAGTTTAAGGATTTATCTCCTTTATAGAAATTTCATTATTGAGACTGACAACAAATCTGTCGCTCAGTTTCTTAAGAAGAAAACCATCAATAATCCCGAGGAAAACCTCCGAAGGATTAGAATTGCTTTATATCTAGAAATTTTTAACTATGATGTTATTTATATTCCAGGGTATACTAATTTTCTTGCTGATACTCTTACCAGGACGTGATGCCACTATGGATCCAGAGGAATACAAGAAAATAAAAGAAATCCACGAGGAGATGAAGCGTCAGGACACTTTCACTCTGGCAACCGACCGAAGAAGGCCATGGGTGCTGTCAACCAGGCAGCGTCAACCTCTTTTGGGGCACCCAAGGCGAATAGCCCAGCTCCGAAAAACAGTAAGGCCACCCCCAGGCCCAGCTCAGGCCACACCAGGCCAAACTCAGGCCACACCCGGTCAAACTCAGGCCACACCAGGCCAAAGCAAGGCCACACATGGCCAGAAGGGTGGACCTAAAAAGTTTGTCCCTTTTCAGAACAAATTATTTGCCAGTACTATAGTAAAAAACTGGTATAACCAAGAGCTCGAAAAAAATGATAAGGACTCTTGGGATAAATTCAATGGCTGTTATCGAGCCATTCAGTCCAACGACCCCAAGGGGGCAACATTCTGGCTATTTCAGATAGAGAAGCAATTTCTAACTGTGAGAGCTAAAGCTGAACAGTTAAATTTAAAAAAATTTGAGGTCAGGCAGCAGACTCTCCTGATGATGGCCTATAGTGATACTTCAAGATTGCCTACTCTTGATACTATGGAGAAGGACCATTTCACCGGTCCTTCAGTCGAACACAGAGAATTAAGCATGATCCTTGAACAGATCAATAGCCATGATATGGTTCTTCTAAGAATACCAGACTTGCTAAAGCTCTGTTCTTCCCTGTCCATAGAAAATGACAGAATCCAGAGCATGGACGCCGAAGGTATGGCGCAGGGAATGATTACAAGGTATAAACAAGGGCTTATTGATGAAGCCCGTCTCCTGACATTCTTCAGGCGCTTAGATGACGCTAATGTTACTAAGCATTTTGAAGGGTTGGAGATCATCTACTCTAGCTACGGGAACATACACCTGGTATCATGTTTCCAGGACATCGTATCAATGCCCGTACAAATTAAAAAAAGATTTGTTCATGAGCTTTTTATATGTTCTTCAGATAAAAATATTTACAAGCCAATTATCCCAGAGATTTGCTGGAAAAAGGCCAAAGCTCATGCCTCCAGATTCTAGACCATGTTTCGGTTTAGAATATGGAGCATCTGGGAGGAAAAGCGCTACACTAAGAGCTTTCCTTCCTATCAAATCTGGGAGCTTCACTGTCTCTCTGATGATCGGGGACTTCAGCTATCTCCCTTCAGAAAGGAAATTTCCATGAAGGCAAAGAAAGATATGGGGCTGCAAGAAAGTTCTTCTCCGAAGCCAATAAACTCATCGGAGGACAGGCGGTCCTCTCCTATAGTGGAAACATTCTTCTGGCGGACTATCTATCTGTCAAGCCAGTAAGTGAAAAAGAAAATGGTGCCTTGGTCCGAGATTTTTTAACTACTTGAATCTGGGTCCTACAGTATTCAGGCCAAAGGGGACGACTGTGCTGAGGACACAATCATGTCCCAAATATAGTAGTTGTGAAGCAAGGTGGGACGACTACTTGCAAAAATGAAGTTGTCCTACAAGCTGATTTTGAAGCGCTATCTGAAATGTGTTGGGTGGCGCTTAACAAAAAAGAAAAAAAAAAGCAGCCGAGGGTGCAACGGGTCCAACCACCCCAGGTTCCTCTACCAACATTGGTACAGGAGCAAATTGAAGAATCTGAAGATGATGAGCTTGTTTTAGCTACCCCACCTTGGGACAGCTGGAGCACCGATAGTGAGGAAAGGCATTTTTGGGATGAAGAATGAAGGGTTCGTGAAAGGAGTCCTCCAGCACCGAACAGCTGGCCTTCGCCTCGACAATTCGTGGGACCCGACGAAGAAGTAAATTTGGACGCTTTCTACGTTGCTGCCAGATCGGCAAAAAGGAACATATGGCATGACTGGTGGGAGGCCCTGTATGTGGTCCTCCGCGTGATTCACCACCCCCCGCTACATAATTAGGGGTTACTTGTTAGATTCCCTCTTATCTGTAACACGTAAATTGTGGTGAGGTGTCCCTAATTTTGGATAAAGATGAAGCTGATGGGACATTTTATCCGTGATTGGGGAATCACTTTAATAAAGAAACTTTCCATGAAGTGGCTTTATTAAAGTTGTTTTGATCCGGTAACCCTAACCGAGAATTCCGGTGGTAGTACCGACCTCTCTTCCTTCCCCTATAAATAAGAAGAATTGCTGTAAGTGAGGGGCAACGGAAAAAATTGTAATCTTTTAAAGACTTCAAGTATGTTCTCCTGTGCTTGCGCTTGTACTCCTTTTATGGTATCAGAGCCAGTTTAAATAAAAGATCCGGTGTTTTAGTAAGAACTCTTCCTCTTTTCCTTTCTCTTCTTTTATTTTATGTCTGTATAAATCTTTGTTCTTGAGTCTTGATGCTATGCTAGTTATCAAGTGATTCGGACAAATGTAAAGGTGAGATCCGTGTAGAAGCTCTTACGCATGGTGTAGGAAACGAACCAATGCTGAGCTCTAATTCTGTGAAGCGGTAGCTTAGGCTTGTGGTCGAAGGTTCGAGGCCAAACCCTTCCAGAAAGCCACGGTAGTCCTTTGAATTTTTTCAAAGGATGTAGGGGAGCTACGACCAGCCGTAGAATTATGGGTCAAAGCGAGCAGATACACAGATCTGACAATACCTTTGTCAGAAAATACTTGAGCCTACCATAGCTCATAGACTCAAGAACAACTCCTCACCATGGGATATAATATCACGGCGAAAGCCGAACATCGAATATTGGCGGACAGTCACTAATGTCTGTATAACCTGAGCGGTTATAAACATCTCGTTCACTTACCGTCTCATAAAAACCCTGAAAATGGGATATACAACTTTATTGTGGATACTTTGGTTACCAAAAATAACCATGTCCACAATACTTATAATAAACTCTCTGATGTTGGAAGAGAAATCATCCACATCCGGAATGAGCTCAAAAGCTTAGGAAAAACCCCTATGGCTGATGAAGGTATGATCAGCAAACCAGCTGACAACATACCAAGAGTGCTAGCGTTGCCCACAACCCGAGGAGTAATACCTACACGCGGAAGATGGGCAAATAGCATTAACATGATGCGACTCTCTTCTGAGGAGGCTAACGCTATTCCTACAGAAGAAATCCATAAAAACTTTTATAAAACCTTTCTTAGGTTACAGCAACTGGAGCTTTCCGGTGAGATGGAAAGCATCCAGATATATGAATATTATGAAAAATATGCTAGAGCGATTGACTTCTTCCGATGGAAGTATGCCGAGGATTCTGAAACATCTGATGATGAAACGAAAACCCTCAAGATTCGTACCCTAGAAGAAGGACAGGGAGGAACGATACAATGGTTATCGAAGCTGAACCCCATACCAAGGTTAGGAATATACCTCCCAACCCAAAATTAATCATACGAGATCCGAATTTTGTCCTAGTAGGAACCTCTCCTTATACGCCAAAATATCGAGAAGAACGTCACAAAGATTGGAGTAAAATCCACTCTTCCCAACATGGGATCCATCAGATAAGAGATATTTGTCTGTTGGTTTGATTCTAAACCATGAGAATATTCCCCATAAGAAAATTGGAGAATATCTCTCAAACTGGACTCAAAAAATGCCGGGGATGGCTTATTTCCTTCCTGCAGATATTACGACTGAGGGATTTATCTACTATGCCACTAGGCATTGGCAAGGTGATAGCATTGCTTGGTTGAGAAACCTGGAAATGCTAAATCCATAGTTAATTGAAAAAATTAAGGCTAACCTCGATAACTATGAAGCCTTAGATGAGCTGGTTAAGATACTCCTGGCTGATTTAGTAGGAGAAAGCTCCCAAGCTTCGAAAATTATAACAAAATACATAAGATGGTTTTGTGTGATATTTGTATGCTTGAGAAATTTGTGTCCAAATATATTGGGCTAATTTTCCATCTGAACACTATCAGAGAAAAAGAATTCTGGATGGAAGGATTTTTTACCAAAATTCCTTACCCCTGGAATAACATTATAAAAGAAAAATATGATAAATCCATGGGGGAATTCATACAACCGGAATGCTAAAAAGGCTTGTATAAGAACCATGGAAGAAACTTGTGAGCAGGCTAAAGCTGCATCACAGATGAATAAGTTCAACAAAAACTCCATACTTGGTTATAGATGTTGTAACAAGTACGATGAGGATGTCAATTTCCAGTTCGGATGCCTACCTGTTTGGCAGAAACCGAAATGGAAGAAAACTTGGAAAAGTGGTAAAACCTACTCCAAGAAAAAATGGAAAATTACTCGAAAAAATGGAAGCCAAACTTTAAAAAGAAGTTTAGGTCTGACAAAAACTTCTGAAAACGAAAGTTTATTAAAAGAAGAAATTCAAGAAAGGCTGCAAATGCCTCAAGTGCAACCAAGAGGGATACTTCGCGAATGAATGTCCCGAGAATATTAAAAGTGTAGTCATAACAGACCTTGAAGAATATGGTATCCATATCGGTACCATAGACGAAATCAGCAGCGACACGGCTGCTTCTTCGGTCTATGAGATAGAATCTCTAGACCAGTCCTCTGAAGAAGAAAATGCTTCTGAAGATGAGGACCTCAACTACGCCATAGAACATCTGAAGATTATATGAATATAATAAATAAAACGTATAATCAAGTGAGGATAACTGTCCTCAATGATAATGCGATTTTACCAATCAAAGAAGGTATTTCTGCGGATACACTTTATACGCCCCAAAATCGGTATGTATAAAGAGATATCGTAGTGCTGAAATATTTCTTGACTTAAGGATATCAATTCCAGTTGGATACTATGGTCTTATACATAGTGTTCCTCTTCACACAAACAAAGGCATAATCCTTACACAAGGGTTCATTGAGCCAGTGTCAAGGCAAAATGTTGCCATTACTGTAAAAAATACAGTATATGAGGGGGATTACACCATTGAAAGGGGTGACCCTATTGGGTTACTGGTAATTCATAAATATGAAGACCTTCCTATGGTGGAAAACTCACCTCCAAGAAAGTTTTCTAATCCGCAACAGATTCTAGTAGCTCGAGTAGGGACAATCCTCAGGAGCACTACTATGAGTTTCGAATTTACATGAATAAGCTAATGTCTGAGGAAACTTCAAATTCTAGCCTCACCCAGAGTAAGGTGAACAATTTGAAATAACCGATGAAGATTTGGAAAAGCTTAAGAAAGTAATTCCACATTCCGATAAAAAAGAAGTTTATAAACCTATTTCTTTCCAGTCTAGGTTTTTAAACAGACATACCATGTATTCGAAAGAATGCAGGGTAATATCGAATTAAGGGGCGGAGAAGATTTTTCTGATTTGCCTACTTGATCGAAAGAAAATAGAAAATTAAAAAAAATACCCAAGGATGAGATATCTCCATATTGGGTTAATTCAATTGAAAATAACTGGTCTTTTCCGAACAGGAATAGATACACCCATACTGATTGTCTGTATGGACGAAAGAATAATCAATATTCCTCTAAACAGTATTATTGGAGGAGCAAAATCAAACCTGGTAAACTGGCTATTTGGAATAAATATTCATCCTGACTTTTCCATCAGTCTAGATGATGAAAATATTGAAAAAACATGTACCCTATCGATTAACCTACAAGGCATAGAACTATTACATGGTTCTAAAGTCTTAGGAATCCAATGGGAACATTGTATGGCTTTGAATGATACTCCGATATTCAAATCCATCACACCAAAACATCTAGTCAAACTATTCGAGGTTGGCGTTGGAAAAACTATACAACCACGATTAGTTAAACTAGAACATTTGAGGCTTGACAATGAAATGCAAGTATTTGTGAAGTCTCTTAAACCAAAGATTGAGATACCTACCGAATATTTTATTGCTTCTAGCAATACTATATCAACGGTAGTGAGTGGAAGTAGACCAAAAACGAAAAATGATGATGAATCTTCTTCCTCAAACACAATAAAGATTTATAGATCTAACTATGAAACATCTCAGTTCAGTAAGAATGCCTTCTGACAATTTGCCCATAGAGCTAGTATCAGTAAAACCCCAATAGAAGGACGAACCAGACTCTAGATGGATGAGCGGTCCAGAAGAGATAATCTGGTAATCAGTGCCCTATTGCCCCGAATACGGGAACAAGGTTCAGATTTATCTTAAATGAATAATAATCCTTCGACCTCTGGAAATAATAAAAGTACTCTCCAGGTACGAAAGGCAACCAGCTATAATGCACCCCAAATTCGGGAGGCCTATAAAATGTTGTGTTTAACAAAAAGAATTCAAAGATATAATTAAAACTGAGGCTTCCAGATCGAATTACAGAACGATTGTAATGTGACACCTGGAACAAACCAAACGGCTTCTTCGTGAGCATATACATTTCTACAAGAATTGTACAAATGAGGCTTATGTAGAAGAAAACACAACATAAGCGAAGGGTGACCTTCTCCCACGAAGTCAGGGGCTATGAGTTGGACTCAGATTCCGACCAAGATCCCAGCCTACCGGATTCCAGTCTTCCGGTTGAAGTTCGTGATCATATCGATCTAATGGCCGATCAGCTTGATCTTGAAATCTCTAGCACCTCCCTTGATCAGGCGGGACTAGAGTTTGGTCAGTTGAACCAATTCGACCTCGATGACTGGCTCCAGTTTGACTCTGGAGACAACTCTATCCTTTCGGATAATACCCTTAATTGAGATGAGCTGATCAACAAGAATAATGATAAAAATGACCCTTGATCTCAAAACCTTTCCACATGGACATATCTTTATACCATTAACGATTTGTATCCCTGGATATCATGAACTAACAATTCATGCCCTACTAGATACTGGAGCTGAAGTTAGTTTGTTACAAGAATTATTCATACCAGAACATCTTCGACATAAATTCGATCGCCCATGTAAATTAAATGATTTCATGGGACGAACGGTTCCTGTCAATTATGGAGCTCTGGTTGACGTCCAAATTCCAGATATACATGGAATTTATAAAACCTATCAATACTACGACCACCGCAGAATTATGGTTCAAAGTGAGGAGATACACAGATCTGACAATACCTTTGTCAAAAAATACTTGAGACTACCATAGCTCATAGACTCAAGAACAACTCCTCACCATGGGAGATAATATCACGGCAAAAGCCGAACATCGAATATTGGCGGACATCACCGATTGTAATGGGATATACAACTTTATTGTGGATACTTCGGTTACCATAAATAACCATGTCCACAATACTTATAATGAACTCTGGTGCTCCTCTTTTCCTTTCTCTTCTTTTATTTTATGTCTATAAATCCTTATTCTTGAGTCTTGATGCTATGCTAGTTATCAAGTGATTCTGACAAATATAAAGGTGAGATCCGTGTAGAAGCTCTTACGCATGGTGTAGGAAACAAACCAATGCTGAGCTCTAATTCTGTGAAGCGGTAGCTTAGGCTTGTGGTCGAAGATTCGACCCAAATCCTGACAGAAAGCCATGGTAGTCCTTTGATCTTATCAAATGACGTAGGGGAGCTACGACCATAATGGGTCATCCGAATATAATGGTTCCAACATTCCATGAATGATTCGATGGAAATTGTTATCCGTTGGAATATTATAAGTGCAAACTTTATCAGCCGAAGTATTATCACCACGCTGTGCTGCAGGAGCAAATTTGTCAGCAATAGAGACATTAAATGGAACAACCATCTATGTCAAAATAATGTTGATTAAATGGAGGATAATTCTGCAGATTATCTATACCAAGTAAGCAATCATTATCAAACTCCTTTGGGAGTCCAACGAATCAACGCAGATAAAAGCGTCATCTACACACATCATAAAGCTGATAGGAGCCACTCGACTTCCCTCGCCAACCTAAACTCATTCTCTATCGCTTACCCCGCCGTTCTCCTACCTGGGGTGCCCACTGGTATACGGCAAATCTAACTCGGGCATCTTCGACGGCATGGTGAACAAAATCAAAACAAAAATGCGGGATGGCACAACGAGACCCTCTCTCCGGGCGGCAAGATGATCCTGATCAAGCATGTCCTATCCTCCATCCCCATCTACACCTTGGCCGTGTGCGCACACCCAATAAGGTTCTATCCTTGTTAGAGTCCCTCTTCGCCAGCTTCTTTTGAGGGCATCACGATGGCAAAGACAAGCACCATTGGGGCAGCTAGGATACCATGGCCAAACCAACCGAAGCGGGCAGCCTGGGCTTCAGCAGACTAGCTCACATCATTGATGCCTGCTCAAAAAAGCTGTGGTGGAAAGTCCGATCGGAAAACTCCATTTAGACTATATTTATGAAGGATAGATGCTTCCGACACTCACCTCGCGACGGCCGTCGCTAACAATCGTTCATCTGCATCCTGGCACCGTATCCTCTACGACCGACACCTAGCAGAACCTATCATCCGCCTACAGATTGGCAGGGCAGCTCGTCGCTGCACCACGAACGCTGGCTCGGCAATGTTGTCCTTCAACCCTCCATAACTGTCCTCCCTAATTGTACCATAGATTTATAGGACAGCGACTCCGGGTGGAGATGGGATCGGGTCAGAGCGTGGCTGGGTCGGGTGGCGTCGGCTATCCTCGCCGTTGCAGACGTTCAGCTCAATGACATCCCCGACGCTCTGACATGGGCCGCCAAGCCCGGGGGCACCTTTACGTTGGCCTCCGCCAGCCGCGTGGCGAGAGGACCTGACATTTCACACGCTGATCGCCCCTTTTTGGCATTCTTGCATTCCCAACAAATGGTCTATCCTAATCTGGAGAGCTCACCGCAGGAAGCTTTCCACCGATGACTCCCTCAGCTCCATCGGCTACAGCCTTGCCTCTAAGTGTCATTGCTACAATTTGCACCACTCAGAAACCGTCGAACACATCTTGGTCTCCGGTGACCTCGCCACTCAGATGTGGTCACACTTCTCGTGCCATTGCAGACTTGATCACCGTATAGGGGCCTCAACGATCTCCTCGCCAGCTGGGGTAAATCTTTTGGCCTTCAGATCGTCGTAGCCGCCGAAATTTGTGTTCTATGGAAGAACCAAAACAAATACAGATATGAAGGACGCCAACACAACCCCTCTCAGCTGATCTGGGAAGTCCTCCGTCAGAGTCTCAAGAGCAGACGCTGGACACACTCTCCAAACAATTTTTGGTAACCTCCGGTCCGGGCCAGCTAGTCTTGTTGGCTGCGTCCGACCTTCTTTTGGCTTTTGCTGTCTTTTTGCGCTGGTCGCTTTTACTTGTATAGGCTTCGGCATTTTGTGCCTGCTACATCAATAAAGCTACTTCGTAAATATATATATATATATATATATATATATATATATATATATATATATATATATATATATACATCCCCTCACTTTTAAATCCCCTAAGCATCCCCTCTTTCACATCCGTTGGATTTTGTTTAAGTCATCTAATCTTAACCATTGAAAAATCAACGGTTAAGATTAGATTACTTAAAACAAGATCCAATGAGTGTTATCATGGGGAGGCTTGGGGATGTTGATCCCTCCTCATATATCCCTCCTCATATATATATATATATATATA
>JANAVB010025233.1:0-122354 GCA_029216955.1 Iris pallida
AGTTCATAGGGGAATCTGGGCGGCACACTCCTGAGTGATCAAACAATACGTGCCTTAGTGGTTTTTGACAACACATGCCTAAGTAATAAGGCAACTCACGCCTATCTATACCATTTTTAAGGTGAATGAATTCATTCTTCTAGGTTTATTCTTGGCATGATGATCGAAGCGTCGAATCAAAGTCTCGAGAGGAGCTCAACTCGTTAAATACAGCCTTGAGAGAATTAATTGTGATGCGTAGGTGGAGATGCAGAGGGTTGGATGCGCCTATATAGGCGAGGCATAGGTTGATGGGGAGGTGCGCCCTAAGTAAGGCACGAGTAGCATAGTACATAATGAGTCCTCAGTCTTTATATTTTGGCCGTCTTTTACACGGAGATCGAAGAATTTTAGCCCAAGGTTCGAGGATAGGGTGTGGTAAACATAACGCCTATGTGAGGCATGAGTGGCATAGCGCCTAAATGAGATATGTGACATTACACCTATGTGAGGCGTGAGTAGTATGGCCCATGCTTCTACACTTCGAAGTGCAGCTTCCAGCAGGATTCAAACAGCACGGCCTCTATGGCACTCAAGAGCACAACTCTCGTAGTTTTCATAAAAGCACAACACTTGCTGATAGATGCCACGTGGCCAGCAGTGGTGCAGTGCCTCTCAGGCATAATTGAATCTATTCTATTTTAACAGAATGAGAACTTTGAGCAATGTACACGTGCCATGTGTTATTGACTCTGTCATGCCTATGAACGGGTGCCAAACTACCCAAGATCTTAGCAACAAACAAATCTCAACCACTGCCATGTGTTAACTTATCTGCAGCCTACCAGTGCAGTTATAACAAATTCATTTCTATCTTCATGTGTGTAGCGCTCATGCATGCCAAAAACTCATGCGTGCATCGTCTATGAACGCATCGGTTGGGTTTCTCACCAACCTATAAATAGAATGAGCCTTCCTTCATATCATCTCTCCATCTCCAGCCCAGATTATCTAGAAAGATACATCCAGTGAGTCGGAGCAATTTCTTGTCGTCGTCAGATCGTCAATGGAGTAAAGGAACCACTATTGTGTTCGATCTCTATCGTCACACTTCCCCAGATTTATTTGTACTTCGATTTCCTGTTTAGGACTTCTCTTGTACTCGTCTAATTCGAGTCAATACAAAACGTTCTTCAACTTTGGTCCATGGCGAAAACCGTCCAACATTCCTTGCCTAAAACGGCATTGGAGAGCATACATCTTGCTTTCTCAAGCAAAGTTCGGTTCATCCTCTTTGCTAACCCATTTTGTTGCAGCCTGTCCCTGATATTCTAATGTTTCACGATACCTTCTTGAGAACATAAACCTTTAAAAGGTAATAGGTATATTCAATACCAATATCAGACCTCAATGTCTTTACCTTTCTTCTCGTTCTGTTATCCATGATCACTTTCCTCTATTTGAACTTTTTGAACACTTGATCTTGGTTTTGATGAATTACAACCATATGTAACGTGTATAATCACCAATAAAAGTAACATAGTACCTTGCTCCATTTTATGAAGAAATCTTGCTAGATCCCCATACATCTGTTTGCACATAGTCGGGAATACCTCTTATCTTCTGCTTGCTTGTTCTGAAGGTCACCCTGTGTAGCTTGGCATAAACATAATGCTCATAAAAATTCATACATGTCTTCTTCAAGTTCTTCAGCAACCCCTGCTTGCTCAGTAAGGACATACATTTCTCACTCATACGCCCAAGCGCATATGCCAAAGATGCGTACTATTAGACGAATCAGATGTACTAACTGCTAAATTCCCAGTCACAGTGATTCCAAATAAGATATAAATACTACAAAAATCTGTCATATTAGCGACGTTTCAAAACGTCGCTAACCTCGGTAAAAATGTCGCTAAATTAATTTAGCAACGTTTAGGGCGACGTTTTGGGAACAACGGAAAAAAAACGTGTCGCTAAACGAGGAAAACGTCGCAAAACGTCGCTAGGGCGACGTTATTTGGCGACATTTAACGTCGCTAATTAGCGACGTTATTTGCGACATTTTAACATTGACGCTAATTAGTGACGTAAAAGGTGACGTTACTGTGTGATCGCCGTTTAGCGACACTATTGCGACGTTTGGCGACGACGTGCTGACATAAGATTTGGTGCCACGTGTTGCCACGTCAGCATCTAGCAACGCTTTTAGCGACATTTATTAACGTCGCTACTGTTTAGCGACGAATTTTAACGTTGTTAAAAACGTCGCTAAGTTAAAAAAATTAAAAAAAGGTTCCAGAATGCAAATGGAGCTGGAGCCTGTGCCAAAATACAGAATACAAAATACAAAATACATAATCCAATCCATGGGTTCGCCGAGCCCTCGGTGGAACACACAATACCGACACGCACAGTACATTCCAGAAAATACAAAAATATAAAAAAAATACTATCCGCAACGAACAATGTCAATATATAATATTCTCAACAAACCAAATCAATATCCACAAATACGTACAAACTCAGTATCATCAACGAAAAAAATTGAATATCCCCAAATACGTACAAAGTCAAAATACAAAATACAGAATCTAATCCCTGGGTTCGCCGAAAATACAAAAACAAAGATTGACACACAGTACTAATTCATATGTGTTTTAAGTGTGAGAACGGATGGCTCAAAACACAACCCAAAATTCATTCTAGCATACATTAGTGTGAATCATCTATGTTATGTACATATGGTGTAGTATACGTTATTATCGAATCTAGTATCTAGTATCTGAAGAATGTAACAGAATCAAGATGAACTCACAAAATGTAATACTAAACTATAATCTACTACTATATAAGATATAGTGATAGGTTGTCGTATCATCATCAAGTTCTTCAGTAACCCCTGCTTGCTCAGTAAGGACATACATTTCTCACTCTACGCCCAAGCGCATATGCCAAAGATGCGTACTATTAGACGAATCAGATGTACTAACTGCTAAATTTCCAGTCACAGTGATTCCAAATAAGATATAAATACTACAAAAATCTGTCAGATTAGCGACGTTTCAAAATGTCGCTAACCTCGGTGAAAACGTCGCTAAATTAATTTAGCGACATTTAGGGCGACGTTTTGGGAACGACGGAAAAAACGTGTCGCTAAACGAGGAAAACGTCGCAAAACGTCGCTAGGGCGACGTTATTTGGCGACGTTATTAACGTCGCTAATTAGCGACGTTATTGCGACGTTTTAACATTGACGCTAATTAGTGACGTAAAAGGCGACGTTACTGTGTGGTCGCCGTTTAGCGACACTATTGCGACGTTTTGGCGATGACGTGCTGACATAAGATTTGGTGCCACGTGTTGCCACGTCAGCATCTAGCGACGCTTTTTAGCGACATTTATTAACGTCGCTACTGTTTAGCGACGAATTTTAACGTTGTTAAAAACGTCGCTAAGTTAAAAAAATTAAAAAAAGTTTCCAGAATGCAAATGGAGCTGAAGCCTGAGCCAAAATAGAGAATACAAAATACAAAATACATAATCCAATCCATGGGTTCGCCGACCCCCTCGGTGGAACACACAACACCGGCACGCACAATACATTCCAGAAAATACAAAAAATATAAAAAAATACTATCCGCAACGAACAATGTCAATATATAATATTCTCAACAAACCAAATTAATATCCACAAATACGTACAAACTCAGTATCATCAACGAAAAAAACTGAATAACCCCAAATGCATACAAAGTCAAAATACAAAATACAGAATCTAATCCCTGAGTTCGCCGAAAATACAAAAACAAAGATTGACACACAGTACTAATTCATGTGTTTTAAGTGTGAGAACGGATGGCTCAAAACACAACCCAAAATTCATTCTAGCATACATTAGTGTGAATCATCTTTGTTCTGTACATATGGCGTAGTATACGTTCTTATCGAATCTAGTATCTAGTATCTGAAGAATGTAACAGAATCAAGATGAACTCACATAATGTAATACTAAAATATAATCTACTACTATATAAGATATAGTGATAGGTTGTCGTATCATCATTGCCGAGGGATGAGGGTCGAAGGACAGTCAACTTCATCTACGGCTACATAGTTACATGAGCAAGTCGTCGCGAAACGTCGCTAATAGCGACTAATTTAGCAAAGTTTGTATAAACGTCGCTAAATTCTAATTATATTCCCCTACCAATTCATTTCCCCCAATTTTACTCTCTCACTCTCTCTTCCCCCCCTCCGGCGCTCTCACTCTCTCTGGCGCTCTCATAGTACTAATTCATATCTATTTAAGTGTGAGAATGGATGGCTCTGAACACAACCCAAAATTCATTCTAGCATATATTAGTGTGGATCATTATGTTCTGTACATATAGTGTAGTATATGTTCTTATCGTATCTAGTATCTGAAGAATGTAACAGAATCAAGATGAACTCACATAATGTAATACTAAGACATCATCTACTACTATATAAGATATAGTGATAGGTTGTCATATCATCATTGCCGAGGGCAGTCAACTTTATCTACGGTTACATAGTTTCTGCCTCGCCAGTCGAATGGCTGCAGGGACTATGTCCTGATCACCATGTCGTACCGTAGATTAATGCAAATGGAGCTGGAGCCTGAGCCAAAATACAGAATACAAAATACAGAACCCAATCCCTGGGTTCGCCGACCCCCTCGGTGGAACACTCAACACCGGCACGCACAATACATTCCAGAATATACAAAAAATATAAATAAACTATCCGCAATGAATAATATCAATATATAATATCCTCAACAAACTAAATCAACATCCGTAAATACGCACAAACTCAGTATCCTCAACAAAAAAATTGAATATCCCCAAATACGTACAAAGTCAAAAATATAGTACAGTCAAAAATGCAAAAACGAAACTACTGATCGCCTGGAGCTGGAGCTGGACCCGGTGCTGGAGCCGGAGCTGGAGGAGCGCCACCAGATGATGCACAAATAACGCTCGAGTGAGCCAAAGGCATGTAGCCACTTCCCTCCCTCTATTCCCCCTCACCCTCTCTCATGCTATCAACGTCACAACTTTTCCAGTGCTGCTCCCTCTAATGATGATGAACGCAAAAATCAAAGACCCCCCTCTCCTTTCTCACTCTTCACAGTTCTCACAACAGGAAGGATCAGCGTTTTCTAGTTCTCTTCCATCCATCCATTCCTCCGTTCTGATCAAGCCTCTTCCTTCTCATCTCCTCCACCATGGCTCTGGACCCATCTGCTCCTCCCTACTTCCCTTCTTCTTATTTGACTCTCTCAGCCACATATGATATCCAGCTCAAGTGTAGAGTCGGGGGAAAAGAAGCGGGCAGGAAGAGGAGGGGGAAGCAACACAGCCGGCGGCATGACTTGGAGGAAGTATAGAGGTTTTTTTCAACATCCGTAGGAGAACTATAAGGATATATCTTTTCACAAGATGTCACCTTGTCAAAGACCCTTAATGTGACAACCATGTTACCACGGTGTCGGAAGACTAACATGTCATAATTTTCTAAGCCGTGTATTTTGATATAATCCTCCCAACTTTTTCTTCCTATGTAGTAATCTTGTATTTTTTTATGAAGTTCAAGACGACATATTTTTCCATTACGCGTCACTATATGCCGTCTTGGACTTCATAAAAAAATGCAAGATTATTACAAAGGAGGAAAGAGTTGGGAGGATTATGTCAAAGAACACGGCTTAGAAAATTATGACATGTTAGTCTTCCGACACCGCGGTAACATGATATTCACATTAAGGGTCTTTGACAAGGTGACATATTGTGAAAAGATATATCCTTGTAGTTCTCCTACGGATGTTGAAAAAAACCTCTATACTTCCTCCAGGTCATGCCGTCGGCTATGCTGCTTCCCCCTCCTCTTCCTGCCCACTTCTTCTCCTCCGACTCTACACTTGAGCTGGATATCATATGTGGCTGAGAGAGTCAAATAAAAAGAAGGGAAGTAGGAAGGAGCAAATGGGTCCAGAGCCATGGTGGAGGAGAGGAGAAGGAAGAGGCTTGATCAGAACAGAGGAATGGATGGATGGAAGAGAACTAGAAAGCACTGATCCTTCCTGTTGTGAGAACTGTGAAGAGTGAAAAAGGAGAGGGGGGTCTTTGATTTTTGCGTTCATCATCATTAGAGGGAGCAGCATTGAAAAAGTTGTGACGTTGATAGCATGAAAGAGGGAGAGGGGGAATGGAGGGAGGAAAGTGGCTGCATACCTTTGGCTCACTCGAACGGTATTTTTGCGTCAGATAAAATAAAGAAAATTCAATTTTTCTCCAAGAGTGAGAACGGATGGCTCAGAACACAACCCAAAATTCATTCTAGCATACATTAGTGTGAATCATCTATGTTATGTACATATGGTGTAGTATACATTTTTATCGAATCTAGTATCTGAAGGATATAACAGAATCAAGATAAACTCACATAATGTAATACTAAAACATTATCTACTACTATATAAGATATAGTGATAGGTTATCGTATCATCATTGCCGAGGGATGAGGGTCGAAGGACAATCAACTTTATCTACGGTTACATAGTTTCTGTTTCGCCAGTCGAATGGCTGCAGGGACTATGTCATGATCACCATGTCATACCATAGATTTATGCAAATTGAGCTAGAACTGGAGCCAAAATACAGAATCCAAAATACAAAATACATAATCCAATCCCTGGGTTCGCCGAAAATACAAAAACAAAGATTGACATACAGTACTAATTCATGTGTTTTAAGTGTGAGAATAGATGGCTCAGAACACAATCCAAAATTCATTCTAGCATACATTAGTGTAAAATATCTATGTTCTATACATATGGTGTAGTATACGTTCTTATCGAATCTGGTATCTAGTATCTGAAGAATGTAACATAATCAAGATGAACTCACATAATGTAGTACTAAAATATCATCTACTACTATATAAGATATAGTGATAGGTTGTCTTATCATCATTGCCGAGGGATGAGGGTCGGAGGATAGTCAACTTCATCTACAGCTACATAGTTTTTGCCTCGCCAGTCGAATGGTTGCAGGTACTATGTCCTGATCACCATGTAGTAGTCTAATACATTCCAGAGATTGACACAGTACTAATTCATATATGTAGTCCAATACAAATAGTCTAATACAAAAACAACCCAATACAAATAGTCCAATACAAATAAGTACTAATAGCTAATGAGAACCACGCAGCTCACACAAACGATCTATGATACGATCACGCAACCACCTCGAATAAGTAGGATCGACGGCGGCAGGAGAGATGTAGTCCCTTGCAATAGCTGTATGAATAGAACTCCCGGTCTCACTAGCTACCGGTACTGGATGAATAGAACTCCCGGTCTCACTAGCTATTGGTGCCACTTCCTCCTTAACAGTAGGAGGAGCCTCCTCAGCATTCACTGTTTTCCTCAAACGACGTGCCGCTCCTCGGGTCATGGGTGCCAACTGGTATGATCGATATTCACAAATAATATAATTGTAACATAACTAAAGGAACCATCAAGTAATTTGAGTACATTTTCGAAAGCAGCTAAAGTACAGAAAATTTGATTTTTTGCCAAGTGTGAGAACGGATGGCTCAGAACACAACCCAAAATTCAGTCTAGCATACATTAGTGTGAATCATCTATGTTCTGTACATATGGTGCAGTATATATTCTTATCGTATCTAGTATCTGAAGAATGTAACAGAATCAAGATGAACTCACATAATGTAATACTAAGACATCTACTACTATATAAGATATAGTGATAGGTTGCCATATCATCATTGCCGAGGGATGAGGGTTGGAGGACAGTCAACTTTATCTATAGCTACATAGTTTCTGCTACACCAGTCGAATGGCTGCAGGGACTCTGTCCTGATCACCATGTCGTACCATAGTTTCTGCCTCGCTAGTCAAATGGCTGCAGGGACTATATGTCCCGATCACCATGTTACCAATTAACCACCAACAAAACTACTTGTTACAAATATCGGCACTATCGGTGCGTTCGAATCGGAGTATCACATTTTTCGGTGTCGGAAAACAAATAATTATTACTAAATTATAAGATTTTTTGGCACTATCTGTGCCCCTGACCAAGCCCCCCTACACCACCCCTAACCCGAACACTAACCCTCCCCTCCCTCCTGCTCCCCTCCCACAGCCCTCCCCACCCCCCTTTTCCCCTCCCACAATCGCCCACACATACCCACCCCTAACCCGAACCCTACCCCTAGCTCCCCTCCCCCAGCCGCCCTCGTCCCCCCTGCCCCACCCCTCCATCCACCCCCACTCACCTCCGAATCACCCGCATCCCCCTTTCCCTCCCCCTGAGCCACACGTACCCCTCTAACCACCAACAACCAAAACAGCCGGAGAGAGAGAGAGGGGAAGAGAAAGAGTACCACGTACCGGAGAGGGAAGAGAGTCGCCGGAGAGAGTGAGAGCACCGGAGAGGGAGAGGAGAGAGAGTGAGAGAGTAAAATAGGAGAAAATAAACCCTAACCCGAACCCTAACCCTAGCTCCCCTCCCCCAGCCGCCCTTGTCCCTCCTGCCCCACCCCCCAGCCACCCCCCACTCACCCCCCAACCACCCGCATCCACCCTGCACAACCTCCCGAGCCACCCGTACCCCAACAACCACCAACAACCAAAATAGCCGAAGAGAGAGGGAGGGGAAGAGTCACGTACCAGAGAGGGAGGAGAGTCGCCGGAGAGAGTGAGAGTCGTCGAAGAGAGTGAGAGCGCCGGAGGGGGGGAGGAGAGAGGTGAGAGAGTAAAGTGGAAGGAAATGAATCGGTGGGGGGGATATAATTAGAATTTAGCGATGTTATCACTATCGTCGCTAAGTTAGTCGCTATTAGCGACGTTTTGCGACGACTAGATCATGTGATTAATATGCGTCGTTGTAACTTCGCTTAGGTCCTCGCTAGTAGCGACTATTAGCGACGTTTAGACAAAACGTCGCTAATGTACACAATTTAGCGACGTTAATCGAACGTCGCTTAATATATGTCGCCAATTGAGCAGATTTTAGTAGTGAAAGGTTATCTTGTAGGTGACCGTTCATCACCACCAAAGAACAACAAACAATCTGCAAGACTCCACCCTCGGCAATCACTACCAAAATACATGGATTTACCGACGGCCTTATCCGTCGGTAATCCGTCGCCAAAAATAAATACCGACGGATTACCGACGGATATTTTGGTAAAACAGCCGTCGGGAATAACCTCGTCGCTAAAACATATCCGTCGCTCAGCGACGACTTAGCGACGGAATACCGTCGGCGCATCTAAATATATATAGCGACGGATTACCGACTAGCTTTCGTCAAAACATGTATCAGGATATAGGATTAGCGACGGAAAACTCCGTTGCTAACTAGTCGGCAAAACCGTATCACAGATTTTCTGATACCCAATATCCGTCGCTAATCCGTCGTAAATTTGTCGGCAAAAGCGTATCAGAGATTTTCTGATACCCAATTACCGACGGACATTCCGTCGCTAAACCGTCGCTCAATGTAAAATTCTCCAGTTAGCGACGGACTATCCTTCGCTGAGTGGTCGCCAGTCCGTCGCTAACTGCTAATTTTTGAAAAAAAAATACTGCAAACAGACTCTTTCCTGTTTATACAACACATCCAACACAATATCAAACATGCAAAATATCCATATACAACACCATATATCCATATCCAATACGAATATCCAACGTATCCAATATCCAACACCATATATCTATATGCAAAATATCCATATCCGACACCAATATCCAACGTATCCAATATCCAACAAAATATTACCAACACAATATATCCAATATCCAACATTAAATTATCCAAACATAAAAAAAATATCCGAACATACTCAGTATCCAAACGTCTACAAAACCAACAACATAAATAAAATCAAACCCCGTCCGTCGGATCGTCTCGTGCTCGTGCTGCCGCATCCGCTTTGCGTATGTACTCCTCCACCGTGTGTGCCGGCACTTGGGACAAGACATGGTCTGGAAGCGCACGTAGCTGCTCTGGCGACATCATGTCAAGGAGCGTCAAGATGGTGTTATCCGATACGATGCGGGCGTCCGCAGAGCGGTTAAACGAAAGCCGTCCGGGGGAAGAAGGACCAGGTCGATCCGAAGCACCGGCAGCAGCAGTAGACGGATCGGGAGCAGACGGACCGGGAGCAGACGGACCGGGAGCAGACGGATAGCGCCCCAATACTATCGCCCGTAAATCTGATACCGCGGAGGTCAGAGTCGCAAGCTGCGCCCTCACATCGTCAACCGGGGGCGCTGGGGGAGGCGGAGGCGGTGGATATCTCGGGGACGGCTGCAACGAGGGCACCATGGAACCTAAGCCGTAGACGCGCCCTTTCCTAACGCCGCCGACGGATTCTACGAACACGTCGTCGTAGCGAGCGGCCATAGAAGAGTGCGTCTGGGTGGGCGTCGTTTCGTCGACATTCTCGGAAGGGGGCTCGATCTCAAGCCGACTAAGTGCCTCACGATACGCAGCCTATCCAATGAATGTGTTTATACTATAAGTTTTCCTAAGTTATAATCTAAATCCTATGTTTCCCTAAGTTATAGTCTGAATCCTAAGTTTATCTAATTAACTTAACAATAATTATATTTCTAACATAAATCTCATAAACGTAAGTACTTACATCAGTCTCCTCGGCCCTCGCGTCGACGAAGCTCCCTTCCTTCCGCCTCTTGTGTGTATGCACGAATACATCGTAAGCGGTGACCGTCTCCGCCTCTTTCCCCTATTTTACCGCCCGTTGGGCCTGCATACGTAGAATTTAATTAACTTCGTATATTAACGTACAAAATTAAATAATAGAATGAATTTGAATTTGTGCTATCTCACCAAATCTGCACGCGTCAATGCGTGGGGCCTTGATCCCCCCGTATGCAGACCCGCGACCTGTCGATTAGCCTTAGCTTTCTCCGATTTCAGCATGAACTGCGGAGTATCCATCTTCTCCAACATCTGCTCATAGTACTCCGCCCGGATCCAGTCCTTCCTCGTATGCGCCGTACGAAGGTCGTATACCGCATCCCGTATCTTCTTCCCGGCGGCGGCTTTGTAGGTCCTACGGATCGCCTCCTCGCGATGGGGGGGCCACCAGAACGTTCTCTGACATACAAATTCAAATATCACATAATAAAAAATTTAATAATTTAAAGAATAATTAATAATTCATCGACGGATTTATACCCTCATCTCGTCGAGCCAGACGTACTTCATGTCCTGAGGCACCTCAGAAAAATTGAGGTAGGGGCCATGGTAGTTATCCCGAATAATGCGCCCTAGAATCCGGGCAGCATCCCACGGGAAAAACCTATAAAGAAGCAACGACTGGATTATTAACTTGAATAAATGAAACAAATTTAATAAATTAACTTAAATTTACTTACGATTCACCAGCGGGCCATAGCTCTCGTCGAAACTCGCCCACCAGCCTCTCTGGTGGCGTCGGGGGATCCGTGGGTCCGCGTACGTACTCCCCGGTAACAGGATGAAACTGAATCCCGGGGTACTCCGAGGCCCACCCTGCAGTAACTGCTGGGCCCCCTGCTGCATCTGCTGCTGCATCCGCTGGTACATCCGGTGGCGGAACGGATCCGCTAGCGGATGGAGTCACAGGCCTCGACGACGATGTCGGTAGCACCGAGGAAGAATGACGGCGGGAAGAGCCTGTGTCCGGGCTCTCCAAGTCGGGATCGGAGGTCACATCCGGGGAATGCGGCTGGCGACCACGACCGCTACCACCACGCCCACGCCCACGCCCACGACCACCACCACCACCACCACCGCCGCCGCCGCCGCCACCGCCACGACCACGGCCAGCACCACCAGTACGGGTGCTCGCAACCATGCCCTGTAAATAGAACACATAAACAAAATACCGACAACATAGATTTATAAATGAATATAAAACTAAACATATCCATACCAGCAGCAGGGCGATGAGTGCCGCCCAGACGAGTAGGCCTAGGAGTGCCATCTGCAAAAAGAAACTCATACAATAATACGCAAATATCCCAAACTGAAATAAATATTACAATCAAAAGTGAAGTACGAATAAAAGCTAGATACACAAAATCTGATAAAATCACGCACCAATACAACAAAGTACAATTCTTGTAACTTTTGATGAAAGGGCATCTTGTGTTCCACTAGACTTGTAATTGTAAATCCAAATGTAATAGGGTAATTTAGGATTCGAGACTAGATATTGGGTGCTTCAAGATGCAACTGAAATATAGCGATATTTAATCATCGTCATCGTCCTCTTCCTCGGCCTCGACCTCATCATCATCCTCATCGTCGAATTCATCTGTATCCTCATCCTCATCCTCATAAAGTTCTTCTTCTTCTTCTTCTTCTTCTTCTTCTTCTTATTCTTCTTCTTCTTCTTCTTCAGTCTCAATACTTGGGACAAGATGCCTCTTTCTCCCCTGGTTGACATCTAAGTCTTGTATATCAACCTCTTTCTCTCCTCTATTTTCATCAGCAAGAGGTATATCAACCTCTAATTCAACATCCATGCCACAAGACTGTTGTCCCAAGTATTGGGGCTTTTCGATCTGGTCCTCTTGGTATGCTCCATGTACTGAGTTTTGCTCATGGCATACTTAAGAAATACTTCCACACCTGCCTGAAAATCGTCACTCACACCAATTCTGCTCTCGTGTTGTCGTTTGTACATACATGTACGATCAACAAAGTAACGATTCATGCTCGATTTGATGTGAATATCTGTATCGTAAGACAAACTAAACATAAGAATTAATAGCCCGATACCGATACTCATATCGTAAGAAAAACTAAACTTGTGGATAACACGCTAGGCCTACGACGAGGCTACTTAGTATCACAATCTAACATAATTAGTATATAATCATGTAACTGGTGGATCCGCTAGCTAGTAAGCCGGATGTACTTAATATCAGAGAGTATCAGATTAGTATCAGTATATAGGTTAGGTAGACCGTATCAAACGCATATCGGAATAGTAGGCCGAATAGGAGGCCGAGATAGTCGAATGAGAAGAAGGAAAGAAAGGAGGAGCAGATGGTATACTAGACTAGTTCTGGGTCAAATTAGGAGTCCAAGTCAACTCTGTCAAAACTAACCTTAATTAGGCTAAACTTCTACCTTAGCTAATCAAATATACATACTAGACTTCACGACGTGTGTCTGTGTATATATATATATATTATTAATAAATTACTTAAAATTATGCCTATATATATATATATATATATATATATATATATATATATATATATATCAAGGTTCAAAGTATCGGTATCGGAATCGGTATCGGACTATTCCTATGAGTATTGGTATCGGCGATATCGGTAGTATCGGCGGTTTCGGATCGGAGTATCGGATTTTTTGGTATCGGGGAACAAATAATTATTAATAAATTATTTACATTTAAAAACATATATCTTATACATTTAGGCATAATTTTAAGTATTTTTAGTGTTATTTCTTAGTAGTTTTGAAATTAAATGAAATAGTAGTCACCCTTACCGATTGGTTTACAAACAATAGATGTGATTTTCTTCAATTGATGTGATTTTCTTCTTTTACATGCTTCTACAACCTTGTTATGCTTTAAACCCTTGTTGAATTGTCTTTTCTGTTTAATTTTTTTTGTCGAATTGACCGGAACAAAGACCTCCAATGTCGGTATCGGTCAATACTTGGTATCGGTCGGTATCGGATCGGAACATGCCAAACCGTATCGGTATCGGCCGTATCGGATCGGTATCGGCCGATACTTTAAACCATGATATATATGTCTGAGTGTGTGTGTATCCGTGTGTCTGTGTCCGTGTGTGTCCGTGTGTGTGTGTGTGTGTCCGTGTGTGTGTGTGTCTGTGTGTGTGTGTCTGTGTGTGTGTGTGTCTGTGTGTGTGTGTCCGTATGTGTGTGTGTGTGTGTGTGTCCGTGTGTGTGTGTGTGTCTATGGGAGAGGAGGAGGAGGACTCCTGCGCGGGGACTCCAGAGTCCCTCCTACGCCCCCCTGCCCCGACCCCCCCCCCAACCCCTGCCCGACCCCCTCTCCCACCCCACTGCCCCCCTGCCCCGACCCCCCCAACCCCTGCCCGACCCCCCCAACCCCTGCCCGACCCCCTCTCCCACTCCCCTGCCCCCCTGCCCCGACCCCCCCCAACCCCTGCCCGACCCTCCCCCAACCCCTGCCCGACCCCCTCTCCCACCCTCCTGCCCCCCCCTGCCCCGACCCCCTCCAACCCCTGCCCGACCCTCCCCCAACCCCTGCACGACCCCCTCTCCCACCCCCTGCCCAGACCACCCCCCCACCCCTGCCCGACCCCCTGTCCGACCCCCCCTGCCCCCTCTCCCACCCCACCCTTGCCCCGACCACCCCACCCCCTACCCGAACCCCCCCTGCCCAGACCACCCCCCCACCCCTGCCCGAGCCCCTCCCCGACCCCCCTGCCCCCGACCACCCCACTCCACCCTTGCCCCGACCACCCCACCCCGTACCCGAAACCCCCCTGCCCCACACCCTCTCCGACCACTACGACAGCCCCCCAACCCCCCAAATCGTAAAAGAGAGAGAGAGAGAGAGAGAGAGGAAGATAGAGAGAGAGAGAGGGGGGAGAGAGAGCATACCTTAGAGAGAGAGAGGGAGATCGCCGGTCGGAGACAGCGAGATCGTCGGAGAGAGGGAGAGGGAAAAGAGAGAGTGTTTTGGGGGGGAATGAAAATTTCCCCCCTCCCGTCGGTTCAATTTAAGTTAGGGTACAGAAATTAGCGACGGCTTAGCGACGGATTATTCCGTCGCTAAGTAGTCAGCAAATCTCGCGCCAGAGTAGCGACGGATTATTCCGTCGCTACGTCGTCAGTCAAATCTCGCGCCAATATTTTAGGCTTTTCCCGCCAAAATATGCGACGTTCTAGCGACGGATATAAAACCGTCGCTACATGGCCGACGACCTATCGACGGCGTAGCGACGGATATGGACATAAAAAAATTAAAAAAATTGTCCACTTCTTTCCGTCGGTATTTCGTCACAAATCCGTCGGTGATCCGACGGTAATAGCGACGGAAATTTTCCGTCGCTAAATGGCCGTTGCTAAAATGCTGTAATTTGGTAGTGAATGAACTTGTTACTATTCGATTCAAGCGTACCAAAAGAAATAAGATTTTTCTTGAGGTCGGGAACATGTATGACATCCGCCAAAGTTTGCACAAGTCTATCATACATCTTCATCTTGATAGACCCAATTCCAACAGCTCAACATGCATTGTTGTTGTACATCAACACAAAACCACTATCTATCGTCTTGTAGGAAGAAAACTACTCCATCTTTGGACACATATGGTACGAGAATCCAGAATCAAGAATCCAATGGTCACTCATGTTGTTATGTGACACCGAAAAATAGACACCGTCACTATTGTCTTCTGAAGCACAGTTTGCTTTATCACCTTCTCTTTCTGTCTTATTCTCCTTTTTCTGGTTCATCTTCTTTGGACGATGACACTTGCAGTTGCAGAACTTCACCTTCTTATAGGTGTCTTGCACTTGGATCTTGACGTTTTGCTATAAGATGCACTATCCTTTGTCCTTTCTTTTTCCGTCAAACCATGGATTTGGTCTCCACCGTTTTCGTCATTGAAGCTAACCTCCGCACCTCATTAGAAAATAAGGTACTCATAGCCTCTTCTAAAAAAATTGGGTCATTCCCGTATAGTAATGTTTGAATAAGAATCTCATAAGAATCGGTCAAGAAAATAATAGGATTAGTACCAAAAGATTATCATTTTCATGTTTGTCAACATCCTTTAAGTCAAAAGTAATTCGATTGAATTTTGAGATATGATCCCAGATTGGCATACCTTCCTCCATCACTAGTCTGTAGAGTGACCTTAAAATATAAAGTCGGTTGGTAAGAGTCTTCGTCATGTATAGTGATTCCAACTTCAACCAGAGCCCAGCGACGATGGTTTCGTCCTTCATAGAGTACATGAAATCCGTTTCCCAACACAGGCGAATAGCAGCACATGCTTCGAGATCCATGCCATCCCAGTCATCAACGGTTATGTTAGCGGGATTCTTAGATTTTTCTCATAAAGCCTTGTGAAGCTTTTGAGATATGAGAACGTCATTCATGTAGCTTTTCCAAAAGCCAAAATCATTCTTCCTATTGAACTTCTCAATTTTATATTTCCCAATCCTACTTGACAAGGCCATATCAAGAATCAACCCAATTAATTTTCTCTGAAAACTTTGTCGGATACCTTGCTAGAATCCCAAACCTCTGATACCAATTTGTTGGGGCACAATAGAAATAAACCCAAAAAATCAGAGAATACCTCAGAAAACATTCACAACCATAAAGACAATGATTTACGTGGTTTGACCAAGCTGCCTACTTCCTCGAACAAGGGTGATTCAGTTCCAGTATAAAAAAGAAAATGAATTACAATAACTCTCTCAACACTTCTTCCCTTGCTGTCAAAAATCTCTATCACAAAGATAAAGAAGAAGAAAAAACCTCTCCAACTTTAGCTCTCTTGTGTTGAACTTATATATATATATATATATATATATATATATATATATATGGAAAAGTTAATATTATTTCAAATGAAAAATCAGTTACAAGTATACAATCCTCCTATAATTATGGAGTCCGCTCAAAGCTGCATCATCACTACATTATGCTCAATATTATGATCAATCCCTTTAAAAGGAGTGCATTACCCTCGAATATATGATTGTTCTGATCCTTTCAAATATGCCAGATAGAAGATGCAAGTCGTGTTCTCGCCTCCTTCATCCACCGAGCACCCTTGTATCCCATCCAGGAACACTTTTCCATCATCTCCCAGGCCTTGGAAACTCCAAAAAGTATCCCCAATTTCTTGTGTTGGTTTCGCCAAACCTGCCAGGAGCATGAACAAAAAAATGATCCACAGTCTAGTTCTGAAATCAACACAACACACATATACCATCAGTCTGAACTCCAAACTGCATCAAACGATCAATAGTCAACAATCTTCCCAGCACCAGGCAATACGTGCAGTATTGTATCTTTCGTGCAACACCTTTCTCCCAAACGAATTCGGCCTTATCCATGTTTGGATCGTGCTTTCGAATCCGCTCATCAGTACTTGTCAAATCAAAATTTTCATCATGAGATGTTGGCCACACCCATCCATCCGTCGACAATGAATGGTCAATTCTGACATCAGCAATCTTCCACCAAAATCGAGCCGCCCATGGGTGCAACTTATAGGATCGAAATATAAAGCAATGTACTTTAGATGGGGTGAATAGAGTAGGCAGCAGAATATTAACTATTAAAAAAATGTTCGTAACAAGATCACAGAAATATATCACAGATATAAAAATGTAAAATTAAAGTGCAAAAAACAAACGCAAATATGGCGGTATATACTGGTATCCCTCTTGTGAGGACTAATCCAGTCGAGAGAACTCTAGCTCCCGATTGAAATCCACTATAGAAAACCATAAGTTTTCATTCGAAGTCCTTACAACTTCTACGGATGCGAGCTTTGATCCGAAGCACTCGACCAACTTCAATCATGAAGTGCCTTACTTCTTGTCAAGCCTCTTGATTACAATCACTCTAAACTACTAGACCGTATCGTACTGGCATATCGACTAGAGGATTGTAACTGGCTTAGAATTTGAAAATGAAAGCTTAGAAGGCTTTGGAAGAATGTAGTAAGCTTAAAGAGAAGAGATAAGAAAGTGAATTGGTTTGTTGAAATGGTAGAAATTCTTCTCTATTTATAGGCTTTCTAAAGGGAGAATTCAGGCAGAATTCGGACAAAATTTGGACGAAATTCTACGATAGTATATCGACATATAGCCGTTGCATCTGTAACTGCAGGAAGACTGAGTTTAAAAAAAAAATGTTCCACCAAACGAATTAGGGCGAATTCCTCCAGAGTTCTACTAGTTCAGAGTGGGTGAATTTTGGGTTTTGAAACTCAGGTTTTGGGCTTTCGAATGTTCAAGAAGTTAGAAAGTAGTTTGGGCTAGCTTTCAAAACAAATGCGTATTTTTGAAAATGGTTCTCGATAGCCTATTTGCCAGTACGACTTAGTTTACATTGTATTCCTAGACTCAGTAAAATATAAAAAATACATTAATAATTGATAATTAAAAAATACAAACGCAATGACAAACACGGCTCCAAGTCTTGAACAGTAGCAGTAGCAGTTCTAGCAGTTCGTCCAAGTAGCCATTATATGATAGGGTTAGATCAATTATTAAAATCCGGTTCGACCATGACTAATGGACCAACAATCTCCCCTATTTTGATAATTGACAAACCTCGACCGATATAACATCTTGGTCTTGATTTGACAAAAAATATTAAAATATTTTTGTTCGTTTGGTACTGTCTCCTCTTGGTAAAATTTAACCTAAAAATAGGTTATATCATTTTCTCCCTGTAAACCCGCTAAATTTCTACTACAATTTTTTTAAAATAAATAAATAATGTAGTATTGATTTTGTAATTCGAAATTGTATGTCGCATACGAGTTGGCATTGTCGTATTGAACGTCGCGTGCGGGTTTGCATTTCATATTTTCTCGACGAGTACGAATATATGCGAGGTACATATTTTAAGAAAAAATATTTTGATTTTATTATAAAGTATAGTATTTCAAATATGTATACATATGATAAATACTTAATTTGTTTAAGGTTGTGAGCAAGAGAATTTCAAAACTTCATATATTTTGCCTTATAAAATGCTACTTTATTTTTAATACAAATATAGTAGTAATTTGGAAAACGAGGATATTGTAAATATTTGCATACATAAATCTATATCATATATAGATTTTAATTTCTAATTTTTGAAATTAATTATCTTATTATTTTTCCAACTTATAAAAAGATATTTAAAATATATTTATTGTGATTTAAATCGCGATTTGATTTTATTGGAAAATTTTCAAATAGCTTTACATTAAAAATAAGGATTTTCTTTCTATGTTATATTCGAGAGATTTTATCAAATTGATTTTTAGCAATTTAAATTTAAAAGATGGAATTATCAATCGGGATTTAAACCATCACAATCCTTATCCAACTAGGAATTCCCACCTCCTATATAAGGAGAGGTACTCATCCATAAATTAGAAACCATCCACAAAATGTGCACCGTGTCCGTGCCCGTGCCCCTTCCCCATCCACTAAGTGTTTTCTTGTACATATACAATCGTTCTCCGTGTCCGACAGCCCCGGACACTGAATCATCCCGTGTCTCGCAGGACACAACCCCGTCCTTCCATCGTCGCAATCCTCACCATCACCGACACCTCGTACGGCCACCCGACAACCGACCTCCCTGTCTGACGACACCACCACCACCAGCCACTCCGCCTACACCACAAGGCCAACTCCTTGCTCCCCTCGCCATCACCGCCAACACCACCATTAGCAACACCACCGTGGCCACCCAAAAAACCCACACCGCCACAAACAACCATGATCATCCGCACCCGACGCCATCGCCATCACCATTGCCATCAGCCGAAGTCACCCCCGTCACCAACACCAACACAGCCTCCATCGGTGATGACTTTGCTGCACCCCTTGACTCCAACCAGCCTCGCCTGAACCACCTCCGCTGCACCAACATTACCCCTTTCTCCTCACCATTGTCGTCATCAGACCACAAAATCCATCCACCACGTCCTCGACACCGCCGGCACCATCCGCGGATACTCTCCCGCGATAACCGCTGCCACCCAGAGAGGAAAAAAGAAGAAGATATAAACCATTCGACACCCCCAATAGACTCACCTTTACCGTGTGAGTGACACGGACTCATCCCGAGTCGAGCGCCGCTACTCCGGGGCAGCACCGAGTTCAGCCATAACCGACATCCTCGCTAAATCCCACCAGATCCTCCACGCCTCCGCCGCGTACGGTGCAGCGCCATCGTCGGTGCCCGACCCCCGTACTACGCCCGTGCCCGGCCTCCTTCCTCGTCCGGCGCGCTACCACCCAGCCCCACGGAGCCGCCGTCTCTTCGCCAGATCCACGCGCTCGGGACCCCTCATCGGCCGTACCGTCATGTGCTACTTCAGATCCGCTACTGCAGGCGCCAGTTCGGGAGCGGATAGACTATAGCGCCACCACCGGCGCTGCCCGCGAGCGCAAATTCCGACTTCCACCGTCACGCTGGACCTATCTCCGCCGATGAGCCGAGCTACCTCCCTCTGATGCATCCGACCGCAGCCGTTGTGTGCCGTGCGCTGCCCAGAGCCGACCGCCGAAGTCGTGTGCCACCTCTCCTCCCGGTGAGTCCCCCACCGTCCCTTTTCCTTTCTCGCCTCGTTATTCCTCTCTCTCACTGAGTTCCATTGGGGGAAGAATAGCAGTAGTTATATTAGGTTATTAATATTATATTATTATTATTAGTATTATTATTACTGCTATTATCATTACTAATAATATTATTAGTGCATTTGTTACTTAAATATTTATTTCTCTTATAAAAGATATGCAATATTTTGTAAAAAAATCTTATATTAGGAATTTGAGGTTATAAATATATTTTATTATATTGGGGCTTGGCCCTACAATTTTAAATTTTAATACTAGTCTTAGATAATTTGTCTAGATTCCCATATTTTTCTAAAAATATTTTCGAAATAAAATATAGTTTCTGCTTAATTTCTACTTTGACAATCTAGAGTTTCCGCCTAAAATAATTTTTTGATTTTCAAGTATTTGTCTAAAAACATATTTTGACTAATAAAATATAGTTTTCAAGTATACAAATATTTTCCAAAATAATATACGTATCTTTCACTTAAACTCTTTCGATTATCATCACCGATCATGACTAAATCGTGCTTCCCTATTGTCTTGTGAATTCAGATCCCTTTACATTGACTATGGCTATTAGACAAATCAGGACTTGTCAGATAATCGCACCACACTAGACGTCACACCAGGCAAGATATCTTGCCATGTTTACTGCTTATATTTAATTGCATTTTATTTCGTTTATTGTATCTATATTCCTTGTTTATTATTTTTTTTTGCTTGTGGACCTAGAGTTAAGAGACTTCCGTCAATAGAATGCATGTCATTAACTTTGTCACGATTGCATCATGAGTTGTGTGTGAGTTGTGAGTATCATGTAGTGGTCACTTACGTGTTGGCTGATCACCCGTGCGCATGCGTAGGAATAACTGTCAATAGATTCATGTTAGAAGACTTGACAGTTATCTATTATAAATAGTGTTGTGGAAACGACATGTGTTGGTGCGTCGTGGTTGCGATGCATGTATAGTATCATTGGGGGGAGGGGACAGCTACTAGCGTAGGGGCTACATTTACTTTTTGCACATTTGTGGGCCGATAGTGACTCTTATGAGCACTACCTTCTGTCCCGGGGCCGATAGCGACTCTGAGGAGCGCTACTTACTACCCATGGCCGATAGTGACTCGGATGAGCGCTACTTACTGCCACTATTTATTTACTCTGCTGATCCTACAGCCCCTACGTAGAACGTTGTCCTCAAAGTGCATATCACATAGATGGTCAGGGATCCAGTTGTGTTGTAGTTTATAGTATTTACATTTGCAGTTATAAATGGCATGTTCTTCATATATCTTGCTACATCCCTCTGAGGACCTGGTGATTTCTCCAGGTGTGTGTTTCGTGATTCTTACAGGTGCTCTAGCTAAGGCCATGTCTTCCTTCCTCCGTGATGATTGCTCTTGGAAGGAATACGTGCAGAAGATCTTGGGGTCGTCCGCTCGAGATTGCCAGGAATTACTTGTCTCCTTTCTGCCGCAGGTATAATTCATGAACCCTAGTTTCCGCCTATGAAGGGTTAGAACATGTATTTGATCTGTTTAACTTTCTATCGATCAATACGCACACCAAAGGAAGGGTCCTGGGAATCTCCAGTTCTATCAATTGGTATCAGAGCCACTTTTGGATCTACGTATTGATTGATACGTCCGTATTGTCCAATAAAACTTGTGCTATGTAATAGTCGGTAGATGTAGATCTGTTCTAACTCGGTTTTACAGGCATCTTAGATCCAACTATTATGGTCCAATGCATGTTTTTTGATTGTGTTGTTTAAACCACGGACATGTCGTGGATGTTGTTGCTGTGGATGTAATTAAAATCACGAGGGTTGATCGTGCTTATTAATTTAATTTTTTAATCTAGATTATGTGTGAACTCCTTCGGGAGGCATAGGATTGATGTAATTTTAATTATTTTTGATCAATCGTGATGGCGGTGGTGGCTGTTTCTGACGCCGGACGAGATGCTGGTTTTGAGCAATCCAGAGGCAGACAGATGATTTTCAATGAAGGAATCGACAGCCAAAACCTAAAAAAAAAGGGGCGCTGCCCCGAACCCCGCGACCTGACCGGGCAGGTCGAACCCCGTAAAGATCTGCGCAGCGCCAGATTTTGGATTCGGATAGTTGAGGACGGAGCAGCAAAGATGACCATAATAGTTGGATATTTTCTCTTATTTTTGTCATTTTGCTTTTTCTAATTATGCATGTTTATTATTGTGTAGTTGATTTTTTTTGAAAAACCAAGCCTGCATTAATAATGGACAACGTGGACATAATATCAACTAGTAGAAAAACCCTCATTATTAAATAACTAAGTGGGAGAGGATTTTTATTTAGTATAAATCCTATGGTCTCCATTACTGGTTTGTAGGTGATGTAATTATACTTGCGTGTTGGCTTTAGTGCTTTTCTCCATATCGGATGAGTATAATTATGGATCACCAGTACAAACTTCCTTAGGAATAATTGTAGAAAGTTACCTAGTATGTGTTCACTTCTCCATCTGAATGAACTCATTACAAGGTAATGGACTTAGTATTAAGTAATGGTATACACTTAGATACAAATAATGGTATCCTTCCCATCGGAGTCACTGCTATTATTTGTATGACCAGAGCAAGACCAGCATGTTAATTTTATTTATCATAAAGTTATATTGACATGATAGTAAAATTAATAAGAAAAATCTACTTGAACAAAGTTGAATTTGTATACGTCCACACTATCGTGGCATGCTAAATTCATGGTGTTCAAGGTGTTGGTGAATTTCTTATTATTGTTTTGAGGGAATCAATATTTAGTTAATTCAAAAAGTTTTTTTTGTCCTACATAATTTTATTTATGTGATTCTTAGGATTTCAAAAAATGGGTTCTTTCAGTCCACTTATGGTGATTCTTAAAGAAAACAAACTTACTGGACCTAATTAGATTGACTGGAAACGTAATTTGTACATTGTTCTGACTGCTGAGGAGTACAAATATGTACTTATTGAGGAATGCCCACCTAAGCCTGATGCTAACTCTGATGAAGAGGTCAAAGAGGCTTATAAGAAGTGGAAAAAGGCAGATGAGATGGCGCGGTGTTACATTCTGGCATCTATGTCAAATGTACTGCAACATCAGCATCAGGCCATGACCACAGCTTATGACATGATGTATAACCTCAAGGAACTCTTCGAACATCAGAGTAGAGCAGCTAGGCAGTTTGCTATGAAATGTTTGATGAATACAAAAATGGCAGAGGGCACACCGTAAGGGATCATGTTCTCAAGATGATGAGTCATCTAAATGAGATGGAGATCCTTGGTACTGAAATCGATGGGAAACCCAGGTCGATATCATTCTTGGGACTCTGCCTAAAAGTTTTGATAATTTCTGCCATAATTACAACATGAACAAAAGGTTGTATAGTTTGGCAGAACTTACAAAAGAGCTACAGGATGCTGAATCTCTCTTTAGGCAGAGTGGTCATGTTTTTGTTTCTGAAAAGGCTTCTACTTCTAAGCCAAAAGGCGGTAAGAAGAAGAATAACATTCAGAAACAGGCAAACTTAGCAAAGAAGGGCATGGGACCTCAAGGCGCGGTGAAAAAGCCGAAAGGCAAATGTTTCAAGTGCAAAGGGTCAGGACATTGGAAGACTGATTGTCCACTTCTCAAACAAGGGAACAAAGAAGGTATATCTCATTTACTAGTAGTTGAAACATGTTTAGCGGTGTTATCTACCGGCACCTGGTGTGTAGATACAGGAGCCACTAATCATGTCTGCAATACATTGCCGGGGTTCCAGGAAACCAGACGGCTCAGTGATGGAGAGATATGCTTGTTTATGGGTGATGCTACAAAAGTATCGGTCGTTGCATTAGGAGATGTTACTTTATCTTTTGGTAGAAATAAGTCTTTGACATTGAGAGATTGTCTTTATGCACCTTCACTTAGAAAGAATTTAGTTTCTGTTTCTATGTTAGTTAAGGATGGATATTCAGTTTATTTTAATGACAATATTATTATTAGAAAGAATAAACATTTTATCTGTTCTGGTGCATTGGTTGATAATTTGTATGTCATTAATCCTATTTCGCCCACAATACAACTTATGGAAATGAATAATATGTCATCTAACTTAAATAAGAGAAAAGAACCTTCTTGTATGAACCAAACATATCTTTGGCACTTACGATTGGGGCATATTAACCTAAGAAGGATTCAAAGACTGGTTGAAGATGGACCTTTGAGTTCATTGGAAGTGGAGACACTACCAGTCTGTGAATCCTGCTTGGAAGGTAAAATGACCAAAAGGCCTTTTACGGCAAAGGGGTATAGGGCCAAAGATGTGTTGGAAATGGTTCATTCTAATTTGTGTGGACCCATGACTATCCAAGCTAGAGGTGGCTTTGAATATTTTGTCACATTTATTGACGATTATTCAAGGTATGGATATATTTATTTGATGCGTCGTAAGTCTGAGTGCTTTGAAAAATTCAAAGAGTACAAGGCTGAAACGGAGAAACGTCATAGAAAATGTATCAAGTCATTACGATCAGATCGTGGTGGCGAGTACCTCTTTGGAGAGTTTAGGGATTATTTATCGGAGGCTGGTATTGCATCCCAATTGACTGCACCTGGAACGCCCCAATAGAATGGTGTAGCCGAAAGAAGGAAGAAAACTCTTTTGGAGATGGTTAGATCAATAATGAGTTATTCGGATTTGCCAGATTCATTTTGGGGATATGCCTTAGAGACTACAGCTTATATTTTGAACTTGGTTCCTTCTAAGTCAGTACCTCTTACTCCCACAGAGCTGTGGATTGGGCATAAGCCTAGTCTAAAACATGTTCGCATTTGGGATAGTCCAACACATGTGCTGAATGGGAAAGCAGATAAGTTGGAATCTTGTACAAAAGTACGCTTGTTTATAGGCTATCCAAGAGGATCGAAAGGAGGTTTATTTTATAGTCCTAAGGATCAGAAGGTCATTGTTAGCACCAATGCCCGATTCTTAGAGGAAGACTATGTGATGAACCATAAACCCACAAGTAGAGTTGTTCTAGAAGAACTGAGATGTGAGGCACCAAGTACTTCAGTACCAACAGTACAAAAGGATGAACCACAAATAACTGCACAACGTGTCACAAATGTTACACCACAACCAATAGTGCCTCGTCGTAGTGGGAGGGTTGTGATACAACCTGATAGATATATATTCTTGGGAGAGTCGTCAGACTTCGTCCCTGAGGAACAAGATTATGATCCCTGTAGCTACAATAAAGCACTCCAAGATAAAGATACAGAGTCTTGGAAAAAAGCAATGATATCTGAAATAGAATCTATGGATTCTAATCAGGTCTGGGAGCTTGTAGAACCACCCGTTGGTGTAAAAGCCATTGGATGCAAGTGGGTCTTTAAGAGAAAAAGAGGATCAGACGGTAAGGTTGAAACCTTTAAAGCTTGGCTTGTAGCAAAAGGTTTTACTCAAAGAGAGAGTATCGATTATGAGAAAACCTTTTCTCCTGTAGCCATGCTTAAGTCTATTCGGATTCTTTTATCTATTGCAGCTCATCTCGATTATGAGATTTGGAAAATGGATGTCAAGACAGCTTTCCTTAATGGAAGTCTTGAGGAAGACATCTATATGAAGCAACCAGACGGGTTCATTAAAAAGGGCCAGGAGCATCTTGTTTGTAAGCTCAAAAAGTCTATTTATGGACTTAAGCAAGCTTCCAGATCTTGGAACATCTGTTTTGATCAGGTGATAAAATCCTATGGATTTGATCAATGTCAGGATGAATCATGTGTATACAGAAAGTGTGACGGAAACGTGGTGGTGTTCCTAGTACTTTACGTGGATGACATCTTGTTCATTGGAAACAATGTTAAGGTATTATCTGATGTAAGGGTATGGTTATCCAAACAGTTTGATATGAAGGACTTGGGAGAAGTAGGTCACATCCTTGGGATCAAAGTTCTACGAGATCGCAAGAAAAGGATGTTGGGCTTATCCCAAGCTTCCTATATCGATACTGTACTAACTCATTTTAGTATGCAAAATTCTAAGAAAGGTTTCTTACCTTTTAGACATGGAATTGCTCTATCAAAGGAGCAGTGTCCGAGGACACCTAAAGAGATAGAGAACATGAAGGCAGTTCCTTATGCTTCAGCAGTAGGAAGCTTAATGTATGCAATGCTATGTACGAGACCAGACATCTGCTTTGCCGTAGGCATGGTCAGCAGATATCAGTCTAACCCAGGACAAGAGTACTGGACTGCTGTAAAGCATATTTTGAAGTACCTGAAAAGGACTAAAGAGTATATGCTAGTTTACCAGGCAGATAGTTTAGTTCCCTTGGGGTATACAGACTCAGATTTTTAGTCAGATAGGGATTCCAGGAAATCTACCTCAGGTTATGTGTTTACTTTGGGAGCTGGAGCTATTGTGTGGAGGAGTATCAAGCAAAAATGTATTGCTGATTCTACCATGGAAGCCGAGTATGTGGCAGCCTCTGAGGCAGCCAAAGAAGCGGTTTAGCTCAGAAACTTTCTATTGGACTTGGATGTGGTACCTAGTTTGCCTAAGTCTATTACACTTTATTGTGATAATAGTGGTGCAGTTGCAAACTCGAAGGAACCACGAGCCCATAAGACAGGCAAACACATTGAGCGCAAGTACCACCTGATACGAGATTTCGTAAAGAAAGGAAAAGTTGCTATGATCAAGATAGCATCAGCCGACAACCTAGCTGATCCATTTACAAAGAGCTTACCAGCTAAGGCTTTTGACAGTCATGTTGAGGGAATGGGAGTCAGATGTGTAGCAGCATGGCTTTAAGTATAAGTGGGAGATTTGTAACAGTATACTGAAAAGCAATACTTTGAGTATAAGTGGGAGATTGTTAGGGTTATATACTAAAAGCATCACTTTTGTAGTAACCTTATTTCCTTCAATTTTGAATGAGAATCATATGGGCAAATGTTTACATATTGTATTTGTTGCAAGTATTAATGCAAATGTCTGATATTCTATATTGTAGATAATATGGTGTGTGGTGTCACACAAAAGATCATATTATCAGTTTCCTATGGAGTATATAAATAGTTCACAACCTAGATGGACTTGGACAATCTATTGGAAAGGTTGTAGTGTAATCTGGTATTAGTCTATCTTGACTATAGGTTTACACTAGTACACTTTGTGTGTATTGAACATGACCACTTGAGGTTGTTCTCTTTGTACTGACTACATAAGAGAACAAACACCTCTATTATTATGGATGCTTGTACTCTTAATCCGGATATAATAACGGACATGTATATGCAATGTATATTACTTTGACTCATAAAAGAGTGAGATTCATTATGGATCAACAACCTCTATGAATTGGGTAATAACATTGTATGTATGATGGGCTGTTGATTATAAATGGAATCCATGTCCCGATATATCGGGTTGATGATGTCCTCTTAAGGAGCTCATAAGGATTGTCATGTAAACCCTGCAGGTGGATTATATCCGACATGGCAAATAAAGTTGAGCGGTACTACTTAAGGATAAAAGATGTCGAATCAATATAGTTGTTAGTAACTTAATTTGATCGACGGACATACGATATCTTAACATGGGGAGCCAAACGAGCATATAATAAAAGGAGCCCACAAACATAATTTAGGATTAGGGAGGTAGTGCAACAATAGCTCATTAGTGGATCGAGCTATTGTTAATGGGACTGGATTGTGTGTTCGGGCTGAACACGGGATATCCAGATCCGTTAGGAGGCCTAACCCTAATTTCTCCTCATGGTCCCTGCCGTAGCCTATATATATCCTCTATTCTCTGGCCGCCAGATTAATGATTAGAAATCTGAAATTTTCTCTAAATTCGTGATTCACGTAAGGAGAGAAAGAGAGTGCTGCCAAGGAGAAGAAAAGGTTGGGAGATCGTCGCCCACACGACGTCCAACTCGAGGAAGGAATATGTACAGAAGATCTTGGGGTCGTCCGCTCGAGATTGCCAGGAATTACTTGTCTCCTTTCTGCCGCAGGTATAATTCGTGAACCCTAGTTTCCGCCTATGAAGGGTTAGAACACGTATTTGATCTGTTTAACTTTCTATCGATCAATACGCACACCAAAGGAAGGGTCCTGGGAATCCCCAGTTCCATCAACTTTTACATTTTCATATATATGATATATTTCTGTGATCTCGCTACTAACATTTTTTAATAGTTAATATTCTCATGTCTACTCTATTTACCCCCCTCTAGAGTATATCGCTCTGCATTTTAATCCTACAACTCTTCCGCAATTCATGCATAAGTAACAAACGTTGAAGAAACGTAGAGATAATATAAAGATAATAAACAAATTTCACAGAAAGATTATAAATGAAGCAGTAGCTAAAAATTAATGCTAGCATAAGTGCATACGAAAAAGAGACGATAGACACTGAATTGAAAACGCATAAAAATAATAAGAGTTTGAAAAATATCAACTCATCATCTCAAACATAGAACTGCATAAAAGAAATACTAATACTATCTTGGAATGTAGGAACATTTCCAAGAATACATAGTCATAGACAGAGTCTAAATAAGTTAACATCTAGACAAGTATAGTAACGTCTAGATCAAGTCCTCATTATCGTCCGTACGATCAGTAGTAGCACCATATCCAGAAGGACCAATCCCAGAAGTGCCAGCTCTATGAGATGGGTGTGGAGTAGCACCAGAACCATGGTACCAATCATATGCGTTACCTGGCTCAAAGAGATAATGAACCGCCTCATCCTCATATCGGTATCCAGAAATAGTAGGATCTCGTGGAAGAGAACTGACATGATGACCAGTTTGGGAAAAATACAGATCCATAAAAGAGTTTGCAAGTGTCTGAAATCGACTGGCATTGTGGAACTCTTGTTCCCTCAATGCGTCAGTCACAAACAATCGCAAGGAGTTGTGCTCATCCAGCTAAGCATGCCGCATATCATCCAAATGCTGATGAAGACCCTCAAATAACATATGGTAAGTCTGAGGTGGAGAAGGTGGTACAGTAGAAGGAGCATGAGGGACAGATGTACTACGACAAGAGAGCTGAAGATGCTTGGGCTCAAAGTCACAAGAATGAGAGGATAAGTCAATCTCAAAGTGCTGAAAATAATAGGAAGGATCATCACATAGAGGAGATTCCTCTTCATCTCGCGACACCTAGCCATCATCTGGATAATCGTCTTAGGGACAGAAAATGGAATCCCATGACGAATGTGGTAGAGAGCAGACATTTCAAGACTAGTTACATCGTCTTTTAAATTGGATTTTGGTAGTATAGTAGAATAAACAATACGATGAAACTAATAAATGAACAAGTTCAAGTGCATGGCTTTGAACTTGCTGGGACATCAGGGGCACAAAGTTGAGTCATAAAATTGTTCAAAGTCGTATCGTTTGGAAAATCAAAGTCAGTGATATCGACAAACGACTCACCTACATTTGGAATTTGTAGGATCTTTTAGGGGCACAAAGTTGAGTCTTAAAATTGTTCAAAGTCATGTCGTTTGGAAAATCAAAGTCAGTGATATCAACAAGCGGCTCACCTACATTTGGAATTTGTAGGATCTTCGCTAAATATTTATCATTTAATTGAACATTTATGCCTACGACACGACTTTTAACAAGATAATCATTATCGGCTAAAGTAAAATTGTAATAAAATAGCCGAATTGTATTTGTGGCAATGGAAAATGAGTGTGCAACAAGGTTGTGCAATCCCAAAGTTTCAAAGTAAGGGTTTGTGAGACAAAAAAATTGTCCACTTTATCGGTGTGCCGGGGCAAATGTTACGAATTGAAAAATTCGTATATCATAACAATGATTGTTCAAGATTTTCGAAGAAAAATCATTGAATGCCCGGTCGTCCATTCGGACGGTCGAAAAGAGAGGTCCTTGGATAGGATCTGAAGATGAGGCTTCTTCACTAGCCATCTTCTTTCTCTTAAAGGGATTATGGATTCTAGGCATGATTTCTAATAAAAATATAAAATTTCTATAAAAATTTGAAATTGAGAAACGGATAGATGGAAGAGATTATACCTTCTCAAAATCAAGTATGTGGAAGAGAAGGAGATTCCACTCTCGAATCCAATGTTTGGAAGCAAAATTCCAAGAGAGTAGAGAGAAATCAAAGAAGGAAAAACTAGGATTTCGGTGCTTTTCGTGCGGCTGCTGGTTCTGTTTGGAGAAGGAAGACGAAAAGAAAAGTTGGCCACTCAGTTTCTGTTTTAAAATACCCGACGTCAGTCGAATTCGAGCCAAATTCGTGTCGTGTTCGTCTAAAGCTCTGTTGAGGTATTTTGTACAGAAAAAATGTCACTTTTATATTCATCATTCTTTTTCAATTATTTAATTCCAAGTTTACTAATTTTAAATTTTAATTAATATAATTAAAATAATTTTATGAATTAAATTTTATTATGTAGTGACTACCTCAGATTAGCTGTAGAGGTACTGTCCCCGCTAATGAAGGTTCACATGAGAACGTTTAAGTACCGTTTTACTTTAGTCGTAAGCGTGATGACTGACAGATCCTTTTTAGGCTTGTCTCGAAAATAGTTTTGCATGTTAAAAAATAATTAATATGATAAAATTAATTAATATTATTGACATCTAAATTTCATAATTCTCGACGTAAATAATTGAACGATCTTCCGCTAAAGGTTTTTTAAAGATGTCAGCCAATTGTTTCTCTATGTCTATATATTCTAGATTTATGTCTCCATTTGCTTGATGGTCTCTAAGAAAATGATGTCGAATCTCAATATGCTTAGTGCGAGAGTGACATATATGATTCTTAGTCAAGTTGATAGTGCTAGTGTTGTCACAAAAAATGGATATGTTTCTGTAGTATAAACCAAAATCTTCTAAGGTTTGTTTCATCCATAAAATTTGTGCACAACAACGTCCTGCGGTGATATAATTGGCCTCAGTAGTCGATAATGCAACAGAATTTTTTTTTGCTAAACCAAGAGACTAGAGCCTTACCTAGGAAATGACACGTCGCAAGTACTTTTTCTATCCACTTTGCACCCAGCAAAATTAGCATCCGAGTAACCGGTTTGGTCTAAGGGCGTAGTTTTGGGATACCATAAGCCAACAGAAGAAGTATCTTTATGGTATCGAAAGATACGCTTAACTGAGCACAAGTGTAATTCCTTAGGGATAGCTTAAAATCTTGCACACATACAAACACTAAACATTATATCAGGGCAACTAGCAGTCAAATAAAGTAAGCTATCAATCATACTTTGATACTTACTTATGTCGACATGTTTGCCTTGTTCATCTATATCGAGCTTGGTTGAAGTGCCATTAAAGTGCCAAGAGGTTTGATGGATTCCAGATCGAACTTCTTTAGCAAATCTTTTGTGTACTTAGCTTGAATGATGAACGTCCCATTGTTGGTTTATTTAGTTTGCAGTCCAAGAAAGAGTTTGAGTTCTTCCATCATGCTCTTCTCAAACTCATTCTGCATATACTTGGATAATTCTTGACAGAGAGATTCATCAGTAGATACAAAGATAATATCATCAACATAAATTTGAATTAAAAGTAGATTTCCATTAAAAGACTTAATAAAAAGTGTAGTATCAACCTTGCCTTTTGAAAAACCATTATCAAGTAGAAAAGAGCTTAGACGATAGTACCAAGCATGAGGGGCTTGTTTTAAACTGTATAAGGCTTTCTTCAACTTGAATACATAATCAGGGTTTTTAAAATCAATAAAATCGGGAGGTTGAGCTACATAAACTTCTTTTTTATAAAACTGTTAAGAAATGCGCACTTTATATCCATTTGAAAAAGTTTAAAATTATGAAAATATGCAAATGCACATAACATGCAAATGGGTTCTAATCTCCAAACTGGGGCGTAGTTCTCATCGTAGTCAATATCTTCCTCTTGGTTGTATTCTTGAGCTACGAGTCGAGCCTTGTTACGAGTGACTAAACCATTCTTATTTAATTTATTTCAGAATACCCAGCGGGTGCCAATAATCGGACAATCAATGGGCTTGGGAACAAGTTCCCAAACTTGATTCCATGCAAATTGGTTTAATTTCTCTTATATAGCATCTAACCAATAGTTAACACTACATGCTTCTTCAATAGTCTTAGGTTATAGTTGTGAAATAAATACAACATAAGAAGCTATATCTTTGGTAGAGGAACGAGTACTTATGCCCTTGGTGATCTCACCTATTACCAAGTCCTTGGGGTGGTCAGCCATAAACTTCATCCTTTTTGGTAGGCTGCTAAGGAAGCTGGTTCAGGATTCTGGTTCTGTAGGTGTCTTGCTTGGTGTACTGATGTCTTCATTATCATCATCGATTGTATGTTGATTTAGTTCATCGAATGTAACATTTATTGATTCTTTAATGATCATTGTCCTTTTGTTGAAGACTTGGTACCCTTTGCTTTTGGCCGCATAACCTAAAAACATACCTTCATCGACCTTTTCGTCAAATTTACCAAGATTATCTTTAGTATTAAGAATAAAAAATTTACAACCAAAGATTTGAAAATAAAAAACTGTGGGTGTTCTATCAAACCATAACTCATAGGGAGTCTTCTTCAATTTAGGTCGAATTAGAACCCTATTGAGAACATAACAAGCAGTATTAATAGCTTCTGCCCAGAAATATTTGGATAGACTAAACTGGTTTAATATTACACTAGCCATTTCAGATAGATTTTTGTTATTACATTCCACAACTCCATTTTATTGTGGAGTCCTAGGACAGGAGACCTCCTGAAAAAATCCATGTGTGTCACAAAATTGCGCAAATTCTGCATTCTTGAATTCGTCGCCATGATCACTTCAAATACGAGTGATCATGAAGCCTTTCTCATTTTGGACTTTCTTACAAAATGTGACGAATTCAAGTAATGCATCATTTTTACGTGCGAGAAAGTATACCCACGTGTATATAGAGAAGTCATATACTATTACAAATGCATATAACTTACAACCTAGGCTAGCAATTCTACTAGGCCCAAATAAAGTTATATGCAGTAAATGTAGAGGTCTAGTGGTACTTACTATATTTTTGGACTTAAAAGTGGATCGGGTAGCTTTTTTTTCACATTTGCTACATACCGTATCCTTCTTGAAAATAATGTCCAGTAAGCCTCGTACCAGTTTTTTCGTGGATAATCTTGAAATTGTGTCCATATTTGCATGACTAAGTCTTATGTGCCATAGTTGACTCTCATCGTTCTTGCCTAGTAAGCATCTACCTGCTTTGTTAGCATCTTCCAATAAGTAAAAAACATATATATTGTCTACCCTAATACCTTCAAAGATAGTACTACCAGTTGAGCTATCAACTATATTACATTTGTCTTTGACAAAGTTAATACCAAAACCATGGTCAGCTAAATGGCTTATGCTGAGGAGATTATGTTTTAACTCAGTTATAAGACAGACATCTTTAATCACAGGGTAGGGAGCCTTACCAATGTTTTCGATACCTACTATATACCCTTTAAAATTATTACCGAATGAGACGTATCCTTCTTTCTTCTTCGATAGTGTTGCAAATAAAGAATCATCACCGGTCATGTGCCGTGAGCAACCGTTGTCGAGGATCCACTTGTTTCACGCATGAGTAGGGTGTTCCACCTACAGAAAAGTTTGCAGATAAAACTTTTGGTACCTAATGCTTGTAGGGTCCGGATATGTTAGTCTGTAGTATCCATTCATACATATTCAAATCAACTAACTTTCTTACTCTACATGCAAAAAAAATATAACCAATGGTGCCACAATAGTGACATCTAGCATGATGAGTGTTAGGTGCAGTGTGTTGTGCATGATTGGTAGGTCTTAGTGTTCTAGTTGGATATTTGTAGTAGAATGAATATTGGTTAGTCTTCTTACACAAAGGTTTGGTTGTGTTTGGTCTGACAGTATTGGGTTTGACTGTGTTCCGATGTTTCGGTAATTGACACGTGTTAGGGTAAGAAGCAGCAGCTTCAGGCTGTTTTCCTAACCTAATTTTCAACTTTTTTGAGGTATCATAAAGTTTGTAGTAAGCTGTGAGTGCATCATTTCTGACTAGTACACATTTATGGCTTTTCTTCTCTTTCAGTAAATCTTTATCAAATTTAGCGATGGTCTTATCTATTTTTTGGACAAACGTGTAGTATCGTATAGTTGCAACTTGACAGAAGAAAGCTCACCATTCTCGCTAGGGTTTACATTACTTCTAACCTTAACTAGTAAGTAGGTAAGTCTTCATATTTTACCTTTGTACTCTTTGAGTACCTTCTTAGAGTTTTGATACTTGCTAAGTAGCTTTCTGTGGTCATCTAAGATGTCACTAAAAGCATCACCTACCTGTTCAAAGGTAAAATCATTTTATGTATCAAATAGAGGGTTTGAGTTAAACTGATCATACGCCATCAAGCTGTAAACCCCTTAAATTTCTTCTACGATTTTTTTATAAATTGGTATTTAATGGTATTTAATTTGTACTTTGTATTTGTATGGCGCATGCAAGTTCGAGTTCTCGTAATTGTACGTCGTATGCAAATTTGTATTTTTCGTATTTGCTCGTCGAGTGTGAATATGTGCGAGGTACATATTTTTAGAAAACATTTTTATTATATAGAAATATAGCTTTCAAAATAGTAGGTGATAAATATTATTTATCTTATTGCTAAAAGCTGCATAAAGCATCGCATTGAGAAATTTTCAAAACTTTATTTTATTTATTAAAGAAAGACTATTTTAGTTATTGGTAATTTAGAAAGTAGGTTTAATATATTTATTCTAGATTTATGAGAGGTACATGAATTTCATTCATGTATATATATATTGATTTTCGAAATTAATTATTATTATAATTTATTATTTATGAGAATAATATTTGAAATTTTGCTTGAGTTAATATTTGATTAAATATGATAATTTAAATAAAAAAAGATTTTATTTACAATATTATTAGATATATTTTAATTTAAAAGATAGTAATTATCTAGAGTCAATTTGGATTGGAATGTACTGGATTTAAATTGATTTGAAATAAATGGCGAGTTATCTATGGGGAGTTTAAACATCCCAATTCTTATCGAAGTAGGAGTTTCCACCTCCTATATAAGGAGAGGCTCTTTGCTCCTTTTTCCATAATTCCACAACTCCAAATTTTTTTATCACAAGTTGTGCATCATGTCCGTGTCCCCTTCCCATCCACTATATCCTTTTCTTCTACATATACATCATCACATCTGTGTCCAACAAACGTGGACACATCTCCTCGTCACCGTTACCGTGTCGGACACACTCGATACGGCCCAATTACTAGCAAACCCTAATCCTAACCCTACCCTCCTAGCCGCAGCAGCCTCCCCGATGCCTCGACTCCCCAGCCGTCTCCTTCCACAAAACTACCGCCCTTTCTTCCTGTTGTATCCCCCAACACCTCTAATCACCCTCCGACCTCGACCACCTAGCCACAAGCCCCATCCTCACCACCACAATAGCGGCCAGCAAAACAACCACCATCTTCGTCATCATCACCACCACCAACCGAACCGAAAAACCCCAAACCACATCAATCCATCGACAAACACGAGAAACTCACCTCCAACTCCCCAAGCGCCGCGAAACTCCACCACAGTACTCCTTACTCGTGCTGCCATCAGCCTCTTTGATCCACCTCATTCGCGGCCACCAGTGCCATCCACGCCAGGCCGCATCCGACCCCAATCCGCGGTGAATCACTCCGGTGCCCGGCATTCACAGAACCGGGCTCGGGCGAGCACCCTTTGCCGCTCTGGCCGCACCCTGCCGCCCATGGTTGGACCCCAACCCAGTCTCGTACGTTCGCCCCAGAGTGTCGTCCGCCGTGGCGCCGTGCCGCCAGCGTCCGGTGAGCATCCCGCTCCTCCCGTCTTTCCTCCTTGACCCACAACCGCCGGTGACTCCTCCCACTCGGTCGGCCACTGCACACAGCCGCGTCGCCTCCGCTGTAAGTCCCCTCTTCTTTCCCTCTCTGATCTCCTTCCTTCTCTCACAGCTCTCCCTCTCATTCTTCTACTTCTGCTCCCTCTTACCCTCTTTCCCCTCTCACTCCCTTTCCCTTTCTATAATAATTAGAGGAGCACAGCCTTTATTTTTGGTATTTTTTATATATATTTTACTTTACTTATTCTTCTTTCCTTTTAGATTTTTGCTCTCCACCAAACACTATATTGTTTGCTTCTTTCATCTTCCTCAAGAGAATGAGCAGGTGTGTGCTGTCAGTGTGCTATTATGGGGTTTGTTACTTTTTTTTTATTTTGGTTCGTTGTTTTGTCAATTTCTTTTCCTTTGTTATCATTATTATTATTAATCAGTTACTATCCTTGTAGTTTTTATTATCATTAATATTATTGTTATAAATTTCTATTAATTTATAAATTTCTATTAATTTCTAAAATACATATATCTTGTTAAAAACAACATCTATGTATATAAATTTCTATTAGTTTCATTGGTTTTATTATAGTTAATTTAATATTTTATATTTTCCAAAGTATATATCTAAAAAGTGTTTCGACTACTAAAATACAATCTTCAAAGATTTATGAATTTTTCCAAAAAAATAAAATTATATATATATATATATATATATATATATATATATATATATATATATATAATATATATATATATATATATATTTTATATATATATATATATATATATATATATATATATATATATATATATACATTGGCGGAAGTTTTCCGCCAATGTAAAAGGAGCACCCCGTGTGCCCACAGCTCCAGGACATTTTGGTCCTCCGTTCTTCCCTAACTCCCCTACTCGTGCTGGTTTTGACATCCCCTTCTCTCCCTCTTCTTTTTGGTGGTATACTTGTATAGGCTTCGGCATTTTGCGCCTTGTATACTTGCTCCGGCTTCGGTCTTCGAGCCTTCATTAATAAAAGGGGGTTTAAATATATATATATATATATATATATATATATATATATATATATATATATATATATATATATAGTTTCTAAAAAAATATATATATATATATATATAGTTTCTAAAAATTACAAATAATTTCTATTATGATTTTTAAATATGAACAAGAAGCTTCCAAAAAGATATATGTAAATAATTTCTAGATAAGTTGTGAATATTTTCTAAATAAGTGTATAAGAAAATTTCTTTTCTAAATCGATTTCTCTCCTAGATTAGATTCTTGATCATGACTAATCATATTCCCTATTTTCTTGTAAAATTGGACTTCTATATATCGACCTCGGCTAGTCGAACTATTCTGGACTTGTCAGATCGTTACACCACACCCGGCGTCACACCAGGCAAGACATTTTACTATTTTTGTTTAATTACTTGCTCGATATCTGTCACGACCCACACCCAGTGTAGGGGCACGAGAAGTGGGTACGTCCAGCCTACGCTGCAGTGTCGACGGTAGAACGCTGTCCTAGGTCACATACATCTAACAAATATAAGGTACCTGTACAGTGTATACACTCCAAACGGAGGACAATACAGAAATGTACAGCTCAATCACAACTAAGGTAGAAGTATGATAAGATAGATAGATAATAAAAATCATCAAATGAAATACAAATAGGAGAAGAAGTCAAAATGTCTAAGATAACATCTCCACAACATCTAGAATAACAAAATTCCAAATAAGTACATAAAGTATCCTAATAAGACAAGACAATAAAGTAAGATAGAAGTCTAAGCTAACTAGCCTAAACTATAGGGGTGACATCCTCGACTGCTGCTGGATCCTGCTAAAGGTCCAAGTCGCAGGTGTCATCTATGGCAGCTCCATAATAGGTAGGGCAAAGGTCCTTGTCATCCTCTGTAATATTTTCAACAGGTCCAGTCAGGACAGGAACGAGCACATAATCTCAATAGTTCATATCAAGACAGAAATATAAAGCATGCATTAGAGTAAAATACATGAAACGCTGAAAGAAAGTACATGTAGTAAAAGAGAGAACTGTAATGTAAATAGCTACTATAAGTAGAGAACTATCAGTGAATAGTGATGTAGAGTACAAGATTGACATGTGAACGGCTTGAATTTGCACATGATTACAATAAGAGTTTATTCAATGACCATTGGGATTATTCACATGACTGCTTCTACTCCCCCGTACCCCAATCAATACACAAGGTTCCAGACAAATTATGTTATTATACAATATTTCACATGGGGGCCCATAAATGGGTGCACATGAAAGTATACATGAGGGCTCTGTGAGCATGAGAGTATATGAATCACAAGATTGTACATGAATAATGAAAACACAAGAGTACATGATGAAAGTGAAACACACATGACATGATGTATCTGATGCTCTCGAGGGGGGATAACATCTCAATATAAATATCCATATAGTACTAATCCATGTTAACAACGTGACAGCATCAAGTAAAGTAATCTAGAACAATAATATAAATCCTAGCAAGTATAAAATAATCAGAGAATGTACTCGCCTGATATCCTGAGTATCTGGTCAGTGTAGATGTCCAGACAGAGTAGATGAGTCATGTTTAGAGCAACACATGTCACAACATGTCCAAAATGGTAATACTGAAGATTACAATGCATTCTATATGAATTCTAGGTCATTTTAGACTAAAGTCAAGTCTTGGTCAACTCTGGTCAACTTATAAAGTCAAACTAGGTCAACCAAGCTATTCTAGGTCTAAACCTAGTTTAACAAGTCATTCTAGACTAAAGTCAACCCTTGGTTAACTCTAGTCAACTACACTAGTCAAACTAGGTCGAGTCCTAGCCCAATCAAGTCTCACTAAGCCTAACCAAGTCTAGCCTAGCACTCGCACACAATCACAAGGTCAACACAAGCATCACACACAAATACAATATATATATAACACACAGGTATATACAATACACATATATGACTATTGCCTATATTACAAGGCAATGTACAAATTCACATATGCATAGAAGAGGGGTGAGTAATACATGAATGTGAACATGGCATAGGGTTTAGTGCAATCAGACAATGGGGTGTTAATGTGTGTGTGTGTGTGTATGTATAGGCAAGGGAGTGGTGTGTGGTTGTGCTCAGTAAAGAGGGGGGACAGAAATCAGTGAACAATTTAATAATCAAAACCTAAACCTATATCCAAATCCAAATCTCAGTTTTGCATTAACATACAATCTCAAATTTTCAGTTGTAATACATAAACTCAGTGACACCTAAGGTTCATGAACTTAAGTTCTCAGATTAATCAAAGTACATTCACAAGTAATGAACCAACTCATATATCACATAAGTTCACAGGTTTAAATATAAAATTCAGTTTATCATTCACAGTTCGAAATATGAAAACTCAGTTAATTGGATTCTCAGGAAAACAAATCAAGTTCGGAATTTCTCAGGTTTAAGATAATTAAGTTCTCGGTTCATATGCATATATTCTCAGGGTTAAGTTTTAACAAACTCAGGTAATGCAATGTGTTCACAACTTAACATTTGAAAACAGGTTATACTTTATATTCAGTTTCAAACCAAAAGCACACAGTGAACTATAAACTCAGTCTAACTTTATCTAAATCTCAGTTAACTTAAATTAGCATTAGATTCAAATTCTTAGCATTTCAATTTAAATTTCAGGTTCACTGTATATGAATTCATTCTCAGTTCATCATCAAACAGTGAGCAAAACTCAAACTCCGATTATCAATATGAATCTCAGGTATTTCATACATCATTACAGTTACAAAATAACATCTAAACTTCCTATTTAAACACTCAAAAAGAACTCAATTTCACATTCGAAAACAGTATAATATATAAGTATCAGAGTAAAAGGGAAACCCGACCGACTTTGTAAACCCAAAAGATTTGGAAGCCCCAAATGAATATCAAATTCGAACCTCAAATTATCCTAGTATTATAACATCTAAATCACAGTTGGATATCTATATTTAACTTCATAATTAAACATTTAAAGAACTCGAAAACACAGTGAACATTCTCAGTATCAGAGAATAAGTAAAACCCGACATCCAAACCAAAATGTGATTCAAAAAACTAATTAATCAACAATTTAAAGTGTGCAGACATTAGGGGCAGTAATATGTGTCAGTGAAGATTATGTGTTCTCAGGGTTCAATATAGGTTGACAGTGAGCAATTTCCAGGTTTTATGTCTGTGTGTGTTTACAGGGACATGAAAGGGGTACACATCAATCAAACCTGAGAATGAAATCTCAGTTTTCAAACAGTATACAGACAATTAGGCATGTTATATGTTTCATGGGGTTGCATTCGTGTCCAACAAACAGGACACGAGGTGTCCAAACAGTCAACAGCACACACAGACACGCACAGACTACACTGTCTTGTGCGACCGGTACACGAGCTCGTAGATACGACATGAGGCACGACACGTCTCATGCTCATGTCCACGTATAGCCCACATACAGGACTACATAAATGACACAACACAAGACACATTCGACACGTGTACGTGTGATACGACACGCGTATCAGTGAGTGATTTTTCGCACGTGTGTACAGTGGTCGAATCAGTGCAAGTGTAATAACGTGTCCGATACGACACGAGGTGTCCTGAAACTCGAGGGGGGGTCGGTCGGTGATGGCCTCCACCTCTTTGCCAAGTGGCACGTGTCCATGTGGCACGTGTCCATGTGGCGTATCGTATCCGCGAACAGGGTCGGGTAGCAGGGCGCTGTGCCGCAGTCCTGTTTACAGGTTCATGTCCAGATTTGGACACAAAATAGATACAAAATTGTGCTCAGTCCCGGGGGGATTCAAAACACACATATAGGGCTACACAATCATGAAATTAGTTTTGAAAATTACCAAAATAAATTCCTATGTGTCATTTCGTCAAACACCTAAACAATGGCATTGACACGTGTCTGATACGGACACCAAACTAATTCTAATTCCTACCAAACTTTACCTACAGCTACGGGACACCTAGATGGATGCATCTATGGAATAAAATCAGGAATTTAGGGTGATTTATAGAGATTACCTATAGTGATCCAATCTCCAATAAAAAGCCCCAATTAGTGAAGTCTCCTTCCTCAAGCTATATCCCAATGAGCTCCCCTCCTTGCAAGCTAGCCTCCTTCTCCTTCTACTCCAGATTTGGGATCAAGTACAAAATATTGGGATCAATTTAGTGGAGGAATTGGGAGATTTGATGAAAGGGGAAAGAAATTAGGGTTTCCTACAAGGAGGTGTTCTAAAATAGGCAAGTGGCTATGAAGAGAGACTTTGTAGGCTAAAATTAGGTTTAATTTGGGCTGTTGTGGCTATCCCAAGTAAGAGCTAGGGTTAGGATTTCTCACGGTGGGCTTTCGGCCAAGATTAGTAACTAGCTAGTTCAACTCCTTAACCAAAAAGTCCAATGCACTAAACTCTCTCAATCCTCTCATGAACCCTAGTCACACTCAAGTCTGCTAAGACCAACTTAAGTTAGATTAGGGTCCCACACCATGCTAACTAAGTCACCAAAGTCAAAGTCAACTCTAGGCTAGTCTCTAAAGTCACAAATAGCAAAAGTCAAAAATAACAACCATCAAACAAATAATAACAAATAATTCCAAGAACCCAAAATAACCAAAATACCCCTCGGCCAAAAATGGTAATTAATACATCCTAATCACATGGTTAGGCTCTAGGTTAGACAGTCTCAAAGGTTTTACTAGCAAAACACCAAAATTACAAATCACCAATAAAAATAGTTTTAAAATGATTAAAAATTACCAAAAATTATATCATGATTTAAATATCATTATTAAAAGATTAAAATTATAAAAGTTAAAATTACTCTCATTTAGAAAAATGGATGTTACAATATCATGCATACTTTTTATTTATTTATAGCAAATATAAACTCGTTCTTTCAAAATTGTATGTAGATACAAATTACTATACTTTAGTTTTCTTTATGTATTTGGCCTAGAGTTAAGGGACCACCCTTTGTTTGTGTCACATTTATTGGCCTCGACACCTGTGTTCCACGAAGTCGCGAGTCGCATATAGATACAAAATTGTGTGCTGACTGATCATCGGTGCGTACAGGCCGTACGTTAGGATATAACTACTAATAGTTATGGATGTCTAGAAGACTTAGCAGTTATTAGGAATATCGTGATGCGGATACAGCACGTGTAGTACATGGGGAGGGAGAAGACAGCTATTAGGCGTAAGTTCTTTCGCTCTTTTACCTTCCTCTAGATGCCATTAGTGACTCAGTCGAGTACTAGTGGCTATACATTTACTTTTCTCTAGATGTCGTTAGTGACTCACCCGAGAGCTAGTGTGTCGTGTATTTATTTCATTATTTTCTCTAGATGCCATTAGTGTCTCGGTTAAAATGCTAACGCGTCGTGCCTCTATCTTCGAAAAGCTCCTGCGTGGAACGTTATCTTCAAAGTGCATTTTCACATAGAATGGTTAAGGACCTTTATCTGATTTTCGATTGAGCTAACTATATTCAGTTTATGGCATGATATTATGTGTCTTATTATGTCCCTCTGAGGACTTGGTGATTTCTCCAGGTGTGCTTTTGTGATGTTGCGCATGTGCTCTAGCCAAGGCCATGACTTGCTCTCTTCCTTCAAGGATGATTGCACTTGAATCGTCTTCGCATCGCTCGACAAATTTTTTAATTTTATATTTCTCTCTTTGTTGGTAGTAGATTTGTCTCCGCCCAACGACTTGTGTAAACAATTCATAAGTTATTATAAATTATTTCTTCTTTATTTGTGGATGAGATTAGTGTCGTAGCTTTCTACACTTTACAGCTTATGTATACATACGATGATTTCATATATTGGAGTATACTTGGAGTATACTTCGTATGTATGCAGTTGGCATGATTACGTTCCTAATCCTATGTATTTTGGGACTGAAGGGTTACATATTTTTGTGGTGGCCCATGCAGGTCTAGTTTTCCGTTTCGGTTACGTTATTGTACCGAGCGGTCCTGCACATAGGATTAGAATCTAGGATCTCATCCACTTGCTTGATCTTCTTTTAGACTCCCAATTTCCAACTCTCGATCGACTCACTTGATTTGCATCTTACTTGAACTTTTTCTACCGTAACCATTACTTTCCGTACTTAATGGCAGTTAGGAAGATGACTACATGAGTATATGATCATAGGTCAAACATATGGATAGAAGGATTGCATTAGCAAGTAGTATTCATTAAAAATCCTATTTTGAGTTATAAAGGCAAGTTTACTTTAAGGATCCAAGAACCCTATCTTCCTTAAGGTATGATCTTATAAGAAGGATTAGTTGATTTTAAGTTGGGTAGTAACGATATTACTGTAGAAGCATGGAAAAGAACAGAAAAATCCATGCGGCTCAAAACATAGGGAGTCGCATGCGGTTCAAAGAATCTCTCAGAGCTTCATGCGGCTCAAGAGTTTTATGCGGCTCAAAAGTCGCCAACATAGCCATGCGGCTCGAGTAGAAGCCACGTGGCCTTATGCGGCTCGCCTCTACAGCTGGCCATTAAGCAGCGGTCTCATTTAATGCTCTGACAAAACAAGGCAGCTCTGACATAAAGGTGAACTGACAGCTCTGACATAAAGCTGCAAAATGTTGACTCTGACATAATGGCGTGCTCCTAGGGAAATGAAGAAAATCTCTATAGCTGGCACGATCCATCAAATCCCAGATTTTTCCATACGATTTTGATACGTGGCCAGCCGCATGCGGTTCAGGTGGAGGCCACCCCCATGCGGCTGCTACTCTCATGCGGCTCGGATCATGGGGGCCATCTTCATGTGGCTCAAATCCTGATAAGCCACCTCCATGCTGCCGCTACTCTCATGCGGCTCGGATCATGGGGACCATCTCCATGCGGCTCAAATGCTGAGAGGCTACGCCCATGCAGCCTTGACACGTGGCCAGCCTTATGCGATTCAGTTGGAAACCACCCACATGCGGCTCAGATTTTGGAGGCAACACCTATGCGGCTGCCACCTTTATGCGGTTCAAATCTTGAAAAGCCACCCTCATGCGGCTCTATCAAGACACCCTGTCCCTGTGGCTCACGGTTAGGACACGTGGCAGATGATCAGTTTCCCTCGTGTCCCTACGGCTCGCAGCATAATGATGGTTGGACACGTGGCACCAAATTAATTAAGATTTATCAACAAATCCCAACAACCAGATTTAGTGCAATCATCATAAATACCCAGATCAAATCAGATTTATTGCAATCAAGCAGATTGAACACGTGGCAGGAGATCCGAGCTTGTCATAATAAATCACGAAAGTTCGTGACAATCAACATTAATTGCCCATACGGATTTGGCGCAATCAACATTAACTGCCCAGATTTATTGTAATCAAGATTAACGGCCCAGATTAACTGCCAACAAAACAGGATCAAGGAAAATGGTAATTAATCCCCAAACTGCCGACTTTTCAAGGGGCAATCATTGCAAACCCTAATGATCACACCCCACTCCTATAAATAGCAAGATGCTATTCCCTTGTAAACCCCCCGGCTGGATACACAGAGAGACAAAGGCACGTACAGAAGAGTCTCCCCACACATTTCGAGAGCATTTCTTCATCAGAGCCAAGGCTACGTCCGATCGTCCAAGGAGTAAGGCAGAGCTGTCGTCGCTTTTTCGAGCCTCTACCGTCACCCCCTAGAATCAAAAATAAACAATCGTACTTAGATTGCTGTACCTAGGTTTTCATTCCTAGGCTTTCTTGATACGAGCGAGTTTGTATTGTGAGTCTAAGTTCAGTCCTCCTATAAAATTATTCTGTACTTTTACAATCAATGGCAAACAATTACCAACTTCGAAAGATAGTAGATTTTTTTACTATGTAGTAATCACCAGAGGATTAATAAAAGATTGAGAAAACGAATTAATTTTTTATCTTGAAGTTTTAGAAAGTATTTGTGATTATTGGAGTTATAGCTATACATTTTTGGAGGGATATAAATTTGATTTGGAAAAAGGATCTTAAATCCTTAAATGTTACAGAATGAATTACGATTGACCAAACTTTGAGGGCGATTGATAAAATTTGGTAAAAAAAATTTAGATTTTTAATTTTGTCATATGATCTATGAGTTATAAAGTTATTTAGATTTTGAGTTTGAAGTTTTGATATGGATATAAAAAAAATTGATTTCATTGTATGCCTTTTAATTTGATCGAATTCCTATTACCTCAACCCTACCTACCCTATCTATTCCTCAATTTCGAGGACAAAATTCTTTTAAGTTGGGTAGGATGTAAACCCCCTAAATTTCTTCTACGATTTTTTTATAAATTGGTATTTAATGGTATTTAATTTGTACTTCATATTTGTACGGTGCGTGCAAGTTCGAGTTCTCGTAATTGTACGTCGCATGCGAATTTGTATTTTTCGTATTTGCTCGTCGAGTGCGAATATGTGTGAGGTACATATTTTTAGAAAACATTTTTATTATATAGAAATATATCTTTCAAAATAATAGGTGATAAATATTATTTATTTTATTGCTAAAAGCTGCATAAAGCATCGCATTGAGAAATTTCCGAAACATTATTTTATTTATTAAAGAAAGACTATTTTAGATATTGGTAATTTAGAAAGTAGGTTTTATATATTTATTCTAGATTTATGAGAGCTACATGAATTTAATTCCTGGATATATATATATATATATATATATATATATATATATATATATATATATATATATATATATATATATTGTTTGCAAAAACAAAAGTTGAAGAACTTTATTGATACAAACTTTGTAAAAGAATACAATTTGAATTCTGGGAATGGTACAACTTTAGGAATCCAATCTAGATGACGATTGCTTTATCCCTTGGACGATGTGAACTTTGAAGATGAAGCCTCTGAAGTTGAAAATAACTCTGGAATTGAAGGCAAAAAGCCTCGGAAGTTGAAGGCAAAAGTCTCGGAAGAATGCAGCAGCACTTGGGCAAGAACTCCTGAACTCTCTGAACTTTGAAGTCTGATCTTTCTATAATCTGATCTCTGATTATTGATCCCCTTTTTTTTGAATGGAGGCTTGAAACTCTATTTATAGAGTTCTGAGAAATAACTAACTTTTAGTTATTCTGGACTGCGCATGATGGATTGTGCAGCAATTAGATTGCGCAGCAATTGGATTGCGCAGCAATTGGATTGCGCAGCAATTGGATTGCGCAGCAATGGACTACGCAGGCAGTTGCTGGATCATGGGCCAACTGTCTTGGACACATGGCATCATTTGATTAAAATGCGCATGATCATGCATAGACAGTTGCCACGAAATGAGCAATTGATGGCATGAATGCCACGTGTATTTTGTCATTTGTGTTGATAGAACGCGTACATTGAATTGCGCAGACTTTGGATTGCGCCAACTTGGATTGCGCAGGAAATGGATTACGCCAACATAGATTGCGCCAACATGGATTGCGTTGCCAGCTGTCCTCGAGCGCCGTGCTGCACGATTAAACAAACGGTCGCCTCGTTCTCCGTGCTGTCAGTTGTCAGAAGATTTGATTTGTGTCAGGTAATGATGGTGATTTGCCACGTCAGCCTGTGCGCTTGAAAGTGTGCAAAAACTATCTTACGCAATCTGAATGGTGCGCAATCTGATGTCTGCACAATTCATCTGACAGTTGTATTTCTTGATTTTTTGACTTTGTTGATATATGCCACTTGATTTTTTTTAGGACCTACAAGACCCCCTTCAAAGTTTTCGAAAGTTGAACTTATTCAAAATTTCGAAATACTTTGAATTTTGAATATGAAACCAATTTATGCAAGTAGTGATCTGTTTGCACAATCTGAGGGTTTAGCCCATTTTTAGGCGCAATCTAAGGTGGCCGTTTCGACTTGAAAAAAAACTATAAATAGTTCTTCAATTCATTCGAAGTGTTCTTTACTTGCTTTCTTCGTACTTTTGAGAGAAAAACTTCTGAACTCTTTCCTCCTTCCTTCTTCGACAATCCCGATGGCTCCCCGACGATCCTCTGTCGCCGCGAAGGGCAAGGCCCCCGCCGAATCATCGACTAGGGCTGCGCGCCGAGCTTCTCGCCATGAAACGGCTCATCCAGCAATGATAGGTAGTTAACCTAATCAAAAACTCTTTTTAGAGTTTTGATTTCAATGTTCTTTTTGGAATCCATCTCTTTTTAGAGATAGGATCATACTGCGCCACCCTTTTTAGGGTTTTGGTTGCACAAATCAGTACATTTCTTCATTTTTATGAAGGACGACTCTCTGCGCAATCGGTTGAACTGTGCTGACAAAAGTCAGCGTAATTTGCTGATTTGTGCGAGATTTGTCAGCGCAAACTGATGTCTATTTGTTTATGCAATCTGATTATTTGCGCAATCTGATATTGCGTAATCTGATTTTGCACAATCTGCATCTTTGACTTTGACTTATACTGAAAATTTTTTATTTTTTCTGTCTGATGCAGTTAATACTAGGGAAGACCCAGAATACGAGAACTTCGTAGGGACCCTTTCAGAATCAGAATATAAAGAGGACTTGTCACATGTGCACTATCCTCAGTATGATCTGCCGACCTCTCGTCAGGCCATTTTGATATCCCAAGACAATGAAACACTGCAATATTTAATGAACGGGCAACCTCTGGAAACGGCAGATGCTGTTATACACAAGAAACCCTTATTCTTATTTGGTGAAGCTTTTGAGAAAAGTTCCCAACCAAGACCGAGGATAGAAGAAAGAATTGTCCATCAGACGGATAGATCTTCCTCGATACCAAATGTTCCACGCTGCCTTCCATTATCCCGGTATGCTCATGCGAGTTATCCGAGGAAGATGGAATGGAACCTTACTCTGTTCCAAGATGCCCGTCCGGGAAGAATTTTTGTGAAGAAGGGTCCAAACAAGAAAGATATGTTCTACAGTTCTTCTGAACGGTACAGTGTTTTGCTGAGAGGACTGAAACTCGGTTGTATTCCGTCGGAGAATTCTTCATTGTTAATGCCCGTCAAAACCCCAATTTTTGCAAATGAGTTTACGAAAGTCGAAGAAAGATATCCGGAGCAAGACATCAGACTAACTGGATTGGTAAATCCAGATTTAAAAAGATGGAGCTGCATAGCCAATTAGATTTTGACCAAGTTTGAAGGCAAACTGCAGCAAATCAACTTGTACCAAGCAGTGCATGCCACTGTCTATGGTTTTGCCCCGAACCCTCACCTGTTCCTGGCTTTAGCAGAGAGGTATAATTACAGAATAGGGACCTTCATGACTCCCGGCGGAGAAATTGGATTTGCACTCCATGAGATGAAGTACATCTCTTTTTTGCCAATGGGAGATGCCCCTTACGAAGAATTTGTTCCAACCAATGATGAGTTGGACAAACTCCGAAGAGAAAATGCAGAAATGGTAGCAGTCTTCGAGGAACTGCTATGCCATTATAAGATCTGTTCCCTGTTCTATAAGAGTGCTACATCAAACACTTGCTATTCCTCGAAATGGCTACCTTATCTGTTCCTCAACCATATTCAAGAACCAAAGACTAAGGAACACGATAGATGCTATCCTGATTTCTTTAAGCCATTGAGCAACACAGAAGTGATGAAGTTGATGGAAAAAAGTGGCGATTTTGATAAAGCAATGAAAGATGATTATCAATGCCCTTCTTTGAAGACAGGGGATACTCTCGAAAGTTATTTGAGAGTAGGATATAGACCGATGTCGAAAGAAGCCCAATTAGCAGGGTTTCTGACACATTGGCTTCGTCGGTTTGTAGTTCCGGGATCCAGTGGTGTAGAACGCTTCCATCACGGTGTTCTTTTTGCGGCCGTTAGATTAGTCTTCGGCTATAAGATGGATCTTCTGTCAGCTATGACTTGTAAGCTGAATGCTGGTCTTCGTCTATACGTCGATCTGATGCTGAAATCCAAGGGTGAAAAAGAATTTCCTCGGTTGGAATTACCGTATACATATTTATTTGGGTGGTTGCTCCTTCACCATCCCACTTTGATGGACCCCGGCATGGGACCGGTTGACGGCAGCTTTATACGGAGATACTCCAATGGTAAGTGGAAATTCACTGCTTTAAGAGACTGCAGATATGCTCTAAACTTGAGCAAAGGATGGAACTTTTATTGTACCCCTTCTCCTGCTGGTTACGAACAAATACGGACAAATATGATTGACTCGCAGATGCATCCTCTGAGCCGTGCAGCTTTTGAGTGGTTGAAAACAATTCGACCATCTCATTTGGTATACCGGTTCAAAGATGAATGTTATTTAGAGCCATATCTCCCCAGTCGATTCGCTCGATAGTTCGGCTATGACCAATTCCATGTGGGGAATGCTATTACATGTCTTCAGGAAAAGGGTTATTTGATAGATGGGGCCCGGGCCTGGGCTTACTATAATGCTCGAGATACGAAATCGACGTTCTCGATGCCTATAAACAGCAATCTTGGCCCTCGGATGCTGTTTACATACTCAGTCTTTTATACATCTTCAAATACTTTTGCTGAGAATTTCAACCTCACGGATAGCTTCGCTTCTTCAACAAGATTGAAGAGAGGAGGAGTTGTCATATCGCTCATAGGAAATGATGAGGTACATGAGCCAGAAGATGCACCTTTGGAAGCTTCAAGGGATGTTATGTTCCCTCAAGAAGTTAACGCGCCACTACGTATCTCTTTGAAGGTGGGCAAATCTCCAACAAAAAGGAGGAGAAGAGAAGAACCTCCTGCTCCAGCAGCAAAGAAGAAATTGATCTTAGATCATTCTTCTGAAAAGATTACAACTCGATCCCAATCTCGGCAGCTGGCCGAGACAATCCAGCAAGAAGAGGCCACCACACCGACCTTTGTCCAAAGACAAGTCGAGACTATAAACATAGAGAGCCCTGAGAGGCCACTGAAAAGAAAGAAGTTGGCCCAAAGAAGAAATCGAGCTCCATCTTCAATGGTAATCGATGTTGTGGCTGGATTAACCTTACCATCTCCTACTCCTATTTCAGAACCTAGGAATAAAACTCCTAGTCTCGAACATAGAGAGGAGATCAAGCAAAGGAAAGATCTTGATCCGAGAACTGAGGCCGAAGAGCCTAGAGGAAGTATTATGGAGGAAGTGGAGGAAGAGCAAAATATTGTACACTCTCTTTTACCTGCTGTAAAGATGATTGAACTTCCACCTACTCCTAGAACCCTTCGTAAAGAGGAGGATCGCGAGGTAATTGCGGCTCTAGAAGATTACAGCTACAGCCCTCTGGATGACCATGGTGATCAAGCTGCAACTACCAGCGGGAATGCACCAGAAGAAGATGAAGATGAAGAGAGCTCTTCATCTGAGAATATTGATGAATATATGTAAGATCTTGAAAAAGATGATGAAGTGCACACATCTCCTGATGCTGTCAATGATATCTTAAATCCTGAAGAGGATATTGAGGTTCCAGAGAATGCTGCTGATACCTTAAATCCTGAAAAGGATGTTGATATAACAGTATCTCCAGAAAAAGCAATAGATGAAGAAGCCCCGGAAGAAACTTCCGCCAATGATCCTCAAGGTATAAAATGAAATTAACAATCTCCTCTTGAATAAATTGATAGCTAACGTCTTTATCTATATTTCCTGCAGATCTTGAGACTCCTCTAGCACCTCCGACGTGCACGGACATAGTGCCTATAACGACGGTGGTTGTTAGTAGCGGTCATCATTTATCCTGTGGTTCTGAAGCGGGCATTAGTCAAGCTGTCATGGCTGAAGCTACTTCTGCTCGGCCAGAATTCAATCATGGTAAGATAATTTACATCTTTAATCTTCTTGAACAATAGCTAACAACAGGCAAAATGACAATCTTTACTTTTTGCAGAAGAACAACCAGGAGGGGCAACTAGCTCCACGTTGGCTCCTTTGTTCAAAGAACCTGCTATCCAGACGCAAGAGATTGAACGTCCCACGGCCTCATCATCAACAGGAGTGGCTGCAACTCCTGGTGCTATAGCAATGAATAATCTTGTGATTCAATCCTTTACCAGATGCTTCTTTGAATCTTTGGGGCCTCTAGTAAAAAGGATGATGGAGAAAGAGGGTACTGATTTCTTCATGGTTAGAGGTCCAACTTCTCTATTAATAAGAGCTATCCGGGAATAGGGTGATGAGGCTCAAGCCACTCTCCTGGATCATATTTTGAATGAATTAGAGATTTCTATCAAAAGCTATAAAGAGCTCAACCAAGGAGACGTAGAATCTCTAGTACAAGCAGAATTCGAGCAACTGGCTCAAGCAGCTGATATTGAAAGGGATAATCTCCAGAACCTTTTGGAAGCTTTCTCTGCAAAATCTGTTGAGTATAACTCCAAGCTGGAATCAGTAACCTTGATGGCTAATAGAAAAGAACAGAGAGCTGCTGAGCTAAGAGCAGAGATTGCTCGTCTTCAGAAAGAGTTAGAAGAGGAAGTTGCTGATCATCAACTTGCAACTCAACAAATTAATGCTCTGATTCAGGAGAGGGATGAGTACGTAGAAGCTCATAATGCTGAGATTACCCGCCGAATGGTGACCATGCCTACTTTTAATGAGGAAACTGGGATGGAGGAAGCCAGAAGGAGGGTGATGTCTACTCGTGAAGAACGGCTGCAGACTCTCAAGCAGCAGATTGACAATCTGATAATACCTCCATCTTAGTAGAATATTTTGTATCTTTATATCTTTTTGAAGTATATATGTTTTTGTAATGTCTTATATTTTAATTAATAAAAGACATTTTTGCTGTGGCTCCATTTATTTGTTGTATATCTTGTTTAGATATAAATAATAGAGATAGAATATATATTCAGAGGTACAAGACATGATATATTTCTTGATGATTTTGTAGAAAATAATTATATTCATTATATCTGCTCAGAGGTAATATGGACGTGGCAGAATACACTGAATATTATTATCTCAATTGACAACTTAATCGAAACGATAAATTGCTGATGTGGATATGAGATGAACGGGAAAACCGTCAAATGATGGAATGAACGGACAAACCGTCAAAATGGATAATAACAAACGAATGAACCGTCAAGTGATAATGAATGAACGGGTGAACCGTCGGATGATAATGAACGAACGAACCGTCGGGAGATAATGAACGGATGAACCGTCAGATGAATGTGAATGGGTGAACCATCGGATGAATGTAATGAACGGACGAACCGTCAAGTGAATTAAATGAACGGATGAACCGTCAGATGAATGTGATGAACGGACAAACCGATAAGTGAATGTGTCGCTTCGTTATTCGAAGAATCTCTGCCTATAAATAGAACAAAAATTTAGCAGAAAGGAGCACTTCCACTAACATAAAAATGTCGTCTGGAGATGTACCCAAGAAGACTGAACTCGTCCCGAAGGTTGAAAAAGGCGTTGAAGAACGTCCGGCCGAACTGATTCAACCAAAGCAGGCAGAGGCAGGCGAAGGTTCGTCTGCACCAAAACCACCACGAGATATTTTGGACTTCTTGCTTGAACCAGAAAAGACTGAAGAAGAAGAGGCCATGAGGCTGGCTGCTTGCAAGTTCCTCGTGGGCTCCAGCAAGGAAGTTCTCGGCTCTTTTGCTGACCGTGTCTTTGAGAAAGACGACAGTGGTCCGCATCCCAATGTAGAGAAGGATGATTGTGACCTTCCTTAATATCATGTACTATCATTTATGATGAAATAAAATTTTATTTATGAACATGAATTTGTCTGATGATTTACAAGCTTTTACATTTACACATAATACTTTTTAAGGAATTTTCCATTGATAGGCATCATAGCAACTCGTCCATCCAATTCTGAGAGTTGATAAGCTCCATTTGAGAAGACTTTGCTCACAACGTAGGGACCTTCCTATTTTGCGTCGAATTTGCCTTTGCTCATATGAGTCATAGTCATAGGACGTCTGACTGTTAAAACAAGTTTTCCTTGCTGAAAGGCTCTGACCTTCACTTTACGGTTGAAAGTCCTAGAAATACGAGCTTGGTATAACTCAATATGTTGTTGAGCCATTAATCGCTTCTCATCAAGTGCCTCCAATTCTTGAAGTCGAAGAAGATTATTGTTCTCTGTAGTGAGCTCGTTAGCAATGGCAATCCTTAAATAAGGAATTTGAAGTTCCAGAGGAAGAACAGCTTCACAACCATATACCAAAGAGAAAGGTGTAAAACCTGTAGGGTTGCGGACCGTAGTTCGGTAGGCCCATAGACACTCGCCAAGCTTTTCACTCCAATTTCGTTTGTTAGTGGATACAAACTTTTTGAGAAGCTTGATAATAGTTTTGTTGAAGGCTTCAGCTAAACCATTAGCGGCAGGATTGTAGGCAGTCGAGGCGACATTGTCAATCCGGTGATCATCACAGAATCTGGTGAATTTCTGGCTGATGAATTGCGGTCCGTTGTCATGAATGATTCGTCGAGGGATACCAAATCGATAAATGACATGATATTTGACGAAGTTGATGATACTACTGGTCTTGACTTCAGCCAAGGGTATAGCTTCAGCCCACTTAGAGAAGTAGTCTGTTATTGCTAGAATAAACTGATATCCTCTAGAAGAAGGAGGATTAATAGGACCTATGACATCCATGCCCCAAGCTTCAAAAGGCCAAGAAGCGGCTGTCGGATGTAGAAATTCCGAAGGTTGATGAATAAAATCTGTATGGATTTGACAAGCTCGACATTTTCTTGCATATTCGATGGCATCTGATACCATAGAGGGCCAATAGTAACCCATTCTTCGGATACGATCCTGTAGTTTAGGACCGGGCTGATGTGCTCCACAGACACCGTCGTGAGCTTCACGTAGTACTTGTTTTGCTTCATCACCAGCTAAACAACGTAGAAGAAGACCGTCGTAAGTCCGTCGATAGAGAGTCTTAGTGATTTGGTTGTAGTAGAACCGTAAAGATCGTCGTCGAATACTTGTAGCCTCCTTAGGATCTTCGGGGAGTATGTCGTGAACCACGAAGTCGATGAAAGGAGTTCTCCAATCTTCATTAATAACATTAATTTTAGCAAAATTACTGAACTCGATGTTACGATTGTCTTCAACACAAAATAATTCTCGATTAGAGATAACCACCACTTGTTGTCTTCTGATGGGAACGGCTAAGACTGCTGCAAGATTGGCTAAGGCATCTGCTTCAGTATTGCAAGCTCGGCGTACATATTCAATAAAGAAAGCTTTGAACGATGTAGCCATGTTGATTGCTGCCTCAAAGTAAGGTACCAGATCTTGATGACGGACTTCATAAGTTCCTCTAACTTGATTGACAACCAATTTAGAGTCGCCATAAACTTTGAGATATTTAATGTTCAATTGCTTGGCTAATTGAAGACCAATAAGTAGAGCATTGTACTCTGCTACATTATTGGAACAGGATTCATCTAAAGAATAAGCTTTTTGGATAGTTGATCCTTCTGGGGAAACGAGAACAACTCCAACTTCTGCTACAATAGCATCATTGGGTCTAATTCTGGATGCTCCGTCAAAGAATAAACGCCAGGTTGGAAATTCTTCAGAGATCAAGTTGACTTCCAACGTCTTGTCTGGAATTTCATCGTAAAGCTTGGATGTTTTCGGTACGGGATGAGCCGCCAAAAAATCCGCCAGTGCTTGACCTTTGACAGATTTTTGAGGAACATATACCATGTCATATTGGGCTAGAAGGATGGCCCATGTAGCAAGCCGAGAGTTGAGTGTGCTAGGCTTCTTCATCAGTACCCGAAGAGGATTGACTCGGGATATAACATGAATGGTTTGACCTATGATGTAATGTCTTGTCTTTTGAACGGCAAACATAAGGGCTAGACATTCTTTTTCAACCGGACTATAACGGTGTTCAGCACCAATCATAGTACGACTGAGATAGTAGATGGCTTGTTCATGACCTTCTTTATTCTTTTGGGCGAGTAAAACACCCAATGAATGATCCATAGCACGGATGTACATTAAGAATGGAATGCCTGAGATTGGTGGCACCAAAACTGGTGGGTTCATACGATATCATTTGATGTCGTCAAATGCTTGTTGACATTCTTCAATCCAAATAAAAGATACACCCTTCTTCATTAACTGAGTGAATGGTCTGCAGCGTCCAGACAAGTTCGAAATGAATCTCCTGATGTACGCAAGTCGACCTTGGAATCCTCGTAGCTCTTTTAGGTTGCGTGGAGGACGCATCTCTTGAATGGCTTTGATCTTCTCGGGATCCACGTGTATACCCTTAGAGGTAATAACGAAGCCGAGAAACTTACCACTAGAGACATCCAAGAATGACTTGGTGGGATTCATTTTGAGCTGATGTTGACGCATGAGATTGAAGATTGTTCTCAAATCTTGGATATGATCTTCTTTCATACGACTTTTAACAGCGATATCATCAACATAACACTCGACTGTTTTACGAAGATGTTCTCTAAAAATGGTGCTCATAGCTCGTTGGTAAGTTGCACCAGCGTTCTTGAGACCAAATGGCATCACTGTGTAGCAATAAACTCTCCGAGAAGTACGGAAAGATGTGTGTTTTTCATCTTCAGGTTTCATCTTGATCTGATTGTATCCAGAGAATCCATCCATAAAAGATATTCGCTCAAACCCACAGGTATTGTCAATCATGACGTCCGTTATAGGGAGAGGAAATTCATCTTTCGGACATGCTTCATTAAGATCCCGAAAGTCGATACAGACTCAAACTTTACCGGTTTTCTTCAGGACTGGAACAACATTGGCTACCCAATCAGGATATTGTTCTTCTCGAATAAAGCCACAAGCGATAAGCTTCTTGACTTCATCATTAATTACGTCCATCATTTCAGGCTTGAATAGCCTTTGCTGCTGTTTGACTGGTTTAGCATTAGGAAGAATGTTCAATTTGTGAGTAGCAATTTTGGGATCTAATCCTGGCATATCTTCATAACTCCAAGCAAAGATATCAATGTATTCTTTAATGAGAAGAATCAACTCTTGCTTATCTGCTTCTGGAAGATTCTTGCTAATAAAGATTGGACGAGGTGATTCGCTTTCTCCTACATCAACTTGAACTAGTTGATCTTCAGTAGGAGGTTCTCTTTGTTCAAATCGGAGTACCCACTGATTATACATCTGTTGAGCCCAAGGATCTGTTTCAGGATTTTCTTCAATATCCTCATCATATCCTTCCGAAAATTCAGCCAAAACCATATTGGAAGATACGATTACACGATGGACTTCACCGATGCTAGTGTCAGAATCCCATGATCTGGAATCGAAAGAATTAGAATGTTCTTCGCTATCAGAATCGAAAACTGCTGGGGATAACATTGGAGGGGAAGCGTATCCGAGACCTCTTTTGGTCTTGCTGTAATACATTTCTGACTTTCCTTGTGGAACAGCGGTACGGAGAGAAGTCTTTCTTCCCTTACCGTAGTTGAGGACGCTTTTGAAGTCGTAGCCCATCTTTCGGACGATGTCTTTTGATTGTTGACTGTAACGACGAATTGAAGATGTCCCGTGTCGTTAACTTTGCTATCATCTGTGAAGCTAAATTTTTGTTCCGGTCTTTTACTAAAAAGTATTGGACGTTCACCTTTCTTGCGAGCAGGAACAATACGATATGAATCTTTTGGATATTCACATGAAACTTCTGTTTGAAGAGATTGTACCACTCCCATTGTAAATGACTGAAAGTTATCTAACATATCCAAATAGCATTTAGTATGATAAATAACATCAGTATACTAGAAAGTAGATACTTTTTCATTGATATGTACATCTGTAATTACAGCAAGACCTTTAGCCTTAGCAGGCTTGGTCAGATTGATTACAAGAGGAGGAGAAGAAGAACGTGGAGGAGGTTTGTTACGACGAAGGTCAATAACAAGTGGCTCAGAGGAGGTGAGCTCCATTTTTTCCTTGTTGTGAGTTAAATCAACAACAAGTGGCTCAGAAGAAGTGAGCTGCTTTTTGTCCTTGTTACGACATAAGTCGATAACAAGTGGCTCAGAAGAGGTGAGCTCCCTTTGATTTTGATCAGCATCAACTGATTTCTTTTGGACTGGCAAGTGAATAGCCAGTGGTTTAGAAGACTGAGGGTGAGAAACACGCCCTTTGACAGGTATAATAAGAGTATCTTTGGGCACTGCTTCTTGATCTTCTTCAGTATCCATGGCCAATACCACTTTCATAAATTCTTCCTTATACATGCGAGCATCGTTGCAATACGCTTCGACGCCCTTAAAAGGATAAAGGTCTGTAACTTCTTTATGAACTTCTCCTTTGTCATCAACATATTTGAAGCATTGATGAAGAGTTGATGGAATAACATTATGTTCATGGAGAAAGGGTCTTCCCAGGAGAGCATTGTAAGAACAACCATGATTGTCTATGATATAAAAGGTCACCTTTGTGCGAAGATTGCCTATTTGGAGTTTTAGGCGGATCTTGCCCAAAGGTTCACTCCTGCCTTGGTTGAATCCCAAGATAGTGGTGATTGTACTTGAAAGACTATACACTGGTATTTTTAACGCGTCTAGCATCGTTTTTGGCATGATGCTGAGAGCAGACCCTGGATCTATCAGGATACGATCGACTTTCATCGAATCGACATACCCTGTATAGTATAGAGGACGATCATGTCTATTATCCTCCAGTAGCATATCATCTTGAGTGAAAGTGATGTTTGGAATCAATTCCAGGACACTATGACAATGACTGCAAGAAACTGGTTCTGATTCTGGCTTTTTGAGAAGAGTTAAGCAAGTTTCAGCCTGCATCAAAGCTTCACTTAAAGTCTCTCGGGTCTCCTTGGAAAGGCGCAAGAGCTCGAATATTGATAGCCTAGCCGGTGTATTGGCTTGTTGAGCCAATATATCAAAGTTGTATGGCTTTTCAAGTCCTGTAGGAAATGATTTCTTCAAAGGTTTGTCAAAACGGACTTGTTGTTTGCCTTTATCAGCAACCACCGGCTTGGGAGGAATAGGCACTACAACTGGTGAAGATGTGGAAGGAATTTCTTCAGAGGAGACAAGTTGTACTGGAGTAGGTTCAGAAGAAGAAGTAGGATTCTCTTGAACTTCAGAATGATCTTTCAAATAGGCTTTCCCTGATCTAGTGCCTAACAGAATCTCCTCGTCAACTATGGGATCAAAAGACACCATGTTGCAAGTTTTTGTCTTGCCTTTAGAACGATCTTTCTTCTTGGAAGAAGAGGGCACTTCGAATTCCGGAGCAAGAACGGGATGAATCCACACTATTGTCAAGAGACAAGGGAACAAGACCTTCATTTGGTAGAAGTGGGAGATTCTCAATCTCAAGAATAGCTTTGGGAATAGAAATGATACCATGCTGTACCATCTGCGGAGGAAAATCACCAAACTGAACTGAAACCATATTCGCAGTAACAGTCTTCTTATCTTGTTGCAGAGTGACGACACCAGCATTGACAAGCTCTTGAATTTTGCCTTTGAGCACGTAGCATGCTCGAGTAGGATGTCCAATGAACCTGTAGTAGACACAATATTTAGGATGATCTGTCTTACCGACTTCATCAGGTTTTTTTGGGTCTGGGAGCTGAATTTTATTGCTTTTGAGTAAACATTCAAAGATGCTTGCAGTGTCATTCTCGTCGAAGGAATATTCTATTTTCGGACGAGGTTCCTTGGTGGAGGTACAGAAGGAGTAGGAGTGGATGTAGGCGGAGCCACATTGACAGCCAAAGATTCATTATTCTTGTTCAAATTGATGTTTAAAGTCTCTTTTGCTTTACGGTTGTTTTGGCGGTTGCCACAACCTGACGTCTGGTGTTCATCTCGATCGGGGTTAGACATTTGTACTCCCAATTGTTTGAACTTCTCGGCACTCACTTCAGCAGCTTTGGCGTTGACGATGAATGAAGGCCAATCTTGGAATTGGGTAGATCCCGTCCACATACTGATGATAGGCAAAAGATTTGCCTTACAAGTATCAATAGTGACAGCAGCTGGAGTTCCGGGAGGCATTTTCAAAGCTTCACGGCGGAACTGTTCGATGAAGCTCTCAGCAGTTTCATTGTGTTTCTGTTTGATTTTGTTGAGAGCCGACATAGTCATGTCGTTAAATCCTTCATAAAACCGTTCCAGGAAGATTTGCTTGAGACCTGAGAAGGAAGTGATACAACCATCGGGCAGACTTCTGTACCAGTCGTATGCTATGCCGGCTAAACAACCGACGAATACTCTGGTAAGAAGAGCATCATTTGGCTGGAGTTGAACGGTCATTACCTTAAAATGATTGATGAATTGGCTTGGTGAGGTACTGCCATCAAACAAAGAAATCGTTGGGATCTTGTACTTTGGCGGGAACGGGACTTCCTTCCATTCAACTGGATAGGGCTGCTTGATCCCCAACCTTTGTAAGTTGTCTTTCTCTTTGAAAGCTTCGAACTGGGTTCGTAAGAGTTTGACAACTTCATTGGCATCTTCTGTTGACGAAGAAGGAGCAGGTTGAGTTAGAATGGTAGGAGGAGGAACAGCATTGTAAGCACTACCCCCAGCTCCTGATTGACTAGGTGTAGTTTGAACTTGTACTTGTACAGGAGGCATTTGAGGAGACACTACCCCCAGCCCAGTATTGGCAGGTACTGAAGATGCTATGATCTCCGGACTCACAGTAGGTACCGTCGGTAGAGTAACATGTTGTGCCACAATGATAGAATGCATACTAGCAACTATTTCAGCCATGGTTTTTAGCTTGTCTTCAAGTGCAGCAATTCGCTATTCCTGATTTGAAGAAGAAGCATCTGGATCTTCATTGACAACATAAGCTGTCACTTCTCTTGGTACAGTGAAAGACACTGTTTGTTCAGAGCATTCGCTGTATGCATCATAGTCGGAGAAAGAGTCATCTCCTGACTGAGAAGTAGGAAGCCAACCTGAAGGATTTTGAGGAAGATTCCTTTGACCGATTGTATCTCGGCTTCGAGAACGGGTATGTCGAAACACTCCTTCAGAAGATTCTTGGAGTAATTCTAAATACCGCTGGCTTGGCTTACGAGGTTTGCCGTGCTTAGAACATCTTCTACCCCCAGTGTCTCGGAAAGTCATGTTAACAGAAGCATACAAGACTTTGTCTTCCTCTGACATAGGTTTAGATTTAGCAAACGTCAGACGATCGAAGACAGATCATTTTGTTGTTTGACAACAACATTGGATGATGACTTTGTGGTTACAACGATGATCAGATGGTTGAACTGAAGATGTCGAAATAGTATCCCACTTTTGTCTAAGATATTCTCGGAGATCAGGAACAACAACAGGACGAGGAAAACTCTGAGGGATCTGTTCTTTGATAACATTCGGAACATGATTCCGATTCTTCAAATATTTAGTCCCTTGAGTATACAGGGAAGTGCTTACTTCATTGGCATAAGTGTCAGGATTTTTAACCCTGGAGATTTATTTTTGATGAGGTTTGGTCTTCGGCATTGGCTGTTTGCGTTTTACCGAAGTGGGTCTGTTGAGATAAGTTCTAAGATCAGCAAATTCACCCCCAGGGGTTTCTGTCTGAGACACTAACAGTTTTCCCTGTTTGGAAAGAGAAATCTTGAGAGTCGGGAGGTCCTGGAATTCTGCTACCGGGGTAGGCAGAATACCTCTTTGGTCAGTACAAGTTGTCTTGTTATAAAGGAAAGAAGAATCCTTGTTTGAAAGAGTTCTAGTACTGATTGGTGCTGAGGCACGTTCAGATTGATCTTCTTCGGTAAAAACTGAAGAAGATTGAGAAAAGACTAAAGGACCTTTTCCTTTGTTTTGTGAAGAAGGGTTAGCAAAAGAGCGTTTTCCTCTGTTGTCTTCCAAGTCATGGGACAAGGAAGTTTGAGAAAAGACCAATGGGCCTTTTCCTTTATTTTGAAGAGGATGAGGAATAGTCAAAGGACTACCCCCAGTGGATTGCGCAGGAGCAACAGTGTGTTTGGGAAGAGGAGCAGAGTCTTTTCCCTTGTTATGAGAAGAAGAGAGCTTAGCCAAAAGCTGTTACTCTTGGATTGCGCAGGCATGCTTTGCGCATGGGTTGATGGTATACTGGTTCTGGCCACAGAGACTGTGGTTTGCGCATCAGGAGTTCTTACCACAGAATGCTTAGGGTGCACTCTGGTTGCTGGAGTGTTGGTTTGCACAGGAAGATTGGCAGCCAACTGCGCCAGAGGTATAGGGACTTCACACTTAGCCATGGCAGCATAAGAAGTCTTTTGTGCACTGGCCATAGCAAACTGCACAGCAGTAGCAGAGACAGATTGTACAACCGGCTTGATGACAGAAACTTTAGACTGCACAGCAGGCTTGCTGGCAGACTGTACAGAAGACTTGCTTTCAGCATTAACAGAATGCGCAGCAGTCTTTGGGACCCATACTGGGCGCACTTTGCTTGTGGCAGCAGTGGTTGCAGTACGACGAGTGGTCTTGGAATTGATTATAGACTCGTAGGCTGTCTGGTTGATCTTCACAACCAGTATCTTCTGTATCTTTCCGATATACGCTACGTCACATTAAGTTGTCACTTTCTCATCAGAGGAGAAAGTCGTCCCCAGCAGAGTCGCCATTTTGTTTGCAAAAACAAAAGTTGAAAAACTTTATTGATACAAACTTTGTAAAAGATTACAATTTGAATTCTGGGAATGGTACAACTTTAGGAATCCAATCTAGATGACGATTGCTTTATCCCTTGGACGATGTGAACTTTGAAGTCGAAGCCTCTGAAGTTGAAAACAACTCTGGAATTGAAGGCAAAAAGCCTCGAAAGTTGAAGGCAAAAGCCTCGAAAGAATGCAGCAGCACTTAGGCAAGAACTCTCTGAACTTTGAAGTCTGATCTTTCTATAATCTGATCTCTGATTATTGATCCCCTTTTTTGAATGGAGACTTGAAACTCTATTTATAGAGTTCTGAGAAATAACTAACTTTTAGTTATTCTGGACTGCGCATGATGGAGTGTGCAGCAATTAGATTGCGCAGCAATGGACTGCACAGGCAGTTGCTGGATCATGGGCCAACTGTCTTGGACACATGGCATCATTTGATTGAAATGCGCATGATCATGCATAGACAGTTGCCACGAAATGTGCAATTGATGGCATGAATGCCACGTGTATTTTGTCATTTATGTTGATAGAACGTGCACATTGAATTGCGCAGACTTTGGATTGCGCCAACTTGGATTGCGCAGGAAATGGATTGCGTCAACATAGATTGCGCCAACATGGATTGCGCTGCCAGCTGTCCTCGAGCGCCGTGCTGCATGATTAAACAAACGGTCGCCTCGTTCTCCGTGCTGTCAGTTGTCAGAAGATTTGATTTCTGTCAGGTAATGATGGTGATTTGCCACGTCAGCCTGCGCGCTTGGAAGTGTGCGCAAACTATCTTGTGCAATCTGAATGGTGCGCAATCTGATGTCTGTGCAATTCATCTGACAGTTGTATTTCTTGATTTTCTGACTTTGTTGATGTATTCCACTTGATTTTTTTAGGACCTATATATATATATATATATATATATATATATATATATATATATATATATATATATATATATATATATTGATTTTTGAAATTAATTATTATTATAATTTATTATTTATGAGAATAATATTTAAAATTTTGCTTCCGTTAATATTTGATTAAATACGATGATTTAAATTAAAATTTTATTTACAATATTATTAGATTGATTTTAAATTAAAATATAGGAATTATCTAGAGTCGATTTGGATTGGATTGTATTGGATTTAAATTGATTTGAAAAAAATGGCGATTTATCTATGGGGAGTTTAAACAATCCCAATTCTTATCGAAGTAGGAGTTTCCACCTCCTATATAAGAAGAGACTCTTTGCTCCTTTTTCTATAATTCCACAACACCAAATTTTTCCACCACAAGTTGTGCATCGTGTCCGTATCCCCTTTCCATCCACTATATCCCTTTCTTCTACGTATACATGATCACGTCTGTGTCCAACAAACCTGGACACATCTCCTCGTCACCATCACCATGTCGGACACACTTGATATGGCCCAATTCCTAGAAAACCCTAATTCTAACCCCACCCTCATGGCCGCAACAGCCTCCCCGATGCCGCGACTCCCCAGCCGTCTCATTTCCCATAACTACCGCACTTTCTCCCTGCTGTATCCCCCAACACCTCCAATCACCCTTCGGCCTCGACCACCTAGCCATAAGCCTCATCCTCACAACCACACCAACGGCATCAAAACAACCACCATCTTCATCATCATCACCACCACTAGCCGAACCAGAAACCCTGAAACCACATCAACCCATCGGCAAAAACGAGAAACTCACCTCCGACTCCCCAAGCGCCGCAGAACTCCACCACCGTACTCCTTACTCGTGCTGCCATCTGCCTCGTTAATCCACCTCATCCGCGGCCACCAGCTCCATCCACGCCAGGCCACATCTGACCCCAATCCATGGCGAACGGCTCCGGTGCCCTGTGTTCGCCGAACCGGGCTCGGGCGAGCACCCCTAGTCGCTCTGGCCGCACCCGCCACCCGCGGTTGGACCCCAAGCCAGTCTCGTGTGTTCGCCTCGGAGTGCCGTCTGCCATGGCGCCGTGCCACCAGCGTCCGGTGAGCGTCCCGCTTCTCCCGCCTTTCCTCCTCGACCCGCAACCGCCGTCGACTCCTCCCACTCGGCCGGCCACCGCACACAGCCACGTCGCCTCCGATGTAAGTCCCATCTTCTTTTCCTCTCCGATCTCCTCCCTTCTCTCACAGCTCTCCCTATCATTCTTCTGCTTCTGCCCCTGCTCCCTCTTTCCCGATTTTCCCTCTCACTCCCTTTCCCTTTCTTTAATAAGAAGAGGAGCACAGACTTTATTCTTGGTATTTATATATACATTTTATTTTACTTATTCTTCTTTCCTTTTAGATTTTTGCTCTCCACCAAACACTATATTGTTTGCTTCTGTCCACTTCCCCGAGAGAATGAGTAGGTGTGTGCTGTCAATGTGCTATTATGGGGTTTGTTACTTTTTCTTATTTTGATTTGTTGTTTTGTCAATTTATTTTCCTTTGTTATCAATATTATTATTAATCAGTTACTATCCTTACAATTTTTATTATCATTAATATTATTGTTATAAATTTTGATTAATTTATAAATTTTATTAATTTCTAAAATACATATATCTTGTTAAAAACAACATATATGTATAAAATTTCTATTAGTTTCATTGGTATTATTATAGTTAATTTAATATTTTATATTTTCCAAAGTATATATCTAAAAAGTGTTTCGACTACTAAAATACAATTTTCAAATATTTATGAATTTTTCCAAAAAAATAAAATTATATATATATATATATATATATATATATATATATATATATATATATTATATATATATATATTATATATATATATATCTTGTTGTTTATATTTAAGATCATAATAAAATAATTTATATTATGATCTTAAATATAAACAACAAGATATATATATATATATATATATATATATATATATATATATATATATATATATATATATATATATATATAAAATTACAAATAAAATAATTTATATTATGATCTTAAATATAAACAACAAGCTTCCAAAAAGATATATGTAAATAATTCTTAGATAAGTTGTGAATATTTTCTAAATAAGTGTATAAGAAAATTTCTTTTCTAAATTGATTTCTCTCCTAGATTAGATTCTTGATCATGACTAATCATATTCCCTATTTTCTTATAAAATTGGACTTCTACATATCGACCTCAGCCAGTCGAACTATTCTGGACTTGTCAGATCGTTACACCACACCCAGCGTCACACCAGGCAAGACACCTTATTATTTCTGTTTAATTACTTTCTCGATATCATACATGCTTTTTATTTATTTATAGCAAATATAAACTCGTTCTTTCAAAATTGTATGTAGATGCAAATTACTATACTTTAGTTTTCTTTATATATTTGGCCTAGAGTTAAGGGACCACCCTTTGTCTGTGTCGCATTCATTGGCCTCGATACCTGTGTGCCACGAAGTCGCGATTCGCATATAGATACGGACTTGTGTGCTGACTGATCATCGGTACGTACAGGCCGTACATTAGGATATAACTGCTAACAATTATGGATGTCTAGAAGACTTAGCGGTTATTAGGAATATCGTTATGTGGATACAGCACATATAGTGCATGGGGAGGGAGAAGACAGCTATTAGGCGTAAGGGATTTCACTCATTTACTTTCCTCTAGATGCCATTAGTGACGCAGTCGAGTACTAGTGGCCGTGCATTTACTTTTCTCTAGATGCTATTAGTGACTCACCCGAGAGCTAGTGTGCCGTACATTTGTTTATTTCTATTCTCTATATGCCACTAGTGTCTCGGTTGAAATGCTAACGCATCGTGCCTCTATCTTCGGAAAGACCCTGTGTGGAACGTTGTCTTCAAAGTGCATTTTCACATAGAATGGTTACGGACCTTTATCTGATTTTCGGTTGAGCTAACTATATTCAGTTTATGGCATGATATTATGTGTCTTGTTACGTCCCTTTGAGAACCTGGTGATTTCTCTAGGTGTGCTTTTGTGATGTTGCACAGGTGCTCTAGCCAAGGCCATGACTTGCTCTCTTCCTTCGAGGATGATTGTACTTGAATCTTCTTCGCATCGCTCGACAAATTTCTTAATTTTGTATTTCTCTCTTTGTTGGTAATAGATTTGTCTCCGCCCAACAACTTATATAAACAATAATTTATAAGTTATTATAAATTCTTTATTCTTTATTTGTGGATGAGATTAGTGTCATAATTTTCTACACTTTACAGCTTATGTATACATACGATGGTTCCATATATTGGAGTATACTTTGTATGTATGCAGCTGGCATGATTACGTTCCTAGTCCTATGTATTTTGGGACTGGGGCATTACATATACATTTGCAGGATCATCCGATGGTTCATCTTCTGAGTCGCTAGCTTCACTTTCATGCCAGATGCTGGTGTTGGCATATCTTCTAGAAGTATATTTCTTCAAGTAACTCTTTTCACATTTTTTGCCCTTTTTGGTTGATAATGATGTTGTCGGACAGTCCTTCTTCATGTGTCCTTTCCTCTTGCAACCGTAGCAGTTGGATATTTTTTATTGTTTCTATTGTTGTATTGTGTTCCTTTATTATTCGGTTGAATCTCATGAACTTCTTGAACTCCTTCACTAGGAGTGCTTGATCCTCAATGTCGAAATCACTATCGTCAGAATATTCTTCGACAGTCCTTCGGTGTTGAGCTTTGAGGGTGATTGATTTCTCCTTTGGTGCAACGTCTTCAAAGTCTTGAATTTTTAGCTCGTGAGTGAGTAGCTTTCCCATGAGCGTTTCAAGAGACATGATATTGAGGTTATTTCCTTCAATAATTGTTGTAGCCTTCGAAATTCAGTTCTTTGTGAGAGCTCGTAGCAACTTGCGAATATTCTTATGGTTATTGTATTTCTTGGCTAGGGAGGACAAAGAATTTATAATATCCCAAAATCTTGTGAACATTTGTGTAACTGATTCGTTTGGCTTCATCTTGAACGTCTCATATTCTTGAGTAAGTATACTTATCATAGACTCCTTGACTGGCGTCGTACCTTCATGAGTAACTTCGAGAAGTTTTCATACTTCATTGGATGTTGTACATGTAGACATCTTGATAAATTCAGTCATGTCTAGAGCACAAAATAAAGCATTAATAGCACGTACATTAAGATTGACTTCTTTTTTTCAGAGTCAGTATACTTGTCTTGTGCTTTTTCAACCAAATTTTTATCAATAAGAACACGGGGAGGCTTTTTATAGCCATCAACTATAATAACCATAGGTCAAAATTTAGAGATTTTAGAAAGAAACTCATACATGTTTCCAGTAAGTGTAGTTGGTACCATCAAATAGTGGGGGTCTGTTTGTGGCTTGGCATTCACTTGTGAATTTCATAGTTGCCATATGTGATATAGTGATCTTATGTAACAGCAATTATATATAGAGAAAATAATAGCAATGTTACATCGCTTTACCTGTATAACCTGCTCTGATACCAATTGTAGGATCAAAATGTAAAGCGATATACTCTAGAGGGGGTGAATAGCATAGGCAGCAAAATATTAACTATTAAAAATGTTAGTAGCGAGATCACAGAAATATATCACAGATATGAAAATATAAAAGTAAAGTGCAAAGAGAAAACACAAACACGACGATGTATGCTGGCCTCCCTCTTGTGAGGACTAATCAAGTCGAGAGAACTAGCTCCCGGTTGAAATTCATTATCGAAAACTGCAAGTTTTCATACAAAGTCCTTGCAACTTCTACATACACAAGCTTTGATCCGAAGCACTCGACCAACTTCAATTGTGAAGTGTCTTACTTTTTGCCAAGCCTCTTTATTATAATCACTCTGAACTTCTAGACCATATCGTACTAGCAAATCGACTAGAGGATTGTAACTGGCTTGGGATTTGAAAATGAAAGCGTAGAAGGCTTTGGAAGAACGTAGTAAGCTTAAACAAAAGAGATAAGAAAGTAAATTGGCGTGTTGAAATAGTAGAAATTATTCTCTATTTATTGGATTTTCAAAGAAAGAATTCGGACAGAATTCTATGAAAGGATCTCAGCATATAGTCGTTGCATCTGTAACTGCGGGAAGACTGAGTTTAAAAAGCAACGTTCCACCAACCGAACTCGGGCCGAATTCAGGGCGAATTCGTCCAGAGTTCTCGTGGTTCAGAATGGGTGAATTTTGGATTTTGAAACTCAGGCTTTGGGCTTTCGAATGTCCAAATAGTTAGGAAGTAGTTTGGGCTAGTTTTCAAAACAAATGGATATTTTTGAAAATTGTTCTGGGTACCCTATTTGTTAGTATGACTCAGTTTATATTATATTCATAGACTCAATAAAATGTGAAAAAATATATTGATAATTAAAAAATACAAATGCAATGACACACACAGCTCCAAGTCCTGAACGGTTGTAGTAGCAGTTCTAGAAGTTCGTCCAAGTAGCCCTTATATCGAGATAGTGTTAGATCAATTATTAAAATTTGGTTCGACCGTGACCAATGGGCCAACACAACTCAGGCCGCCACCTTCCATGTTGGATGATCCAACTGACCCGTTCATGCCTGGGCGCCATCCCAAAGACAATTTCGCCCCATTTGTCCACCGGACTCTGCCTCCCAATCTATGGGTCCCTTCATAAACCCGAAGTTTCTCCATCATTCATATGCCACTCCATCTCTTGAATGACACTTCCACGTGACCTTATCACTGTCTTAACGGTCACAGAGTCATTATTGTTTACATGGTGAGTCTAGAAGTTCCCTCATTTTAAGTATCTTGCCTTCATCCATATGGCCCATAAAGATTCCTGCATCACAAACCTCCAAGTAAACATCATGCAAGCAAGCTCCTGCATTGTCCGCAATGGCCTCAGCCCCACGCCACCCTCAGCCTTCGGTCGACATAACATATTCCACCCAATCGCATGTATCCTACCTCTCCAGATAAAATTGGTACAAACCTTTTCGATTCTGCGCAAAATAGCAGTGGGTAAAGATATCACCTGCAACCCGAATGTCGTGATATCGGATATGATCGATCGAACCATCTCTCTCTCTCTCTCTCTCTCTTTATTTATATATATATATATATATATATATATATATATATATATATATATATATATATATATGTATATATATATATATATATATATATGTATATAACCCTAGCCAACTCTAATCTGAACCGGCAACCCAAAACCCGCCCGAAACTGAGGTCCAGATTAGGCAACGATGCCTAGAGCTCAGGTTGGCTCAGTTTTGGCCCAACCCACTCATGTGGATGCGCACTCTAGTGCATCCAATCGTTGACATGAGGGCCTCGTTGGTGAGCCTTTTTGGTTGACGTGTGGGCCCGCCGGCTGGGGGTGGTGGGGGTGATTGGGATTTTGCTAATTTTATTTTCTTTTATTTTTCTTATTTAGTTTTTCTACTTAAATAAATCCTAAAAATAGTAAATAAATTCCAAAATCTACCAAAAATTTTAAAAAATATTTTATGCATTTTAAAAGCTAATTACCAAGTTTGGGGTCAAATAGATGTAAATGTACTCCTAGTAACTTTTAGAAGTCTCCTAGGTAATTAATTTAATTACTTAAAATTCTATAACTCGATATCCTAATTATTAAAACTAGTAAAATAAGTTAGAAAAATATGAAAATTTTATGGGACTTGTATTAGGACTAAATGAGCTTATGGTTAAATATAGGGTCATTCCGAAGTAATGGCTAACTGCAATAATTTCTGCAACTCACCAATTATCGACTTTCTTAGTGTAAAATATTCCAATAGATTTTAAGAAATTTCTATGAGTCTTAAAATGCATATTAATCACTTATTTGAGTTATATTAGGGATCAAGAATATTATTTCTAAGAAGTGGCCAATGACTTTTATTCTTGCATTATGAATTTTGGTTATTAGTTACCGGCTTAGGAACTTCGTCGACTAGTAATCCCGAATCACAAACCCGATTAATCCTACTAACCCATTTCATAAGTGGCCAATGGCTTTTATTGTTTTCCAAATCAAAATAAAGTTGAAAAAAATCTAGGATTTATAGGAAAGCAAATACTATAAGCATGTCAAGATATGGAAATACTAATTAAACATGATGTAGCGTAGAATCCTAGTCCCTCTAGGATTCTTTTTCTTTTCCTCTTCCCTCTTGGATTTTTTTTTCTTTTCTTTACTTTTTTTATCATCCTATTTATGATAGGATTCTTATTTTGACTTTATCTTTTATTAGGATAGATTTTATCTTTATTTTATTAGGATTAGGTTGTCACAAAAGCCCTATAAACAGGCACGTTTTGTATGCAATTGAGAACAACTTTTAATCAATAAAATTCTTCTTTAAAGTTTGAGATTTGTTCTCTTATTTTTTTGGTCGTGGACTCGACTGTTCCGTGGATTCGGAAGCCCCTCGCTTGAGGTTTTCAAGCAACCTTCGTGCGGACCCCTCACAAGGCCCTCCGTCGGAGTTTTTGCGGTACCGCTTCGTGAAGAACAGATGGCAACTCTAGAAGGGGGTGAATAGAGTTTATAGCGATAATATCCAATTAAAAATTAAACTCTTTCACAATCTAAAAATAATCAGAGTAAATGCGGAAATAAATGAGGAGTAAGAAAGCATACGCAAACACAGCCGATTTTAACCTGGTTTTCCTCGTGGAGGACTAGTCCAGGCCTGAGAACTCTAGCTCAGGATTAAATCCACTATTTGTGAAATAGTAGTTACACCCCCATGCCTTTTCTTCAGAAGAGCACGTCAACTTCTTACAAAGGATCGCAGTGGCGATGCTTGGAATTTTCCAAGCTACTTCTTGAACTCTTGCACAAGACTCCTAACTGAGAGATGCTGAGCACTCGAGACTTAGGAAGCTTGTGGCTAGTAGATGAAGAAGGGTATGGCTTATATTGAGCTTAAGAGAGAAGAGAAGAGAAGATTGGATGATTGAAAATGAGAGAATTCTTGGCCTATTTATAGGTTTTTATCAGGCAGAATTCGGCCATAATTCTGGTAGGAATTTTCAAAAATTTGGCCTTTGGACAACTAGCAACCAGCTAACCCTAAAAATTAGGTTGCTGAATTTTAGGGGACAGAGTTCGGTCCGAACTCTGTGTGGAGACAGAGTTCGGCCCAAACTCTGTCTCCAGAGCACAGAATGGGTCTAAGGGTCCAATGGGCTTATTTTGGATGTGGAGCTTTATGGATTTTGGATAGGTTATGGGTTTAGTCTCAAGAGCTCAGCACAACTCAGCTTACAATCATTCTAGACTCAATAAATATAAAAGTACAGACTTAACAAAATGACTGCAATTACAAAAACTGAGCTGTCGTCTGGCTTGAGCTAGATGTAGTCGTCGTGTGTCGTATTGAATTATTACAAGTATTATTTAGTCAATGTTATCAATATTTGGTTGACTGTGATTTTGTGTCAACAATCTCCCCCATATTGATAATTGACAAAATAATAATTGTATATTCAATATTCATTGACACATGAGGCGACAAAAGTATATAGCTCCCCCATAATTAGTGCCGAGATTAAGAATAGCCCCCCCGTAAACAATGTTGTGATTCTTGTTGGCCTGTTAAGAATATTCTTCCAAAAGAATATATAAACCAAACAGAATATACACATATCTCCCCCTTTTGGCATTTAGCAATATGAGATAACAATTAATAACTGGCAAACGCACCCAAAAGAGAAGAAACTGCATATAAACGAAGATAATGACCAAATGTCTCAAGAGTCATAATGACAGATAAAATGATAATACAACTACCAAAGTCTCAAAAGTCATAACTCATAATAAGTCTACTACAAACCAAATACATAAAAGCAACTAAAGAAAAATGCATAAACCATAGTCTAAGATCCTCAGTAGCGTCATCAAAAGTAGTCCATATCCATCATCGAGCATGAGAGGGCCCGGCGTCGTCCGATCGATCAGTAAAGGAGCGACGTCGGTCCACAAATACCGCATCCGGATCCATGTAGCGACGAACCCAAGGGTCATCAATACGAAATCCCTCACGATCGGGGTCTCGCTCCATAAGAGTGGGCATGGTAGGATGGTAAGACATGGAATACCGAATGTCATATAGCGAGTTGCTGATAGCACTCATCTGCAAGGTGGTCCAATAATCCAGCTGAGTCCAACAATCGTCCTCCAAAGTGAAGCGATCTCGGAGCATGGTCTGAAGAGGCTCAAGAGTGGCAGGAGGAGGAGGAGGATCCTGTCCAAGAGGAGGAGCATCTGGCTCATCATCAGAATGCTCAGACACTACTGGTGAGCCAATGGCTGCCTGAAGCCTCCTTGCCTTAGAGAGGAAGGCAGGGGCAGGTAAGAATGGACACTCATCAAGGGGTACATGAAATGCACGAAAGATCATAGAAAGGTATAATGCATAAACCAAAGATATTGGTTTCTTCCTACTGTTGATCATCCAATCCATCATTGTGCATAGAAGATTAAAGGGAACATGGAAGTGGAGACGGTATAATGCTGAGATCTCAAAATAAGTGACTTCGTCGGTAGAACCCGCTTTGGGTAGAATGGTGTTGAAAATGATCCGATGAAGCTCATAGAAATAAGGATTGAGGAATTTTGCCAGAAGCTTACGAGGACGTGTGTTAGGGCTACACAAGTCGTCCTTGAAACTTTCAAGTGAAATTCCTTCGGGAAATTGAAATAATCTAGCTTCAACAAGCTTTTCCCAAGAATTTGGCTCTTGAAGTTCAAGATATTCGGCCAATTCAAAATCATCAAAGGAGATATCAATTCCCGCAACTCGTGAATAAATATGAGTGTCATCATGGGTTAAGTTGCAGAAAAATATTTGAATGGCACTACGATAAATGATCGAATTTGTGGAAACAAGTTCATTAAGGCAAAGGTCATGAAATAGTGCATCATATTGTGAGAATATAGTAAAGTTGATGGGGTGCCCCGCAAACACTGGACGTGTCCGAAAATCACTAAACCAATCATTCGAGGCGTCTAGTGATACAAAAATTCGGTCGTCGTAAGTGTTTGGATCATGTGGACGTAGAGGATTGAACAACGGATGGATTGGTGGTTGTTGTTCAATGGCCGGTGCAACGGGTGGTGCAACGGGCGGTACAACGGGAGGAGGAGCATTCGATGAGGATGCGCCCTCGGTCCGAAGTCTCTTCCCGCGGTTGAGCAAACGTGGAGCCATAACACAATAGATAAAGAAAGAAATTGAGATATAGAAAAGTAAGAAATTATACCTCAAACTAGTGATGAACAATGAAAAAGAATTTGAAAATAAGCCTTCTCCTTGAGTTTGGGAAAGAATGGAACTCTAGAAAGGAGAAATTAGGGTTAGGGTTTTGAGAGAATTGTGTTTGAGAAGTGGAAAAGGTGGTAAGAAGGAAGGAGAGGGAAGAGAAACCGAATATAGGGGAAGGGCTTCTCTTGGTCGGACAAAATATTGACCATTGGATCTTATTTTAGATCAACGGCTGAGACTGTTCCCGGTTCTGGAACAGTCAGGCCGAATTCGGCCCGAACTCTGGTAGGGGCAGAGTTCGGCCCGAATTTCGGGTCCTGGTCACAGAACATGAATCAGGCAAAAAATGAAAAATATTGGTTAAGTAATTGAAAAACTAATATAAGATATGAGTATAATTACAGAAAAGATCCAATAGGTAAACAAACATAACAGATAGTGAGTTTGAAGCAGCAATATGAAGTTAAAAATTTAGTATTTCAGCATGTGATAAATGAAAATGAACCATATAATAAACAAGGAATTATATCATAATTCAATATTTTGAAGCTGCCATGGGTTAGCTACAGGGGCCGGATCCCAGCTAGCGGTAGTCCTGAGGACTAGTGTACCGTGTCGCTTAGGCTTTTACATCTTGTTGTCAGAAGGACCCTTTCGGCTTGTACCCATAGTACGTTCATCATAATAGAATCAAGATATACTCGATATTTACGCAGGTTTATCTTAATTTACAACAACTTCATCTAAAATTCCAAGTTCACGACAAAGAAAATTGAAGCGCTCTTCGGATAATGGTTTTGTGAAGAAGTCTGCTAACTGATGATCAGTGTCAATAAATTCTAAGTTAATCGTGCCATTTTGCTGATGATCACACAAAAAGTTTTGATGTATTTTAATGTGCTTCGTGCGTGAGTGACAAATGGGATTCTTAGTAAGATTTATAGCACTAGTGTTGTCACAAAAGATTAGAATATGCATGAAAGATAAATTATAGTCTTCAAGGGTTTGCTTCATCCACAGAATTTGTGTACAACAACGCCAAGCTGCGATGTATTCAGCTTCTGTTGTAGAAAGTACGACAGAATTTTGCTTCTTGCTAAACCAAGACTAAAGCTTTTTCTAATAAATGACACGTACCGCTCGTACTTTTACGGTCGACCTTGCATACGGTGAAGTCAGCATCAGAGTAACCAATGAGGTCAAATAATGTTGACTTGGGATACCATAGGCCCACTGTAACTGTACCCTTAAGGTATCGAAAGATACGCTTAACCGCGGTCATGTGTGATTCCTTAGGATTTGCTTGATATCTAGCACACGGCAAACACTAAACATAATATCAGGGTGACTAGTAGTAAGGTAAAGTAGACTGCCTATTATACCTCCATACTTACGTTGATCTACGGGTTTGCCGCTATCATCTGGTTCGAGTTTGGTTGAAGTAGCCATCGGAGTGCTGATTGGTTTGACGTTGTCAAGGTCGAATTCTTCAGCATGTCTTTTATATACTTCGATTGACAGATGAAGGTTCCATTAGACATTTGTTTGACTTGCAGCCCAAGAAAGTAGTTGAGCTCCCCTATCATGCTCATCTCAAACTCGGTCTGCATACACTTGACAAAATCTTGACAAAGGGTTTCATCAGTAGAACCAAATATAATATCATCTACATATATTTGTACTAAAAGAATAGTGTCTTTGAAGGATTTTATGAAAAGTGTAGTGTCAATTTTCTCTTTTGAAAAACCTTTCTCAAGCAAGAAGTTGCTTAGCCGTTCATACCAAGCTCTAGGGGCTTGTTTGAGGCCATACAGCAGTTTCTTTAGCTTTAACACGTGGTCGAGACATTTGTGATTTTCAAAACCAGGGGGTTGTTTTACATAAACTTCCTCCTTAATAAATCCATTCAAGAAAGCACTTTTAACATCCATTTGAAATAATTTGAAATTTTGAAAATTTGCAAATACGCAAAGCATCCGAATGGATGCTAATCTAGCAACAGAAGCATACGTCTCATCGTAGTCGATACCTTCCTCTTGGTTGTATCCTTGGGCTACTAGACGAGCTTTGTTGCGTGTGACTGAACCATCTTCATTCACTTTGTTTCTAAAAATCGATTTAGTACCAATAATCGAGTGATTAGCCGGTCTAGGAACGAGTTCCCGTACTTGGCTCCTCTCGAATTGGTTGAGTTCCTCTTGCATAGCAGAAATCCAAAATTCATCATTGAAAGCTTCTAAAATGTTTTTCAGCTCAATTTGTGAAATAAAGGCAGTGCTAGCAATAGAGTCTCTTAATGATGATCTAGTAGTTACTCCACGTGACACCTCACTGATCACCAAATTTTCTGGGTGTGATGGCTTAAAAGAGAATTTCTTTGGCAAGCCTTCCAGAGAATTGGTTTCGGTTGTGGTATTTATTGGAGTAGAAGTTGATGGCTCAACATCATCATCAAGATTAGCTGTTGCACTGTTGACTTCATCAAAAGTCACATTTGTAGACTCTTCCACAATTAATGAGCGTTCGTTAAAAACTCTTATCCCTTGCTCTTGACAGCATAGCCAAGGAAAATACCATCGTCAGCTTTGGCATCAGATTTGCCTATGTTGTCTTTGGTGTAAAGGATAAAACATCTACAGCCAAAAACTCTAAAATAATAAACATTTGGGGTTCTCCCGAACCAAAGCTCATAGAGTGTTTTCTTCGTAATAGGACGAATAAGCACTCTATTTAAAATATGGCATGCTATAGTCACAGCTTCAGCCCAAAAGTATTTCGGAAGTAAAAACTTGTTCAACATGACTCTGGCCATATCACCAAGAGTCCTATTCTTCCGCTCCACAATACCATTTTGTTGAGGAGTTCTTGGACAAGAAAACTCATGATCAAAACCATTAGAATCACAAAACTTTTCAAAATCAAAATTTTTGAACTCGCCTCCATGATCACTTCGGATTCGAGTAATCATGTAGCCTTTTTCGTTTTGAACTTTCTTAACAAAAATCTTGAAAACAGAAATAGCATCACTTTTATGTGTAAGAAAGAAAACCCAAGTAAATCTTGAAAAGTCATCAACAATAACAAACGCATAGAGTTTTCCACCAAGACTGGCTACTCCACTCGGGCCAAATAAATCCATATGAAGTAGTTGTAAGGGTCTAGTAGTGCTTACAGAGTTTATGGAATGGAAAGAGGATTTGGTTGCCTTATTCAACTCACATTCGGCACATACCGTGTCCTTTTTGAATGTAATATCGGGCAAGCCTCTAACTAGCTTCTTGGTCGGTAGCCTGGATATAGTATCCATGTTGGCATGACCAAGACGCTGATGCCACAGTAATCGTTCATCTTTATGAGCATATAGGCATCTACCTGTATTGTTAGTATTTCCAGACAAATATAAAATATAAATATTATCCTCTCTTACCCCTTCAAAAGCGATGTCTCCCGTTGACCTATCATAAATAAGGCATTTGTTATGTCCAAAATTAATGTCATATCCATGGTCAGCAATATGACTAATGCTGAGCAGGTTATACTTTAACTCGGTCACTAGGCAGACATCTTTTATTACGGGAGAGGGAGGATAACCAATATTGCCATTACCTATAATATAACCTTTTAGGTTGTTGCCGAAGGATACATATCCTTCTCTCTTCATCGATAGTGATGCGAAAAGATTTGCGTCTCCCGTCATATGCCGTGAGCATCCACTATCGAGAATCCACTTACTCTTAGTTGAGGAGGGAAGGTCCACCTACATCAAGAGTAGATGTGACCTTTGGTACCCAAGTTCTTGAGGGTCCTGAAGAGTTAGTTTTTGGAAACCATGCATATATCTTTCTATCTACTAATCTTCTAATTCTACATTGTGGTAAAATGTGTCCTTGTAAACCACAATAAGTACATGTAGCATTCTTATTTATATTAGGAGCATGCTGATGATGTCTATAAGTAGAGTGATGAGTATGAAGATATGTAGAATTAGCATGGTGATGATGACTATGTGTAGAGTGATGTGGAGTGGCATGGTAATATTGTCTATATGGTATGGCATGGGGATGATTTCTATATGTAGAGTGATGTTTGTGTGATATATGATAATTATTTCTACGTGTATGTGGTTTGTGTCTTTTGTGAAAGTGTGTGTATATGTAAGCATGATTATGAGCAGCATGTGGATGACGTGGTTGACTAGTATGAGTGGTGTCATGCTTTGTGTGTGTCTCATGTGATTGGGTTTGAGGTTGAGCAAACTGTTTTCCCAATTTAGTCTCTAGTTTCTTAGAGACAGCTTGCAGTTCAGTAACCTTAGCATTCAAACCATGCATCTTAGTAATAGAAAATCTTGTGTCTACTCTTTTCTTCTGCAAGCTCTGTGTTAAGTGCTGTGATTTCTTGTGTTTGTTGTTCAATACGTGCTTCGACATCATGTAAGCTTATTTTAAGCTTAGATACCTCATCAGTGACATCCGTGGGTGAAGTGTCTCTAATGTTATCAAGTAATAGAGAAAGTCTTTGTATTTCGACTTCATGACTTTTGATTTTGTCCTTGGCATGTTTGTATTTACCAATGACCTTTTTGTGATCACTAAGTAAATCGGTAAAAGCATCGCCAAGTTCATCAAAAGTGAAGTCGTCAAGAGTTTCGTTTGATACCTTGTCGGACGTTGCCATTAGGCACACATTGGCCGTATCTTGAGGAGAGTCTTTTTCTTCCTCGGAGTCACTAGCTTCGCTTTCATGCCAAATGCTTGTGTTGGCATATTTCTTTGAGGAAGTCTTCTTGTATGGCTTCTCATAGCGGTTGCTCTTCTTCAAGAATGGATAATCTTTTCGGACGTGTCCAGTCTTCTTGCAACCGTAGCATGTTGGCTCTTCTTCGCCATCTTCTTGTGGTTCTTTCTTTCTTCGATTGAAGCGAAGGAATTTCTTGAAGTTGCGGACCATAAGGGCTTGATCATCTTTTGAGTCATCATCATCCGTCTCTTCGGGTTCAGCCCTTCGTCGGTGAGCTTTGAGTACGATCTCCTTAGCCTTAGGAGCAGGCTCTTCGAAGTCCTTGAGGTCAAGCTCATGAGTCATTAGCTTTCCCATCAAGGTCTCCATGGACATGGTTGTGAGATCATTTCCTTCAACGATGGCGGTCACCTTAGGGTTCCAAATCTTTAGAAGCCCCCTAAGTAGCTTGCGGATCTTCTAGTGATTTGAATATTGTTTGCCGAGCGAAGATAGGGGGTTGATAATGTCGAGGAATCTTGTGAACATTTGCGTGATCGTCTCATTTGGCTTCATCTTGAAAGCCTCATATTCTTGAGTGAGACGGCTTATCTTTGATTCCTTGACCTGGGTGGTTCCTTCATGCGTCAATTCGAGAAGTCTCCATACTTCGTGAGATGTGGTCCATGTAGATACCTTATTGAACTCATTCTTGTCTATAGCACAGAATAAAGCATTAATAGCTCTCGCGTCTAGACTTGCCTGTTTCTTCTCCTCGTCAGAATATTTGTCATGTGATTTTTCAACAAGATCACCATTGACAACTATCCTGGCGGGCTTTTTGTAACCGTCAGTGATGATAGTCCACAGGTCAAAGTCTAGCGACTTGAGATAAAAGCTCATCCTTGTTTTCCAATACGTGTAGTTAGTTCCATCAAATAGGGGAGGCCTATGAGTGGACTGTCCTTCACCGTGATTGGAAATCAAGGATTGTGTGGTTGCCATGGATCAGCTCTAGGATGTAAGTCCTTGTAAAGAGAACAGAGCTCCGATACCAATTGAAGAACAGATGGGAACTCTAGAGGGGGGTGAATAGAGTTTATAGCGATAATATCTAATTAAAAAATTAAACTCTTTCACAATCTAAAAATAATCAGAGTAAATGCGAAAATAAATGAGGAGTAAGAAAGCATACGCAAACACAGCCGATTTTAACCTGGTTTCCCTCGTGGAGGACTAGTCCAGGCCTGAGAACTCTAGTTCAGGATTAAATCTACTATTTGTGAAATAGTAGTTACACCCCGTGCCTTTTTTCAGAAGAGCACGTCAACTTCTTACAAAGGATCGCAGTGGCGATGCTTGGAATTTTCCAATCTACTTCTTGAACTCTTGCACAAGACTCCTAACTGAGAGATGCTGAGCATTCGAGACTTAGGAAGCTTGTGGCTAGTAGATGAAGAAGGGTATGGCTTATATTGAGCTTAAGAGAGAAGAGAAGAGAAGATTGGATGATTGAAAATGAGAGAATTCTTGGCCTATTTATAGGTTTTTATCAGGAAGAATTCGGCCATAATTCTGGTAGGAATTTTCAAAAATTTGGCCGTTGGACAACTAGCAACCAGCTAACCCTAAAAATTAGGTTGCTGATTTTTAGGGGACAGAGTTCTGCCCAAACTCTTTGTGGAGGCAGAGTTCGGCCCGAACTCTGTCTCCAGAGCACAGAATGGGTCTAAGGGTCCAATGGACTTATTTTGGATGTGGAGCTTTATGGAATTTGGATAGGTTATGGGTTTAGTCCCAAGAGCTCAGCACAACTCAGCTTACAATCATTCTAGACTCAATAAATATAAAAGTACAGACTTAACAAAATGACTGCAATTGCAAAAACTGAGCTATCGTCTGGCTTGAGCTGGATGTAGTCGTCGTGTGTCGTATTGAATTATTACAAGTATTATTTAGTCAATGTTATCAATATTTGGTTGACTGTGATTTGTGTCAACAGTTCGCTCTCACCAAGCAACGGTGGTCCAGTTATCGTCATCACCGATCGACTTGGCCATTGCAAAGCACGAAGGTAAGCCTGTTCCGCTATCCCACTGCGTCAAGTGGTACCAGAGCCCCACAGATCGAAGATTCCAATTTATTTTGAAAACCTTTAGGAATCTTCTTTTTTAAAACAACAATGGTGAAACCAGTAACGCGCGAGAAGTTTGGACATCCAGTATGTATTGTTAGGCGACAACTGTTAGCCCCAATGACTGAAGAATCATCCCAGCACCACAATATCTTCCGAACCTGTAAAACCCCAAAATTTTTACTATATTTTTTTTATAAATATGGTATTGATTTTGGTACTTCATATTTGTACGTCGCGTACGAGTTTACGTTTCGTAAATTTCTCGTTAAGTGCGAATAAGTACGAAGTACATATTTTTATAAAATGTTTTAATTATATAGATGTTGAAAATATTTCAAAATAATAGACGATAAATATTTTATATTGCTTGAATTTGTAAAAGCATTGTGCCGAGAATTGTCAAACTTTATTTTTATTTAAAAAAAAGGTCATTTTATTTTATGGTACTAGTATAACTAGTAATTTAGAAAAACTGTGTTTTATGTAAGTATTATTTTTGCATGCAAGTGTATATATATTAGTATTTTCGAAATTAAATATTATCATATATTATCTCGAAAAAGGTATATTAAATATGGGTTGATTTAATATGTAATTAATTATGGTGATTTAAGTTGAAAAAAAAGTTATTAAGTTATTTAAATACAGTTTAAATTAGAGATAGAATCTATCAACATTGGATTATATTTGATTGAGTTACTTTTAAATCAATTTGAATTAAATAGTGGAAAATTTAAGGAGAATTAAAACTCTTCTTAGTCCTTATCTAAATAAGACTTTTGTAAATCTCCTGAGTTTTCAAAATAAATATTTGTTGAATTTTTGGATTTTAAATAACTATTTATTGACTTATTATATAATTTATATTATTTTACATATATTTAGTATAGTGCTCATTAGTGAATTTAGTATAAAAATATATAAAGCTATTTTTCTAGTATATTAAGGATATGAACTATATTATACAATTTTTTTTCAAACTTTTAAGATTTATTTTATAACTTTTATTACTTTCTACATGTTACTTGTATTGTACACTATTTACATAATATAAAATAAATGTCAATTTAGTATTAAATATTTCATCTTGTATAAATGAGATTAGATAAAGGTTGTTTAAATAGATATAAACTCTATTATTATCTATACTAATTTTAAATAATGTTATAGATAATTTAGATAAATATGAACTATATTTAAGTTAATCATAATCCTAAGTCTAAAAGGAAAGCATCCCTATCTATATCCTATCCTAACAAAGCAAACTCCAATTTATTTAAATCAAATCCTATCTAATTTAGGAGATAAATCTGAAATAAATAACTATATAAACCCAATACATCCCCCTTCTATCAGCCATAATTCAAAATTATTTTTAGTCCAATAGAAACTCTAAAATTCGCCATTAGAATTTAGCCCCACTTTTTAGTAGCAAGAGCAACTTGCAACGACGATATCTCCTAGCTCCGAACTCCGTTTTGCCTCCAGTTTTTTTTAAAAGAAGCGTATCGAGGTAAGCTTTCCAAAAACATATTTTAATAGACAAAAATTTATTCTGTAGATTTCTAAAAAATTATTTGAGTATCTAGTGTCCTAAAAATAAACGGGTTTCAGTATTTTTGCGATTTCGGGAGATTCTGGAAATGAAAATGCGATCCGTTTAGTTTTTCGGAGAGCTAATACAAAAACCTATGCCATATCCTAACTTTAGAATTTATTAAATAAATATAATAGGTGCAGTATTATTTATAATTAGATAATAGACTATTTTCAGCATCTGAAGTTGTACCTATACCTTCCTCTTGTGTGCTGCTGTTGATTCGTCGCCAGGACATCATCTTACCTCACTCGGACATCAGGCAAGATACCTTGCCTTTACTGTTTAATTTTTTGCTCAATAGCATGCATGATTTTTCTTTAGGTTGTTCTTTTTAAATTATATGTAAATGCAAATTACTATATTTTATACAATTGGCTTAGAGTTAGGGGACTACCGTCAAATTTAGTGTGTTTCATTGACTTGTCACGATTGTACACGAGTTGTGTGTGAGAGTTGTGAGTATCATGTAGGGGTCACTTGCGTGTGGGCTGATCTTCCGTGCGCATGCGTTAGAATATAACTGCTAATAGATTGTGTAGAAGACTTTGGCAGTTATTAATGATTAAACAGTGTCGTGGAGTCGACGCATGTATAGTATCATTGGGGGGAGGGGACAGTTATTAGCGTAGGGGCTACATTTTATTTTTACACACATTTTGGACCGAGGGTGACTCTCATGAGCACTACCTTCTTCCCAGGTTGATAGCGTCTCGGATGAGCGCTACTTGCTGGCCACTTTCTATTACTTGCTTGCGTGAATCCGTTACAGCCCCTACGTAGAACGTTGTCTTCTCAAAGTGTATATCACATAGAATGGTTAGGAACCTTTACTCATGCATACTTTTTGTTGAGCTTTATTTATTCAGTTTATCGGCATGATATTATGTGTCTTGTTACGTCCCTCTGAGGACCTGGTTTTTTCCCAGGTGTGTATTTTTATGATTTCTTGCAGGTGCTCTAGCTAAGGCCATTCCTTCCTTCGTGATGATTGCTCTTGGACTCGCCATTGCTCTCGTTTGCTAAATTATTTCCTTGTATATTTTTCCATATTTAATTTGTTTGGTAGTGGACTTTGTCTCCGCCCAACGATTGTATACATGACAAACTCAAAGTTGCTTTTATATTATCATTTACCTTTGTGGATGAGATTTAGTGTCTTGGCTTTCTACAATTTACAGCTCATGTATACATACGAGCCGTATATTTACTCGTATGTATACAGCTGGCATGATACGTATCTAGTCTCAAGTATTTGGGACTGGGGTGGTACATATTTTTGTGGTGGCTCATACAGGTCAGTTTGTCACTTCGGTTACGTAATTGTACCGATGTGAGCCTGCAATATAGGATTAGAATCTAGAAATCTCATCCATACAGCTTGACCTCTTCCCTTGGCTTCAATTTCTGAACTCTTGTTCGACCTCCTTGAACTGCATCTTGCTTGATTCCGTTCTACCGTTGATTTTTATTTTCGTGCTTAGTGTCAACTAGGAAGATGACTACACTAGTATATGCTCATAGGTCAAACACACAGCTAAAATGATAATATTGGCAATTGGAATACATTCAAGACTCTAATTGAGTTAAAAAGGCTTTTTATTGTGATTTAATAATTAGTAATTGGTAAAGTAGGATATTACCACGGAAAGTTTTAACCTTGAGATTTCTAAATAGTAAACACCAGAGGATTTATAGAATTTCATACTTGGTTTAAGAAAGTGATTGATTTTCAAGATTTGATATTTATGAATTATTGGATTATAGTTATACATCCTTGCATAAGTATAAAATTGATTTGCTTTTCGAGTTGTGATATTTATGAGTTTTGGGTGACAGATATACATCTTTGAACAAATAAAAATTTATTCGATTTTCGAGTTTTGATGTTTATGATTTATTGTATTACAGTTATACACCTTTGAATAGTTATAAATTTGGTTTAAAAATAATCTTAGCTTTTAAAAATGACCATAAGAATTATTTAAATTTGAGTTGTACAACTTGCGATTTTCGTGTTTATTAAATTTTGAATTTTAAGTGGAAGTAATGATGGTGAATTTTGGTTTAAAATATTTGAAAGTTATGAAAACAATTTTTGAGAAATTTTTATTTTAAATGGTGTCTTATGATTGAGGATTTACAAATCTATTTAGATTTTTGGTAAAAAAAAAAGAGATTTTTACTGATATGATTATTTGAAAATTTAGTTTAATGTTGGATTGCTAATATCGCAAATTTTGAAGTAAAATAAAAATATAGTAATGATGTGATAAGGTTGTTTTGATTGATCAAATAAAGTTACCATTTAAATTTTTTGATTATGTTGGTATGACTTAGTATGAATAGAAGTTATAATTGATAAGAGCATTGAGCGTAATTTTTGAGATTGCTTTTAATATGCTAAGAGTTTTATTATGAGTTATTTAAACATTTTAGAGTGTTAAATTTTTGATTGATTGTGACATTTTTATGGATTCGTAGATTATAAACTCTTGAGTTAAATAGTTGAATTTAAACGTTAATTTTGGAAAAAGGTTATTAGTAATGTGATAAAATTTTGCTTTGAGATTTATGAGAATGATTTAAATTTTTATGATGAATTTGAACGGCTTGGAGCGAATACAAATTTTGGTGGTTTATTTTTGAAAGTTTAAATTTGAAACTTTTGGAGGAAATTCGAGTTAAATTTTAATGGTAGGCCATCAAGATAGCTCTAATGAGATAGATGTTCTCCACATTAATTGCCATGTCACTCATGACCAAGATAGTAGTATATACACCAGTGTTGTTAGTCATCTACCAAGCTATGTGACTGTATTTCTACCTTGACTTACTCGACCTTCCTTCAATTCTAGATCTTTTAATTGCGACATTCTAACCCATTTGCAATTTGAATAATGAGTTAATGGTTCCTTAACTGTATTCATCTAGAAGACTATCTTCTCTCTGGAATTGTGTTCCTAAATTATTTTTATTGATTCTTTAATTAATTTTATTTCATGCTTTAGCTTGATCTTCTTTATTTTGTGTATTAATTATCATCTCGTGAACTCCCGTTTTCTATTTTAAATTCTTTTGTGTCCTTTAGTGTGACTTGGATATTTGGAGCACAACAATAGACTTTTCCATTCAATAAATTTCATATGCAAGACCTAGACGAGCCCACCTTCATGTAGGAATATCACGTGCCACTAAAGCACGTCCCCATGTACTTTATTTTTGTGATATGACTTTCAAGTCAAAATGGCTAGCTATAAACCATACCATAATACCATGGTCCTTTTCGACCACAGATAGTGACTCAATCTCGACTAAATTCTTTCAACCCGATATGTGATGAGGTTCTACTTGATTTTCTTTAATGCTCAATTTTGTGCCTTACCTTGATTGCTTAACTCGTGGTCCCATCACACTACTAGTTTAACTCTTGTAAGTTGGGTAGAATATCTCACGACCTAACCAACATTTTGTAGACCACATTGATAGATTCACTTGGACCATAGAATTCAGTGGACCCTAACTTATCCAGTCAACCAAGCCGACTGTATAGACCCAAACTTTTGGGCAAGACTTAGATTTTAAAGGATCTTGGACTATTTAAATTTCCTTCATCATCCACTGCTTATAGTTTGACTATCTTATATTGCTATTATAGTCTACTTTTGCAAGCTTATACCTTATCGAGCTTGTTCGTGACATATGTTATAGTGGGCGCCCACTAATATATTGTCTAATCAGATAACCGACGTATTATGGTCTGATCAACCATAGTGCACTTGGTTCGCCTTTCGTATATCATTCTACGTAGATGGAGACATAGTAAACTCGTCCCTAGAGTCTCCTCCGCGATTACCTTGGCAATTCTCTTGGAATTATACAACCGCCTTTGAATCACATATTGACATACGAAAATATCTCCTTTGGACTCTTGTTGGCTTTCGTCTTTTAACTATTCTAGATAAGGCTTGTGATCGATAGATAGATCAAACCATTCTCCTATGACCAAGATATTTGTATATACTTGGGGATAGTTAACCACTGACCAACCAATATGATTATCCCCGTCTTAAGCTACTTGACTTTTACCTTAACCCTAGATTCAACTTTCATGACCTTTTTGAAATTTGAAGACGATTCAACTCTAAACCTAGACAACCCTACTCTATCGAGGAACCATAATTTCTACGTCCCCAAATTATTCCTTTTGATTACTCCATTCCTTACTATACTCTGAATTCATGCAATCCTTGCCTTAGTTAGCGATCCTCTATCAATATCATACCTTTGAATTATTTTTCTTTCGCCGTTATTGAAATCAAGAATTAAAATATCGTTCTCGCCTAATGATTGAAAGTATTAACATACTCTTGTACCCTACCTACTCCTAAATTTCGATGACGAAATTCTTGTAAGTTGGGTAGGATGTAAAATCCCTAAATTTTTACTATATTTTTTTTTATAAATATGGTATTGATTTTGGTACTTCGTATTTGTACGTCACGTACGAGTTTACGTTTCGTAAATTTCTCGTTAAGTGCGAATAAGTGCGAAGTACATATTTTTATAAAATATTTTAATTATATAGATGTAGAAAATATTTCAAAATAATAGACGATAAATATTTTATATTGCTTGAAGTTGTAAATGCATTGTGCCGAGGATTGTCAAACTTTATTTTTATTTAAAAAAAAGGTCATTTTATTTTATGGTACTAGCATAACTAGTAATTTAGAAAAACTGTGTTTTATGTAAGTATTATTTTTGCATGCGAGTGTATATATATTAGTATTTTCAAAATTAATTATTATCATATATTATCTCGAAATAGGTATATTAAATATGGGTTGATTTAATATGTAATTAATTATGGTTATTTAAGTTGAAAAAAAAGTTATTAAGTTATTTAAATACAGTTTAAATTAGTGGTAGAATCTATCTACATTGGATTATATTTGATTGAGTTACTTTTAAATCAATTTGAATTAAATAGTGGAAAATTTAAGGGGAATTAAAACTCTTCTTAGTCCTTATCTAAATAAGACTTTTGTAAATCTCCTGAGTTTTCAAAATAAATATTTGTGGAATTTTTGAATTTTTAAATAACTATTTATTGACTTATTATATAATTTATATTATTTTACATATATTTAGTATAGTGCTCATTAGTGAATTTAGTATAAAAATATATAAAGCTATTTTTCTAGTATATTAAGGATCTGAACTATATTATACAATTTTTTTTCAAACTTTTAAGATTTATTTTATAACTTTTAATCCTTTTTACATGTTACTTGTATTGTACACTATTTACATAATATAAAATAAATGTCAATTTAGTATTAAATATTTCAGCTTGTATAAATGAGATTAGATAAAGGTTGTTTAAATAGATATAAACTCTATTTATTATCTATAGTAATTTTAAATAATGTTATAGATAATTTAGATAAATATGAACTATATTTAAGTTAATCATAATCCTAAGTCTAAAAGGAAAGATCCCTATCTATATCCTATCCTAACAAAGCAAACTCCAATTTATTTAAATCAAATCTTATCTAATTTAGGAGATAAATCTGAAATAAATAACTATATAAATCCAATATATCCCCCTTCTATCAGCCATAATTCAAAATTATTTTTAGTCCAATAGAAACTCTAAAATTCGTCATTAGAATTCAGCCCCGCTTTTTAGTAGCAAGAGCAACTTGCAACGATGATATCTCCTAGCTCCGAACTCCGTTTTGCCTCCAGTTTTTTTAAAAGAAGCGTATCGAGGTAAGCTTTCCAAAAACATATTTTAATAGACAAAAATTCATTCTGTAGATTTCTACAAAATTGTTTGAGTATCTAGTGTCCTAAAAATAAACGGGTTTCAGTATTTTTGCGATTTTGGGAGATTTCGGAAACGAAAATGCGATCCGTTTAGTTTTTCGGAAAGCTAATACAAAAACCTATGCATATCCTAACTTTAGAATTTATTAAATAAATATAATAGGTGCAGTATTATTTATAATTAGATAATAGACTATTTTCAGCATCTGAAGTTGTACCTATACCTTCCTCTTGTACGCTGCTGTTGATTCGTCGCCAGGACATCATCTTACCTCACTCGGACATCAGGCAAGATATCTTGCCTTTACTGTTTAATTTCTTGCTCAATATCATGCATGATTTTTCTTTAGGTTGTTCTTTTTAAATTATATGTAAATGTAAATTATAATATTTTATACAATTGGCTTAGAGTTAAGGGACTACCGTCAAATTTAGTGTGTTTCATTGACTTGTCACGATTGTACATGAGTTGTGTGTGAGAGTTGTGAGTATCATGTAGGGGCCACTTGCGTGTGGGCTGATCCCCCGTGCGCATGCGTTAGAATATAACTGCTAATAGATTGTGTAGAAGATTTTGGTAGTTATTAAGGATTAAACAGTGTCGTAGAGTCGACGCTTGTATAGTATCATTGGGGGGAGGGGACAATTATTACCTTAGGGGCTACATTTTATTTTTACACACATTTTGGGCCGAAGGTGACTCTCATGAGCACTGCCTTCTGTCCAGGTCGATAGCGTCTCGGATGAGCGCTACTTGCTGGCCACTTTCTATTACTTGCTTGCGTGAGTCCGTTACAGCCCCTGCGTAGAACGTTTTCTCAAAGTGTATATCACATAGAATGGTTAGGAACCTTTACTCATGCATACTTTTCTGTTGAGCTTTATTTATTCAGTTTATCGGCATGATATTATGTGTCTTGTTACGTCCCTCTGAGGACCTGGTTTTTTCTCAGGTGTGTATTTTCGTGATTTCTTGCAGGTGCTCTAGCTAAGGCCATTCCTTTCTTCGTGATGATTGCTCTTGGACTCGCCATTGGTCTCGCTTGCTAAATTATTTTCTTGTATATTTTTCCATATTTAATTTGGTTGGTAGTGGACTTTGTCTCCGCCCAACGATTGTATATATGACAAACTCAGAATTGCTTTTATATTATCATTTACCTTTGTGGATGAGATTTAGTGTCTTGGCTTTCTACAATTTACAGCTCATGTATACATACGAGCCGTATATCTACTCGTATGTATACAGCTGGCATGATACGTATCTAGTCTCAAGTATTTGGGACTGGGGCATTACAGAACCCGATGCAAGGTCATCAAACACAAGTTATGTGATATCATCATTGACAACGGGTGTACAGAGAACATTGTTTTAAGAGCAATGGTAGAGAAGATGAAACTGACCAAAGAAGTACACCCGGCTCCATATAAAATTAGCTGGATTCAACAGGGCCATAATATGGTCGTCTCAAAAGTTTGTCGCATACCCTTCTCCATCGGAAAGACCTACAAGGATGAAGTCACGTTCGATATTGTCGACATTGACTATTGCCACATCATCCTCGGTCGGCCATGGCAATTTGAGAAAAATGTCACTTACGGAGAAGAGACAACACATATTCCTTCCTTCAAGATGGACGACGTCTCACTCTCCTTCCATTAGCATCGGATGATATTTCTAAGACCAGTCCACAACCACAAAAGAGGCTCGAGCATTCCCACAACAATTGTCCCCTCATAGCACCAGTTGTCACTGTTAACTATGAAGACAACAAGATTGCGAAGAACATATCAAAGTCGGATGAACCCATTGTAGTTGCTGAATTAAAATCTTCAACGCTTCAAGAAGATATGAATTTGAAGGTTTCTAATGAAGAAACAGAACCAACTGAAGAGAAGGACATGATAATCTTTGGTGAAATTATTGCGGACGCTACGAAGATGCATTTATCATGCCCTCAAAAAAGTTATCCAAAAGAAGACAAGATCCTCACCCGAAGATGACGATCAAGAACATGGTGCAGGATCTCTAAAGAAAATTCTGAAAAGAAGTATCAGCAAAAGTTTACACGACAAACAAAGAATTTCTGTGGAGTCAACCAAGACATTATTATCATCATCATTTTGATCGTCTTGTTCATCGTTCTTTTCTCTTGAGTGTACGACTCAGCAAGAGAATTTCTCCTGCGACGGAGCATTGAAGAATTTACCAATATTGAAAGCTCCCAATGCCAAAGAGACGAAAGCTCATGGATGTGAGCTTGTCACAAAGAAGTATGGCTCACGGCGTATGTACATCGACAATCGGGCTATCAACAACATCACCATCAGCTGCTTTCAAATCCGGATTCAACCTGATGATGAGTGGAAGACTATTTTCAAGATCCGAGAACTACTCGAATGGCTATTTTTGCCCTTCGGACTTTTGAATACGTCAAAGACCTTCATGGCCATCAAGAATCATATTTTGAAGCCATTAACAAGAAAGTTCGTAGTCATCTACTTTGACGATATCCCGATTTATAGCAAGAGTCAAGCTGATTATTTAAAACACCTCAGGGAACTTCTCAACCTTCTTCGAATTAAGAAGTGTAGATTATTTACTAACCAACTCATCTTCTTAGAATTTGTGACTAGCATCGATGGCCGCAGTGTTGATGAAGAGAAGATTCGAGCAAGCCGCGACTGACCTACACCAAAAATAATGACTGAAGTTCAAAGCTTCTATGGTCTCGCCAACTCTCATCCGCAACTTCAGCATTAAGACACACATACCTCTCCAACTTTCAATGTCGTCGATCTTTACGAATACTTTTCATCTGACGAACCACTTTATTTCTGAGAAGAACTCAGTGACGAGTTCTCTTGAAGCAGGGGAGACTGATGTAGCGTAGAATCCTAGTCCCTCTAGGATTCTTTTTCTTTTCCTCTTCCCTCTTGGATTCCTTTTTCTTTTCTTTACTTTTTTTATAATCCTATTTATGATAGGATTCTTATTTTGACTTTATCTTTTATTAGGATAGATTTTATCTTTATTTTATTTGGATTAGGTTGTCACAAAAGTCCTATAAATAGGCACATTTTGTGTGCAATTGAGAACAACTTTTAATCAATAAAATTCTTGTTCTCTTATCTTCTTGGTCGTGGACTCGACTGTTCCGTGGATTCGGAAGCCCCTCGCTTGAGGTTTTCAAGCAACTTTCGTGCGGACCCCTCACAAGGCCCTCCGTCGGAGTTTTGGCGGCACCGCTTCGCTCTCACCAAGCAATGGTGGTCCAGTTATCGTCATCACCGATCGACTTGGCCATTGCCAAGCACGAATGTAAGCCCGTTCCGCTATCCCGCTGCGTCAAAACATCATGAAAACCTTACTATGATCATTAAACATACGTCAAATAAAGGCTAAGGAACAATATATAGATTACTAAGATTAAGTTTGTATATAAAATGATGAACAAAAACATTTTTCTGAGAGTAAATCCAGTGAACCTTTGTCAGCCGATTAGCTTGCTGATCAGAAATTGATCGATTCTTCGATTGGGTCTCCTGTCCTGGGCAAGAACAACCTGTTGTTTTGTCGATCTAATTTGACTTCTGTTCATTTCAACCCCATTATAACATATTTCAGAGAATATAGATATTATTTATCATGAATAGAACATAAGAAACTCATAGATCAATGTGAGTGTATGTATCAATGTGAGTGTATGTATCATGTTATTGTGTCATCTATCCAAGAACATTGGTCAAATCATGATACTTTGACCATAAAAAGTTATCAAGTTGACCATAAAAAGTTCAACCATGGGCATATTCCCTAGCTAAAGTGCCAGCCCCACCAAATAGATACCTCCTCTTAACTTGTGTAGTTACTACCTCCTATTATGGCTAGAGATGCACTTAGATTCCAATATGAGCCTGTATCTAACTTCCTCCTTCAAATGGCTGAGTCATGATTTAATGTAGGTTCAATGTACGTAAGTCATTCTAAGGCTTAGCATATATAACTTTGGCCAGTAGAGAGAACTTTTAAGTCCCTAGGCTTCTGTAGTACTGCAATTAGCCCTAACGATTCAAGAGTACCAATTTCAGTAAAAGAAGAGTATAATTTGACAACTTGACCACAAAGTGGCAACCTCATATATCATATAGGACCTCATAGATCCAGGGACGGTCCAATGTAAGGAACACAAAAGGCATGGGGTGACTTGCTAGGGAGAGAGAAAAAATGTTGTATAGTACACACATCCTTCCATTGAGTCTGAAAAGAACCTTGTCATGATTCCAATGAAACCATGGCTAACAACAACTCTCCAACTTGAGAACTTGAGGAAATATTCTGGCCTTTATGTTGAATGTCCATGTGAAGAGAATACAAAGATACCAAAGTTGTAAAGATATCATTCATGCACAATAGAAAGAGGAGGGGAATTGTGATAGAAAGATGACATACAGCTCAAGGTTTCTGCTCTTTCCTGTAAATCTACGGGTTTTTTAGGAAATACTGTTTGGTTTCTTGTGCACTTGCATTGGTATCATCATGGAAAGAGCCTGCTATGCCCATGGAAACAAGATATGCAATATGGAGTACAACTGTAGGTGGGGAGGGATCCACACTGTGTTTGAACATATAGTTATGGATGTGATCAACTTGGCAACTGATGTGCAGCGCACTTGAAGTCCTGAAGATTGTGAGGACTCTCTAGGAAAGCCAACTTGGAAGGTTACATGAACTTTGAAGGATCCTTTCTGTTAATATTCGGTAGGATTTTCCTCGAAATAATTATGTTCTTCAGAAGGTTACATACATATTTTGGGTGGAAAAAAAAGACGAAAAATAGTATAATTAGATGGAAAGGTACATATATAGGTATACGAGTAATACCTAACAAAATTCTATATCCTTGCATTATATACTTATGTGGTCTGGTGAACGATCTTGCACTGGAAAATCAATAAAATGTATTCGCTCTCACCAAACAACGGTGGTCCATTTATCGTCAACACCGATCGACTTGGCCATTGCCAAGCACGAAGGTAAGTCCGCCCCGTTATCACGCTGCCTCAAGTGGTATCGTACTAAAAACGACTCGGAGCAGAGTTACACTGTCACAGAATGACAGTCATCAGTTACAGCAAAGCATCATCAGTTACAGCAAAACATCTTTTAACTTCAATTTCAAGCATATGTACACATGCAGGCCCATTGCTAAACTTCAATGTTACGATGGACGCAGCCTCCAGCATTGACAACGTCAGATTGAATCCACAGGATGTTAGGAACATAATCAATTCAAACAAACGATCGACAAGAAAGAAGTAAGTACACTCGAGTAATATTTCATAAAACATTGGCCAATAACACTAACTGAATATGCAATGAGCCTAGCTATTCATTCCTTCATTGCATATGCATTATTGAAGTATACTATAAGGAAAAGATCTAGAAAAGATCGTCAAGCCACGGGGGTTCTCCATCTAGCTATGTCTGTTACTCATAACTCGAGTAGACACTCCAATATGGTGTATAATGAATTGAATTGTATACACAAATTATATATAGATTGTAACCCATAAAAAGTGTACTATGAGACAAGTTTTTTTTTTTCTAGCTACTTAATATTAATTTTTCCATGGGGGATCAATGTGATGAAGCAATGGTAGGTAGCTAGCTAGCTAGGAGTACTGTGGTTGGTCCTTTCCTCTTCTAAGCAACAATTGGAGAGAACAAAAGCAAATGCACATCCTAAGACATGTTGCGCAATCTACTACCACTTGACATTATCTTCCAATATAATGGTCTTTTTGTGCTCCTTCCCATCCGCTTTCCTCACTTGGTGCTTAAGGGTTTGCACATAATTTCAAGACCATGCATGTTGACCACTTGAACTAAATGGCAAAGGAAATGTGAGGCACATTTCCCTCAAGATCCTTGCACCAAGAGTGGAGGGAGCGACCGGTGGGACGCTCTCGGTCCATTCTTTGGTTTCCTAAATAAATATATTATCGGGCACTAGCCTGTCTGTGGTAGTGCAATGGTAGCTACCTCTAGTGAACTTCATCGGTTCATCAACCTTATGTTTGGTTAGGTGTAATGGGCAGAAAGTGTGAGGGTGATTTTTTTTTATCTAGTGAAATTAAAATGTATATACTTTAGAACTTTATTTGAATTAGAGGGAGAGTTAGGTGAGGGGAAAAAAAAAATAAGCAGAGTTAAGTGGAGTTAAATGAGGGAGAGTTAAGTGAGAGGGAGTAGAGTCAATATATAGAACTTTGTTTGGATTAGAGGGAGAGTTAAGTGACGGTGTTTAATAACTTTTGCTTTGATTGGAGGTTTTGAGTGAGAGGAGGATTACTAAAAATGTGATAGTTACCAAAATAATCTTATTACATATGTCATTAAATTAAATTTGTTAAAATTTTAATTAATACTTGTCAAAATATCTTCACAAATTAGAAAGCTAAAGAGCAACAAGTTGAAAACAAGAAAAAATGGAGAAAAAAATTATAATATTTGTTAGAATAAACAAGATGTATTTATGACTTTTTAAACAAAACTCCTACATCCCCCCTCGTTAACCCTCCGATTTTGGGGGTTAAAAAATGGACAAAAGAGAGTGAAATAAACTCTCACTTAACCCTCTATAATCCTCCCTCCTAATTCTCCACCCTCAAACCAAGCATGATTTTATTTCTCCCTCACTTAACTTCCCTCACTTAACTCTCTTAACCCTTAATTCAAGCAGACCCTTAGAGTTTCATCCTATCTCATGTCTACCGAAACTACTTTTAATATTTGGATAGGTGTTATTTTCTAACTCGAAAATGGCAAAATTTACACATCCTTGTTTGGATATCTAGCTATGAAGGAGGTAAGAAAGTTAAAAAGAAAAAAAAATAGTGTATGATAACAATAACAAATATTAATTATCTAACAAAATTAATAATTATTTATTAATATTATTTATTTTATTTTAAAAATAGTTGAAGTATTAATGACCTCCGGTTGCTGCCAGTGAGGTCACTTCTGTTTACATCCACAAAATAAAATAGACGTGGATTGGCCTTGAGCTGCAGCCGACATGCAGGAGACAAGAAGTAATTAGCCCATGAGGTGCGATATTACGCATGAACGTTCAACACCTTATTGTTGGCCCAATGATTGTATCATGTTTTTTAATATGGTTAATATGTTAAGTTTAGCATTTCTTTATCACTAATCTTCATACTATCGCTATAGCATTTCTACTTATACTCATACCTTTGGTGATATGTGCCTATTGGTTTACAAATTAGTGATATGAGCGTATCTATCTTAAATTTAATCGGGTTGCCAAAATCAAAACTATGTTTTTGATTTTGGTTATTCAATTAATTTTAATCATTATGATATCACTAACAATTATGCTATCACCTTATCACTTATACTTAAACTCATTATTGTCCTAATGTGCATTAAACTTATCATACTTGCTACTATGTATATTACTTTGTTCGTCTAACATGTACATGCAGAAAAGCAATAAGCAAGATCAATGTGGACATATGCAATGAAAAAATCATGGTGGGCCAAAGACGATGGATCCTACAAGATTTCTTTGAACCATCCGACGACATCTCCGGAGCCACGCATTCGGGGGTTCCGCTGCCTGGTCAGCGGACAGGGGTCGAGGGGGCAGCGCCCCTCGTCGGGGGTTCGGGGGCGAAGCCCCCGAAAGGTATTCAGTTTTCACAAACTGGATATCTTTGGACAGCTGCCGTCAAGGGAAATAGCCAGCACCTATCAAAGGATGAAACCAAGCCATGCCATCAACATTTCAAGACTCTGAAGGAGCCTGCACCTGCTACAGTATTTCTGGAGTCTGTAATGTGTCTTAGGAATATTTGTAAGCACAAGAAATGGATGACAAAATCGAAAGCTAGGGTAGAAATTAGCCCAGAGTCATTTTTGGATGAAAACCGGCATACCGACAGTATACCGGTCTATACCGACGGCATACCGATTTTGTTCACAGAAAGTTTCTGTCTACAAAATCGGCATACCGACGACATGCGGTCCATACCTACGGTATGCCGATTTAGTAACGTTGAAATTCCAACGGTCGAAAATCCGAGCAATTAATGATCCCAACGGCTATATTTATAGCTGTTGCATTCTAGACCGGTATACCGTCGGTATGTCGGTTCATATCGGCGGTATACCGGTTCGCTAACTGAAAAGTTGCCTTTGGCTCTTTTCAATGCTTTGGTTATAAATAGCCTTGAACCCCTTCATTCAAGGTTGATGCTTTGAGCCTAAAATTTTCTAAACCACCAAAGCCTATCCACAAACAACTCTACAAAGCTTTCATTTGCCATCCACAAATTGTGTTAGATTTATTGAGTTGAAAAGTAAGATCTTCGTCTAATTGTATAAGGAGATCAAGACCTATTGTGAAAGGTTGAAGTTGGAGAGTCTTCGTATCCAAACTCTCGGTTGAAGTTGGAGAGTTTTCGTAACCAAACTCTCGGTTGAAGTCGGAGAGGCCTTCGGATTAAAGCTCTCGTGTAAGAAGTTGGCGAGTTCTTCGGATCCAAACTCGTGTGTAACTATTTACTCAAATAGTGAATTAAAACCGGTGAGAGTTCCGGGACTGGAGTGCCACTTGGGAGGATACCAGAATATATCGTGTGTCGGTATTGTTATTGCTTCTTCTCTTGCACTTATATTTTTAAATTGCACATTAGCTTGTGCTAAGTGCTTGATTAGTTAGCTTGACCCTATTCACCCCCTATAGGGTTACTACACTTATGTCTCGAACCAATTAGAGCCGTCCAAACAAGTAATGTAACCTTGGGCTCTAATACCACTTATTGGAACCGCGATGTGCCCGAACCGAAGTTAGCCCATAAGGTGCGATATTGGACTGGGTTCATATTCCTTTAAAAAAAAATCATGTAAGACATGAACCAATTCCAATTATATACACTCCGTGACCCCACCTCCTAGCCGATGTGAGACTAAATTATCAAACTCCATTGTCATCCCTTTTTTTAGGACTAAACGGGAAACGAGATACGTTCCAACAAAATCGAAATCCAAACGTAAAAGACAAATTAGTATTTTCAAAATTGAAATTGAACAAAAAAAATTTCAACCGAACCGAATCTCATTCTGTATTTTGATCAATTTTAGGTCCAAAACCGAATAATGCACTCCCCTAAATGTTAGTATACTTGTTTAAATTTGTAACTATGATATTTGGCTCCCAAAATATTTGGGTGATGTCATCTCTCATTATGTGGCATCTGACATGACCTCTGACATAACAGCTAACATTGCAAATTTTAACCCAACAAATTAATACCCAATTTTTTTTAATATCAATGTTAATGTTAATGTTAATATTAATATTAATATTAATATTAATATTAATATTAATATTAATGTTAATGTTAATATTAATGTTAATTTTAATATTAATTTTAACATTAATTTTAATGTTAATGTTAATTTTAATATTAAGTTCAATCTTAATGTTAATTATTATGTTAATTTAATTTTAATTTTAATTTTATCACTAATTTTAATGTTAAATTTTGTCATGTCATCTGTCATGTCAGCAACTATGTCATATGTCACATAATAGAAGATAGTATTACCCAAATTTTTTGAGAGCCAAATAGTATTTTTGTTAACAATAATGCTATTTGTCCCTCTAAATTGTACCTCCAAACCCTCCCTCCTTACGTGGCAGCTGACGTGATATGTTGACGTGGCAGCTGATGTGGCAAATATTAAAATTAAAATTAAAATTAACATAAAATTAACATTAAAATTAATGTTAACATTAACATTAAAATTAATATTACCGTAACATTAACAATTATATTAATATTAAAATTAACATTAAAATTAACATTAATATTAACATTAATATTAACATTAATTAATATTAATATTAGTTAATATTAATATTAATATTAAAATTAATATTAAATTAACATTAATATTAATATTAATTAATATTAACATTAAATTAACATGGACAAAATTGGATAATTAACTTTTTTTGGTTAAAATTTTTCATGTCATCGGCCATATCAGATGACATAATATTATTTAACATGCCACGTCAGCTGCTACATAAAGAGAAATTACTGGAGGGACAATTTGGAGGTACGAATAGCATTACTCTTTTGTTAAAACTGGCTCTTAACACTTGTACACACTCTCACTCACCACCTTCCATATTAATGTACTCTTCCTACCTTTTTTTCTTAGACCAGGAAGAAGCCATTGTCCCCCCCGCCCTCCCACCCCACTCCCAAATAATTTCTGTCCTCTCTAAGTAGGCCCAAGTCACTACTGATTCCCACTGTCATCAAAATTATAAGTGAAAGGGAAAAAGAGAGTTGAGAGTGAGAGATTGCGCAATCCATGTAGCTCTCTCCTTTCATGACTAAATAAGTTAAGATATCCTTGATCGATCAGTATCTTCCTGGTCACCTTAGACTAAATATATAGTACTTACATGGCTTTCACTTTGGATCCTCTTTTTTACCAGCAAGACGTCTCTTGCCACCTCTTTTTTTTTTCTTCTATGGAATGGTCAATTTAATTGTAGGTCGAATTCGAGTGACCCTTATAGTTATCAAAAAGAGACATAAGATTCTACCTAAATAGCGAAAGATTAGCAGATCAAGCCACAAAGACGTATTATTTTTTCATTTAAAAAATGATGAGAGTTGGAAATAGCAGACCAAAAAGATGCGCAATATAGCATGTACAAATTTTCGTACGTAACGTCGGACATCTCAAAAAACAAAAAAATGTAACACACCACCCTCTAACCCAAGGACCAACATGCATGATCTTTATCCATGATGAAAGATCGCATCTTGTTAGGTGTGTTTTCAGACAGTTAATTTGTCACTTTATGTGCATGCTAGACCAATGAAGAAAGAAATTAATTTGTGATTATATATAGTCATACATATGGACACATGCTCCTCTCACTTATATATGTTCTAACTTAAACTCATCATTTATTCAAACATTCTCTTGCCAAAATAAGACTGATTACCATTGCGGTGCACGAGGAAACCCCATAAAATAATTAACAGTTTTTATTTAGCACCTGCCTGACCTGACGTAGTGAACGTCAATTTTAATTTCTTATTCAAAGTTTAATTAGTTAGCACACTAATCATGTGAACTTTAAGAATCATGATTATGAGTCGTGTTTGACTAGAAAACCACTCGCTAAATTAGTAGGGCAACTGGATATCTAACCTTAGTTAGCTGTACCCTAGCTAGAGCACTGTGCATTTGTCTTCCACGAGAAGACTTCCATCCATAGTCAATTGTTGCACCTCTCTCTTTCTTAGAATAGATCTGTTTTCGCATTCACGTCATGCATGCTAAACTAATTCATTGGGAGTCTAGAAGGTTTTTCATATTTTTGCATAAAAAATAATATTTGTCCCTCCATAATATTCTTTGAAAGTATCTCTCCTTATGTGGCAGTTTAAGTGTTCATAACAGCTGACTGTTAGATTTTTTTCACTTTTCTTTCTTAAAAATCTGCAACAAAATAAAATATAAATTAAAGGTTACCGGCCTCCGAAAAAGTCGTGCACGTAGCACTACCCTAAGAGTTAGTCCGAATTTATGTGCAGACTGTATCCGAACGCTCCTAGTGGTAAAATTTTCGTTCCACCGAAATCTTCTTGCCGCACACGACTTAGAGAGAGTGACCCATGACTTAGCTCTGCACATAGCAACAACAAAGAACAGACGGGATTCGGTAAGATGGAATTTAGAAAGAGAGAGAGTTTGGACGCATATTTTTCAGTGCAGGTGGAGAGGAGAAAGGACTCGATATATATAGGTCGATTTGGTCCTTCATAACGGCTAGAAATTTATGAACAGTAAATTCGAACGTTACAAAGTAATAACAAATACAAAAAATATGACATATTGTATCTGGACAGAATTAAAGTGTCCAACGTTACAAAATTAAAGGAATAATAACGGTCAAATGAGGAGCAAAAAAAATTTTAGGGTGTCAGTCCGAACCCGAAAAGAAAATCGAATTGACATTCGGCGCCCGCTGATGTGGGCACGTACCCGCACCCGTTACGCGCGCTGAACCGAACCGAGCAGAGCCGTACCCGACGGCGGCGGCGGCGCGCGTGTGGCCCATGGGGCTACCCACACAAGACTTCAATGAGACAAATGGAGACAAGGGAATATAAACACACACAACTTGTATAATCCAGCCGATATGGGACCATTAAAATGAGAGGGAAGTTGGTTTTTGATGAGAGGAGCAGTAGCAGTACCAACAATCCCCCCCCCCCCCCCCCCCCCCCCCCCCACCCAAAAAAAAAAAACCAAGTTCCGAAGTAATAGAGAAAAAAAAAGAGAAATGTGAGATAATTTCTGGGTAGTTCTATACTATGTATAGGTGAGATGGACTACAGCCTTGAATCTCACTAGTGACTATTGTCTTTGTCTGAAGATGAGCTTGATGGACTACGCCTTGAATCAGTCTTCTTGAACCAGATTCAGAAAATAGCACACATAGTACGCTAGAGGTACTTGGGTCTATCGGGTGACGCGTTTGATTGGCCATGCATGCGCATAATTATATATTCATGAGAGTTATCTTGGATCGCCATGTCCTATAGCCGCTTCCTTCACGATCTCTCATATAGGTAAGTCCTCAAGGGTTGGTGATAGGAATCAACCATGCATGTCATGCTTGGACTTATTAAGAGTTTAAACTCACCCTATCCATATCACACAAGGAATACTGTCACCATAGGGATGGGGTACCAATGTACACATATACAACCTCTTGGGCTTTTATTTTAAAAGAATTTAATCTTAGGTTCAGTGTTCCATAATAGTCATCTAGTCCAGCTTGTTCCTACCCATTGAACCGGCTTAATGGGATCTCCAGTCAGACTCGATTGGGTTGCCACTACTGGTGACTAAACTATGGGCTTAATTCCATCTCCCTCGATGATTCTAGGATCAATGTCCTAGACAGACCCTTCTCAAGGTCAAGTGGTCTGCAAGATTCTTTTCTGACTTTATATAGTCAAGAACCACATATTTGCCTAATAGGCTCTTTATTGACTTGAAGCGCAGCTGCAGGTGCTTGTTCATCTTAGGATTTACAGAATCATGCTTTAGTAGTTCTAGAACAGATTTATTATTACAGTTTATAGAAATTGCAGGAACAAGATGAACAGAAACATGTATATACATAATTAGATTTCTAAGCCATTCGGCTTCTGTACAGGTAGTGTCCAAAACTATCATTTCAGAGTCTATTGTACTCCTGGCAATGATAGTTTGTTACATGATTCTCGGGATATTGCAGCTCCTGCTAAAATAAAAACATATCCAGCAGTGGATTTCACATCATGTGAATCAGTTACCCAATTTACATCTGAGTAACCTTCTATGATATCAGGGTATTTAGTATAATGAAGTTTATAATCTAGAGTACCCTTAAGATATCTAAATACTCTGTCTAATGCAGTCCAATGTGACTGGTTTGGGTTACTAGTATATCTACTTAGTCTCCCAATAACAAATGCAATATCAGGTCTGGTCCTATATGTTATGTACATAAGGGACCAAATCATCTGTGAATATCTATATTGTTCTATAGGTGATCCTTCATTATTTTTCAGAACAACATTAATGTTGTAAGGACTAAGGGCAGATTTTTTGTCAAAATACTCAAACTTTCTTAGCATTTTCTCAATTGAATGTGCTAAGGATAGAGTATAACCCTCTTTGCATTTAGACACTTGCATTCCTAGGATCAAGTTTGCTTCACCTAGGTCTTTCATATCAAACTGGTTAGATAAATAATTCTTAGTGTTATTTATCAATTCCAGTGAAGATCCTAGAATAAGGATATCATCAACATATAAGCATAAGATGACACAACTTCCATTTGTATTTTTTGAATACAAACATTTGTCATATTCATTTGGCACAAAACCAAATTCTAATATGGCTTTGTCAAATTTGTTGTGTCATTGCTTGGGAGCTTGTTTTAGGCCATAAAGAGATTTCACTAATATACAAACCTTCTTTTCTTGACCTTTAGCAATGAAACCTTCAGGTTGCTCCATATACATCTCTTCTTCTAAATCTTTATTTATAAATGTTGTCTTTACATCCATTTGGTGATCAGCATATCATGTATGGACGCTACGACTAGAAGGGTTCTAATAGAAGTGATCCTAACTACAGGAGAGTAGGTGTCAAAATAATCAAATCTATTTTTTTGGGTAAAACCTTTGGCTATTAGTCTAGCCTTGTACTTCTCTATAGTACCATCGGCTCTAAGTTTTTTTTTGTAGGTCTACTTACAGCCTATGGGTTTACTACCTAGGGTTAGATCTGCTAAAAACCAAGTGTTATTCTCCATAATGGAGTTGTACTCATTGTTAATAGTAGGGATGGTAATATCCCCCCGAACCCGACGGGGACACGATTTTTTTATCCGATGGGAACGGATTTGGGGATTTAAAAACAGGGATAGGGATGGGGACGGGGATGAGGATTAAAAAAATTCTTCGATCGGGTTTGGGGATGAGTATGGGTATAGTACTCTCCGCCCCGATAAATTTCCGACCCCAGTTACTTATACCCATCCATATGTGCAACCCATTGGAAATGGTATGATCTCTTGATTTATCTAGTAGTTTATATATTTATTTTATGAAAACCATTATTAACATGCCTTGTAACTTTTTTTAATGAAAATAATTTTTAAGTTTATAATGTACATAGAAAATTGTTAACCTAATGAGAGACAAAGATGAGAAATTCTGCCGCGAAAGTGCTAACGGGGATAGGACGAGGACGGGGAATGTATTGTTTAACGGGGATGGGGATGAGGGTAAAAAATTGAACCCGACAGGGAATGGGGACGGGGATGGGGATTCAAACACTACCCGGGGACGGGGATGGGGGATATGGTCCCCGACCCCGACCCGCCCCGTTGCCATCCCTAGTTAATAGCTTCTTTCAGAAAGGGGTATCATGAGAGGATATGGCTTCTTCATAAGTTGAGGTATCACCCTCTATCAAAAATATAAGGAATCCTTCTCCTAAATTCTTTTCAACCCTTTCTCTTTTACTCCTTCTAGGTTCTATAACTTGTTCTGGTTGATAACTTGATATTTGAACATGAGAACTAGTAGTTGGAGTAAGAGAAGGGTTGGAGGAAGATGAAGAAATTCTATCCTTAAAGGGAAAAATATTTTTAAAGTAAACTGCATCTCTAGCTTCTATAATTGTGTTATTAGAGATTTCATTTACTTCAGAATGGGTTACAAAAAATCTATTGACTTTACTATCTAGGGCATATCCTATGAACACAGCATCTACAGTCTTAGGTCTAATCTTTCTCTTTTTGGGTTTAGGATTTTCTACCTTAGCTAGACATCCCCAAATTTTAACATAATTAATTCTAGGAGTTCGGCTTTTTCATAACTTATATGGTGTCTTATCATTAGTCTTACTGGGTATCCTATTAAGGATATAACATGCTAACAAAAGGGCTTATCCCCAAGGATTATCATGGGCACTTGAGCTAAGAAGCATGGTATTTATCATGTCTAACAGAGTGCGATTCTTTCTTTCAGCAACTCCATTGGACTGCGTGAATAAGGAACAATTACCTAATGAACAATTCCATGTTCTTCACATAAGTTAGTCATTTCAATTGAGGTATACTCTCCACCACCTAAGGATCTTAATCTTTCTATCTAACTGGTTCTCAGCTTCAGACTTATAGACCTTAAATCTATCTAGAACTTCATCTTTGGTCTTAAGAAGGTAGGGGTAATAATACTTTGAATGATTATCTATAAAAGTGACAAAATATTTCCTACCGTCTCGGATTAAAACCCTATTGGAATCACAAACATCATTATGGATAAGTTTTAGGAGTTCGAAATTCCTATGGACAGATTTGAAAGGCAATCTAGTATTTTTGGCCTGAACACAAATCTCACATTTGTGTTTATTATCTATAGGAGTCTTAGGAATAAGATATAAGTTCATCATTCATTTAATAGATCCTAAATTCACATGACCTAGTCTGCCATGCCAAACATCGAAGGATTCAACATTTACAACAACAAAAGAAGGATTTAAAATTTTATTCATAGTACTTAAAATAAAAAGACCATCCTTTACAAATTCTTTCCCCACAAAAAGTTCATTCTTAGAAAAATTACTTTATTGGCCTCCATTACAATTTTGTATCATGAGACTACAAGAAGGGATCTACTAACTAGGTTTCTCCTAACTGACGGCACATGAAGCACATCAAAGAGAGAGAGAATTTTTTTTAATGTCATCTTCAGATCTATTCTTTCTCTTCCTACGATTTGTGCCATTGAGCCATCTCCTAGAGTCACGTCTCCTCCACCCGATTCCTGATAGGTTGAAAAATAGGAGCGATCAAACGAAACGTGAACATTAGCTCCAAAATCCAACCACCAATCATCAGAATGGTAAGAAATATTTACTACAGGTTGATAGCTTATAGACCTGAAGGAGCTGGAAGACCCATTCAGAATCATTTTAGCCTTTGGCTTGCCTTTCCCTTTGAATGAGGTCTTGACAAGTTCTTTCTTCCTTTGGAAGCAGTTGATGGCCGTATGGTTTGTTCTACCACACACAAAACAAAATCATCTTTGATCCTGAGTTTGACCAAAGTTTCTAGGTTTCTGATATTGCTAGTGATGAAGGTTTTGGTAATGAGGATTTTAGTGATTTGGTTAAAAACTCTGTCTCTTTTTGAAGGAGTTTTTCTTAGGTTTGAGATGGTGGTTAGCCTTGGGTTTGCCATGGCTTTCTACAAGATTTACTCTAGTTGTTGCATTAAGCTAGCTTTGGACTTTAACCTATATTCTTCTTCTGTTCTAAGTCTCTTTAGAGCTTGAGGGTATGTAATTAATAGATCCTTGTAGATGGAAGAGATCATTTGCGACATTAGACCAAGAAGGAGGGAGTTTGTCTATCAAGCATCCTATTTTATGCTCAATAGAAAAGAAAGTTCTTTTGGCTTGAACATGCCTAAGGTGTTCTTGGAATTCATGGATTTGGTCATTGATGGGTTTATTATCTACCATAACATATCTTTTGAGTATGGAGGAATTGAACCTTTCAATTCCAGCATCATCATAACCATATTCATTTTCAAAAGCATCCCAGAGTTCTTTAGCACTTTTATATTCAAAAAATATGTCATAAAGAGACTCAGACATAGCGCTTAATATTATGTGGAAACAGTGATAGTCTATTTTCTTAGGTGTCTTAGATTTGGTAGATGAAGAGGACTTGGATACCCCTATGTCAGACATAGTCTCATTAGAATCATTTGTGATGGGTGTGGACCCATCAATGGTAAAAATCAGACCTAAAGTGGTAAGCTAGAACTTCATTTAGCTCTGCCACCTTGAAGTAAGTGTCATTGAACTTTGAAGATTTGGCAGTGAAGGTCTCTTTCTTGTAGGTCATGTTTTCTAAAGTCTGTAAAATTTTTATATTTACTCAATAAGATGGATTAAGCTAAAAATTAACAGTTCAAATTATTTTAGTAATCTACCTTTAAAATTTTAGTTTTTCAAGTTTTGATAAGGTTGGGTTAGCTGTAGGGGCCGGATCCCAGCAAGCGGAGGTTCACTAGGAACACTTAAGTACCGGTTGCTTAGACGATTTTTTTGCCTAGTTGACAGAATGGCCCTTTCGGCTTGTACCCAAACAAATTTCTACTTTCAAACTTTAAAATTAAAATAATTTTACTAAATCAATCAACTGTTTATTTTAGCCTAAATTAAAAATATTGAGTAAGAAAAAACTAGTATTGACATGTTTGTGTAAGGTGTCAATTTACAAAAAAATAATTGATAATATCAGTCTTAGTTCACTGAAATAACAAAATTTTATTTAACCAATAATAACAATTTGTTACTAATATGACAAATATTTGACAAATAATAAGTAACTTGTTGGTAGTGAGCAACAAATATTAAATAGGTAATAAATCTTTGCCAACAGTATGACAAAATGAAAAGCTATTAAGAAGATAACAAATATTTTCTAACAAATATAACGAATAGCAAACAAATTTGTTAACAGTATATTTGGTAACAACGTTGTCGTGTTAACAGGATACAAAGTTGCTAACTTGCTAACAAATATTATGAATAGCAAGCAAACTTGCACACTTGCTAACGAGTATTTGCTAACAAAGTTGTTACTTGACAGAATACAAGAAACGAAATTGCCAATAGTGTAATGATAATTAAGAAGACTATAATTAACAAGTTGATTTGCTGTCAGAAAAAAAAGTATGTTTATTTGTTACAGAAGGAAAAAGCTTTATTTGTTAACAGAGAAGAGAACTTGTTGGCTTGTTAACAATTTAATGAATTGTAAATTAACAAGTTAATTTGTTAACCAAAAGAACTTTACTTGTTAACAGAAGAGAAAACGTGCATTAGCTATAATAGAAAATAGCAATGTTTACAGAATGCAAGAAGTCCTTAACACAATAGAAAATTTGTTTTAGTAGAATTGACGATCGTAATTAACATAATAGACAATTAAAATTAGAATTAACTCTTAGATTGTTATATTTTCTTCACTTTTCTTCCTTAAAAATTTGCAAGAAAATAAAATATAAATTAAAGGTTGCCGGCCTCCGGAAAAGTCATGCAAGTAACACTGCTCTAAAAGTTAGTCCGGGTCTATATGCAGACTGTATTCGAACGCTCCTAGGGGTAAAATCTCCGCTCTACCAGAATCTCCTTTCCACACACGACTTAGAGAGAGTGGCCCACACTACAAGAAATTCTGCTTATAATGACGGAAGTCAGTAACGGAATGAATATTCATTCACTAGTATAAGATTAATTGTGTCGGATTAAGGAAAACATTAGTAATACTATTTCTGACGGAATAAATATTTAGTTGCGACGGACTATGCCGTCACTAAACTTTATCTAATCATTAAATGAGAAAATAGACGTGAAAGTTTTAAATATGTTTTGTGAAAAATATTAGGGACTTCTAAATTAGTCACTAATAGAAAAGTAGTTTAATATTAAATAATAAATTTAATAAAAAAATATAATCAAATAATTTTAAAGATTTTTGGGACTAGATTAGCGGGATTGGAAAATTGGATGCCACTTTTTCTCTCTCGCGCCATCACTTTTTCCGTTCCAGGATATTTGGTCATAAAGGGTTTGTGATCCTCTCATCCTCTAAATATTTACTCCTCAAAATTTTCCTTTTCCTCTCCTCCTCCTCTCATCCTTCTCTATGTCATGAGGATTTTTTTCTCCTTGTAATTCTCTCATATCCTCCGTTATTTACTCATCTTCTCATTCTCTAATAAATTTTTTTATTTTATAGGTGCAATTTAGAGAGGTCAACGGAGTACAATTCTCTTTCACCACTCTAGGCCAGTGGGGTTCAATCATTTTCTATTGCTTCTCGTCCAGGGAGGAGATTCCATCAGCTCCAGGGAGGAGATCCCATCGGCTCCAGGGAGGAGATCCTACCGGCTCAAGTAAATTATAAAATCCTAACCATAATTTTCTTTCCCTATTTACTTTATTTTTATTTTCTTTAATTTGTTTGTTTTTATAATTTTCTAGATTTATTTGCATAGGAATGTGACTTTCTCTTTAGTGTTTTAAAATGAACTTGTGATTTATATGTAGGTTTTATGCTTATGTTTTCATGGCAAAGCTAAGAAGCATGAAGAGGTACCTGATCCAATTAATATCTTTTTTTTAGAGACAAACATACTCGAAAGGGTATAAAAATATGATGGGTTTATGAATATGCTAAGATGAAGTTTGTAAGTACTATTCTTCTACACTTAATATTCTTTGTTTTGTAAATATTCTGAAAAATTACCACTTTGGTTTGTATCCGAGCGCTCCTAGTGTAAAACTTCCGCTCCACCGGAATCTCCTTGCCGCACACGACTTAGAGAGAGTGACCCACGACTTAGTTCTGCCCAGAGCAACAATGAAGAACAGACAAGATTCGGTAAGATAGAATTTAGAGAGAGAGTTTGGACGTATATTTTTCAGTGCTGGTGAAGAGGAGAAAGGACTCAATATATATAGGCTGATTTGTTCCTTTGTAATGGCTAGGAATTTATGAACAGTAAATTCAAACATTACAAAGTAATAACAAATACAAAAAGTGGTACATTGTAACTGGACAAAATTAAAGTGTCCAATGTTACAAAATTGAAGGAATAGTAACGGTCAGGAAAAATAAAAATGAGGAGAAAAAAAAAATTTAGGGTCTCAGCTCGAACCCGAAGAGGAAATCGAATTGGCATTCGGCGTCCACAGATGTGGGTACGTACCTGCACCCGTTACACGCACCGAACCGAACCGAATCGAGCATAGCCGGGCCGGGTAGCGGCGGCGGCACGCGTGTGGCCCATGAGGTTACCCACGCAAGACTTCAATGACGCAAATGGAGACAAGGGAATATAAACACACGCAACTTGTATACTCTAGCCGATGTGGGACTATTAAAACAAGAGGAAAGTTAGTTTTCGATGAGAGGAGCAGTACCAGCACCAACACTGACAAGACAAAATTTAAAATTAAAATTAAAGTTAAAATTAAAATTCATATTAATAAATTAATAAATTGAAATTAAAATTACAATTAAAATTAAAACTAATATTAAAATTAACACTTAAGGTTAAAATTATGATTAACATTAACATTATCGTTAACATTAACATTAATATTAAAATTTAAATTAAATCTAAAATTAATATTAATATTAACTAAGAAAATGGATAATTAGTTTTTTTGGTTAGAATTTGTCATCTCAGTTGACATGTCAGATGTCACGTAAGCTGTTACGTAAAAAGAAATAGTTTTGAGGGACATTTTGGAGGTACGAATATTATTACTTTTTTTTTGCATACGAACCATGCATTTTTTTCTTCCTACTAATGAGAAAATAGGATGCAATCAAGAACATTTCAGAAAAAAAAGTTCATTTAAGTAAAATACAAGTACAAAAGTCGGAGGAGATCTGTTGTCCCCATTATTCTGTACTAATTATGTCACTTGTTCTCAGCATGTGACACATGTACTCAGCTCCTAATTATGGATACAAAAAACAAAAGTTGTCACATACTGAGACCAGATGACATAATTGACATAGAAATGAGTTGTCACAACATATCTGCTCCCTACAAAAGTAAGATTTGTATCCTCAAAAATGAGTTGAATACAAACAAATTAGATTCTAAAATTACTAATTAAACTAGAAATGCAAGTTAATAACCTTTCTTAAGTTTTCTGATAATCACTCATCATAAAAGTTACTACTCACAAAAAAGATAACATAGTTTTGTCAATCATAATTCATAAACTACGCAAAAATACAAGTATATATATATATATATATATATATATATATATATATATATATATATATATATATATATATATATATATATATATATATATATAATCATCCATATATCTTGAAAGGTGGGCTGGGGACGTCCTTCTTTCCCCTAATCCGGGTGCCCCTAACTCTGCTACTATTAGAGAGTTGTGGACCAGCGAGGGGGAGTGGAATTGGGAGCGGATCACGGAGATCGGAGAGGAGGTTGCTGCTGTCATTGCTGACTCGGGATTAACGATTGGCACGGATAGCGACGCTCTGTGGTGGTCCCTGACGACTAATGCATCATTCACTCTGGCAACCACGCATCGAGCGACCCGTGGCATAGGCGCATCTTCCCCCATCTTCGATGTTCTGGCAGTCTTGCATTCCCAAGAAGTGGTCCTTCCTGATTTGGAGAGCGCTCCGAAGAAAAATTCCTAATGATGGCACCCTCGCCACCATTGGCTTTAGTTTAGCCTCCGCGTGCCATTGCTGCTCGGTGAGACGGGCAGAAACCATCGAAAACATTTTTTATTATGGAGACCTGGCTATGGCAGTGTGGATCAGGTTCACCAACCTTGGCCTTCCGGACCTGGACGTACGGGGATTCAACCACTACCAAAATATCACATATTAGCGACGCCTAACAACGTCGCTAAACAGCAAAAAAAGTCGCTAACTTCTGACAGCGATGTTTTTAGCGACGTTTCAAGCATGTCGCGTTATTCATGGTCGCTAACTTGTAAAACGTCGCTATTCGTCGCTATAGCGACGTCATTCGGCGACGCTCGACGTCGCTAGTTTTAGCAACGTTTATCGACAAAAATGTTGCTAATTAGCGACATTACATTTCTTTGTTGATTGTCGATGTCCATTCAGGTTTTAGCGATTTTACAGTCAGAGATTAGCGACATTTTCTGACTCTATATCTGGCAATTTTTTGGTTGCCATGTCATTATTTTTACGACGTTTTACGATGTTACGATACTTGAATACCGACGTTCGGGTACTAGATTTGCTAACATGTACAGTTTGCCACGTTAACGGATATGCGACGTTCTACGACGTTCGGTGACGATTAGCTACATTTTGATTCTCAGTTATGCGACGTTCTAGCGACGTATGTATGCGTCGCTGACCGTCGCTAAGCGTTGCTAAACATCGCTAATTCCAAAAAAAGTAAAAAAACAGAATGTAGTATGCATTTCACATAAATAACAGTTATATTAAAAACATTGCACTTGCATTTAAAGTTTTAGTTTGCAAATAATAGACCCAGAGCAACCCTCCATAGAATTTTTTGGGTTCGCCGACCCCTTCGATGGAACTCTCAACACCATGAATGTTGGATGAAGTCCAATCCTATCTAGTCTTGTCTAGATCCAGTACATGGATATCTCAGGACATGCTTGCTTACGCTTTACTCATAGCAATAAATGGCTAGAGACCCGGTTCTGTTTAGGCGAAGGGTTACAATTTTGGTCCTTGTTTGGTTTAAGGATTGTAACCTGGCTTCCAGAATAGTTCCTCGTCCTCTCTTTATTTATTGCCTTATTTATATTTCATGTTTTCCTATTATTATTCTTGTTCATGTTCTGAAATGCTGGTTTTAGTTCTTAAGTGAAGCCTTCCTTGTGGCACTTGCTCTTTTTGGGGTCTGACCCAGCTGGTTTTGCATGGCCAGATTTCAGAGCAGCACCCGAGGATCTCCCAGCCTTCCAACCAGATGGTGAACACTAGACGTAACCCTGGCAACGAGTTGGTTTTATTTTGCTCTTCCACTCTATTGTAAATTATTCTTTTGAGGCGTTTAGCCACCGAGCAAGTGTTAGCTTGTGTTGAATACTTATATTTCTTGTCTGCCTAAGGGTTGTAACATGATTGACAAATCCTAGGGTTGATCATGTATGACTGAAACTCTTGTTAGTCCTCGCATTTTGTACGACTAGCTTCATGATCATCTATATATAAAATGTATGGGATACCTTACTATTGAATATCTGATTGTCTAACATCTTATAACTATTATTACTTGCTTGAGATTGAGACACTAGGCTTGTTCTTGACCATAAGAGACTGATGCCTTGTAGATAACCCTCATACATCTAGACAGCTGTGACCATATATCGAGCTGGATTACACTTCTATATACGTAGCTGGCTGTGTCTGTCCCCCGCTCTCCAGTATTCTGGTTCTGGGGCGTGACACGGTTTAAGTGGTGGCCAATGCAGGTCTTGTAAATCAAGATATGTGAGGATTTTACCGAATAAATGTCTTAATTAGCACTCGCCTTTGATCTCTACTCGTGTCTTCTAATCTTCCTGAAATCTTGGCCTGGTCACATGCTTATATCCTTGATTTATCTCGGTCCTTCCTTAATGTTGCCCATGTCATTTTCTTCAGTGGCATTGCTCCTGGTCCAGTCAATCAACCGAAAAGAGAACCACTAGTGAACTAGCCTCAACAAGGAAGCCAAGCCCAGCTCTCAGGAGCAGCCTCCCAAGTTATGCCTTCTGGGGATCTAGAGCCACAAGTTCAGCCAGTTCAGCCTGCAGAACCAGACGATGGAGTCCTGGTAGGACTTATCCGAGATTTGCTTGTGTCACAGGATCGTCGGGGCGATGCCCTGCACCAGACAGTACAAGATGCCATGGGCAGAGTTGGTTATCAAGGTAACAGTGCAGCTAACAATTTTAAGCGCCTGAATCCTCCCTTATTTGATGGCAGTGAAGATGCTATCGCTGTTGATGCATGGCTTCAGAACATAGAAGTTATCCTGGAGGCAGCTAGGACTCCCAGGGGAGAGAAGGTGGTTGTAGTATGCCTACAGTTATTGGACTTAGCCCACACTTGGTGGACGATGTTAGCAGTTGGATTGGCGACGCCTGTCCCATGGGCAACGTTCAGTGACAAGTTTCAGATCAAGTACTTTGATGCAGTGGCTCGATATGATCTGCAGACGAGATTCACCAATTTGAAGCAGATGAGCAGGATAGTCGATAGATATGCGGCCGAGTTTTCAAGACTGAGTCGGTTTGCTCCCACCTTAGTGGCAACCGAGTTGGATCGAGCGCAGCGGTTTCAGCAGGGACTACGCCTAGAAATTATTCTAGCTGTGCAGCAGTTCGAGCATCAGACTTTTGATGCTGTCTTGAGGTCAACTAGGTGGCACGATTATACCTTGCAGAGGATCGTGGATCGAACTGGAAGCAGGAAGAGGCCCCATGGGCAGATGAGTCTGTCCTCAGCACCATTTTCGACAGCTAGGGCTTTGTCGATTAGAGTTCCCTGAAGGGAGAATTCAGTTACGTCGGTTCAGCATTCAACACCGACGTACCCTCAGCAACTGAAGCGAAGGCAATCTTCCGTATTGGGTTGCACTCATTGTGGGAAGCTATGACATATTGTTTCGGAGTGTCGCAGAGAACAGGGATTGTGCTTGGCTTGTGGGGCACCAGACCACATGATAGGGTCCTACCCGAATAGAGCCAGTTCATTATCGTCGAACCTAAATAGTCGATCGGTTAGGAGACCAGCCCCAGTAGCAGTACAGCAGCAGCAGCAGTACCAGTCTCCGAGGCGATTGCCGCCTTAGGCACAAGCCTTCCAGCAGCAGAGACCACAGTTGTATGCCCAGACCCAAGCTCAGGTGCAGAACCAGCAGAGAGGTTTCCAGCAGAGGGGACCAGCATTCAGATGGCAAGGTTAGGCTATGGTTCTTACCGTAAAGGAAGAGTTAGCTTCAGGTGAGGTGGTGGCAGGTACCATTCTCGTCAACTCTTTTCCAGCATCAGTATTATTTGATCCAGGTGCATCGCTTTCATTTATGTCTGCACGATTCGCTACACGGATAGGACTGGAGCCCGAGTCATAATCAGTAAGGCTCAATATACTTACTGGTAATGGTCTTGTAGGAGTAGATAGAGTGCTTTCTTCATATCGAATCTTACTTAGCGATAGAAAGTTTTCTGCTAGGTTGATAGTGTAGGTCCTAAAAAATCAAGTTGCACCTATCAACAAAATTAGAAAATCAAGAAATGCAACTTTCAAATGAACTACACAGACATCAGATTACGGATCAATCAGATTGCGCACACTCGACTGTGCACACTTTCAACTGCGCAGGCTGACGTGGCAATGTCATCATTATCTGACAAAATCAAATCTTTCTGACAGCTGACAGCATGAAGAACGAGGAGACTGTTCGTTTATTGTGCCGCAAAGCGCTCGAGGACAGCTGTACATGCAGCGCAATCCATGCCAGCACAATCTATCTCAGCGCAATCCATCTTTGCGCAATTTGAAGTCAGCGTAATTCATGTGGCGTACTTCATTCTGACAAAAGTACACGTGGCATTCATGCCATCAAATGCTCGTTACGTGGCAACCGTCTTCACACGATCATGCGCATTTTAATCAAATGATGCCATGTGTCCAAGACAGTTGGTCCACGATCAGACAACTGTCTGCGCAGTCTGATGCTGCGCAATCCAGTTCCTGCGCAATCCAGCTTGCACCATCCAGAATAACTGAAAATTAGTTATTTCCAGAACTCTATAAATAGAGTTTCAAGTCTCCATTCAAGGGGATCAGTGATCATAGATCAGAGATCAGATCAGAGATAAAATCAAAGAGAGAGTTCAGAAGTTCTTGCCCAAGTGCTGCTGCATTCTTCCGAGGCTTTTGTCTTCAAATCAACTTCAGAGGCTATAGTCTTCAAAGTTCACATCATCCAAGGGATAAAGCAATCGTCTTCTAGATTGGATTCCTACAGTTGTACTTTCCCAGAATTCTTGTAATCTTTACAAAGCTTGTATCAATCAAGTTTCATACTTTTGTTTTTGTAAACAAATTGGCGACTCTGCTGGGGACGACTTTCTCCTCCGACGAGGAAGTGACAACTCAATGTGACGTAGCGTCTATCGGGAAGACACAGAAGACTCTGGTTGTGAAGGTCAACCAGACAGCCTATGAAGCCATGATCAACTCGAAGACCACTCCTCGCACTGCAACCACTTCTACTACGAGCACGGTGAGCCCAGTGTGGGTGTCCAAGACTGCTGTGCAGTCCATCAACTCTGTCAGCAAGACTGCTGCGCAGTCTGCCGATAAGCCTGCTACGCAATCTGCTGCACAGTCTACTTTTGCTGCCACTAAGACTGTTGCACAATCTGTCTCTGTCAAGAATGCTGCGCAATCTGTTGCTGTCAGTGCACAAAAGACTTCTTATGCTGCCTTGTCAAAGCATAAGACTCCTCTGCCTCTGGCGCAGTTGGCTGTCCATCTTCCTGCGCAAACCAACACTCCAGCAACTAGAATGTACTCTAAACACTGTGGCCAGAACTCCTGATGCGCAAACCACAGTGTCTGTGGCCAGAACCAGAAAGTTCTCTGTCAAGGACTCTCCTGTGCAACTTGCTAGTGCGCCATCCACTCATGCGCAAACCATGTCTGCACAATCTAAGAGAGATAGCCCTTTGGCTAATCTCTCTTCTTCTTACAACAAGGGGAAGAGTGCTGCTCCTCTCTAACACCCTGCTGCTCCTGCACATTCTACTGGGGGTAGTCTTTTGGCTATTCCTCCTCCTCTCCAGAACAAAGGAAAAGGCCCTTTGGTCTTTTTTCAAACTTCCTCGTCTCATGACTTGGAAGACAACAGAGGGAAATGTTCTTTAGCTAACCCTTCTTTCCAAAATAAAGGAAAAGGCCATTTGTTCTTTTCTCAGTCTTCCTCGGTCTTTACTGTAGAAGATCATACTGAATGTGCTCCGGCATCAGTCAGTACAAAAACTCTTTCATACAAGGATTCTTCTCTCTATGTTAAAAGAACGTGTACTGATCAAAGAGGTATTCTGCCTAATCCGATAGCAGAGTTCCAAGATCTCCCAACCCTCAAAATTTCCCGTTCCAGACAGGAAAAACTGCTGGTGTCTCAGACAGAAGCCCGTGGGGGTGAGTTTGCTGATTTAAGAACATATCTCAATCGACCAACTTCGGTAAAACGCAAGCAGCCAATGCCGAAGACCAAACATCATCAGAAGCAAACTTCCAGGATCAGGAATCCAGACACTTATGCTAATGAAGTAAGCACTTCTTTGTACACTCAAGGGACAAAACATTTGAAGAACCGAAACCATGTTCCAAATATTATCAAAGAATAAGTCCCTCGAACTTTTGCTCGTCCTGTTGCTGTTCTCGATCTCCGAGAACACCTCCAGCAAAGGCGGGACAACACTTCAACACTTCCAATTCAACCAAATGATCATCATCATTGTAATCACAAAGTTGTTATCAAGTGTTGTTGTCAAACAACAAGACGATCTGTCTTCGATCGTCTGAACTTTCCTAACTCTGAACTGATGTCTGAAGATGAAGATGAGGTTTTATACGCCTCCGTCAACATGACTTCCCGAGACACTGGGGGTAGAAGATGCTCTAAGCACGACAAACCTCAGCAAATCAAGAACAGCGAATTGCTGTACTCGAAGACAAGCTAAAAACCATGGCTGAAATGGTTGCTAGTATGCATTCTATCATCGTGGCACAACATATCACACAACCGACTGTACCTGCTGTGAATCCGGAGATCATAACATCTTCGGTACCTGTCAATGCTGGGCTAGGGGTAGTGTCTCCTCAAATACCTCCTGTGCAAGTACAAGTTCAACCTACACCCAGTCAATCAGGGGCTGGGGGTAGTGCTTACAATGCTGTTCCTCCTCCTACTACTCTGATTCAACCTGCTCCTTCTTCATCATCTGAAGATGCTAATGAAACTGTCAAACTCTTGCGAACCCAGTTCGAAGCCTTCAAAGAGAAAGATAACTTGCAAAGATTGGGAATCAAGCAACCTTACCCAGTTGGATGGAAGGAAGTCCCGTTCCCGCCAAAGTAAAAGATCCCAACGATCTCTTTGTTTAATGGCAGTACTTCTCCTAGCCAGTTCATCAATCATTTTGAGGTAATGACCGTTCAACTCCAGCCAAATGATGCTCTTCTTACCAGAGTGTTCGTCGGTTGTTTAGCCGACGTAGCATACGACTGGTACAGAAGTTTGCCCGATGGCTGTATCACTTCCTTCTCAGGTCTCAAGCAAATCTTTCTGGAACGGTTCTATGAAGGATTCAACGACATGACTATGTCGGCTCTCAACAAAATCAAATAAAAACATAATTAAACTGCTAAAAGTTTCATTGAAAGGTTCTGCCGTGAAGCCTTGATGATGCCTCCTGGAACTCCAGCTGCTGTCACTATTGATACTTGCAAGGCAAATCTTCTGCCCATCATCAGCATGTGGACAGGGTCTACTCAATTCCAAGACTGGCCATCCTTTATTGTCAATGCTAAAGCTGCTGAAGTTAGTGCTGACAAGTTCAAGTAATTAGGGGTACAAATGTCTAACCCCGACCGGGATAAACATCAAACATCAGGTGGTGGCAATCGCCAGAACAACTGCAAACCAAAAGAAACTTTAAACATCAATTTGAATAAAAACAAAGAATCTCTGGCGGTTAACGTAGCTCCTCCTACGTCCACTTCTACTCCTTCAGTACCTCCATCAAGAGAACCTCGTCCCAAAGTAGAGTATTCCTTTGACGAGAATGACACTGCTAGTATCTTTGATTGCTTACTAAAAAGCAATAAAATTCAACTTCCAGATCCTAAGAAGCCCGATGAAGTCGGTAAGACTGATCATCCCAAGTACTGTGTCTGTCATAGGTTCATCGGACATCCCACTTGAGCATGTTATGTGCTCAAAGGCAAAATCCAGGAGCTGGTCAACGCTGGCGTCGTCACTCTGCAACAAGACAAGAAGACTGTTACTGCAAATATGGTAACAGTTCAGTTCGGTGATTTTCCACCACAGATGGTGCAACATGGTGTCATTCCTCTTCCCAAGGCTACTCTTGAGATTGAGAATCTCCCTCTTCCACAAAGTGAAGGTCTCGTCCCCTTGTCTCTTGACAATGGCGAGATTATGTGGATTCATCCGGATCTTGCTTCAGAGTTTGAAGTTCCCTCTTCCTCCAAGAAGAAAGATCGCTCCAAGGGCAAGACAAAGACTTGCAACATGGTGTCTTTTGACCCCATAGTTGATGAAGAAATTCTGCTAGGTACCAGATCCGGAAAAGCCTACTTGAAAGAGTATCCTGAAACTCAAGAGAATCCTGCCTCTTCTTCTGAACCTGCTCCAGTACAATCTATTTCCTCTGAAGAAATTCCTTCTACATCCTCACCAGTTGTAGTACCTATTCCTCCCAAGCCGGTGGTTACTGACAAAGGCAAGCAACAAGTCCGCTTTAACAAACCCCTGAAGAAATCAACTCCTACAGGACTTGAAAAGCCGTACAACTTTGATATATTGGCTCAGCTAGCAAATACACCGGCTAGGCTATCAATCTTCGAGCTCTTGCGCCTTTCTAAAAAGACTCGAGAAACTCTAAGCGAGGCTCTTATGCAAGCTGAAACCTGCTTAGCTCTTCTCAAAAATTGGAAGCAGAACCGGTCTCTTGTCGTCATTGTCACAGCATATTATAGTTGATTCCAAACATCACTTTCACTCAGGATGATATGCTGCTGGAGGATAATAGACATGATCGTCCTCTCTACTATATAGGGTATGTCGATTCGATGAAAGTCGATCGTATCCTGATAGATCCAGGGTCTGCTCTCAGCATCATGCTAAAGACGATGCTAGACGCATTAAAGATACCAGTGCATAGTCTTTCAAGCACAATCACCACTATCTTGGGATTCAACCAAGGAAGGAGTGAACCTTTGGGCAAGATCCGCTTAAAACTTCAAATAGGCAATCTTCGTACGAAGGTTACCTTCTACATCATCGACAATCATGGTTGTTCTTATAATGCTTTACTGGGGAGACCATTCCTACATGAACACAACATTGTTCCATCAACTCTTCATCAATATTTCAAATATGTTGATGACAAAGGAGACGTTCAGAAGGAAGTTGCTGATCTTTATCCTTTCAAAGGCGTTGAAGCATACTACAACGACGCTCGCATGTACAAGGATAAATTTATGAAGGTTGTCTTATCTCTAGACACTAAAGAAGAATAAGAAACAGTGCCTAAAGATACCCTCATCATTCCTGTCAAAGGGCGTATATCTCGTCCTCAATCCTCCAAGCCACTGGCTATTCACTTGCGAGTCCAGAAGCAATCTATTGAAGATGATTATGATCAAAGGGAGCTCACCTCTTCTGAGCTGCTTGTTATTGACTTACGTCGTAACAAGGGTAAAAAGCAGCTCACTTCTTCTGAGCCACTTGTTATAGATCTATCTCATAACAAGGACAAAAGGGAGCTCACCTCCTCTGAGCCGCTTGTTATCGACCTTCGTCGTAACAAAGCTAATCCTCCTCTACATTCTTCTTCTCCCCCTCTTGTAATCAATCTGACCAAGCCTGCTAAGGCTAAAAGTCCTGTTGTAAATACTAATGTACAAATCAATGAAAAAGTATTTACTTTCCAGTATACTGATGTCATTTATCATGCTAAATGCTATTTAGATAAGTTAGATAACTATCAGTCATTTACAATAGGAGTTGTGCAATCTTTTCAAACAGAAGTTTCATGTGAACATCCGAAGGATTCATATCGTATTGTTCCCGCTCGTAAGAAAGGTGAACGTCCAATACTTTTTAGTAAATGACCGGAACAAAAATTCAGCTATACGGATGATAGCAAAGTTAACGACATGGGACATTTTCAACTCCTTCGTTACAGTCAACAATCAAAAGACATCGTCCGAAAGATGGGTTATGACTTCAAGAGCGGCCTCAACTACGGTAAAGGTAGAAAGACTCCTCTCCGTACAGCTGTTCCAAAAGGAAAGTCAGATATGTATTATAGCAGGACCAAAAGAGGTCTCGGATATGCTTCTCCTCCGATGTTATCCCCAGCAGGTTCTGAATCCGATAGTGAAAAATGCTCTAATTCTTCTGATTCCAGATCATAGGATTCTGATACCAGCATTGGTCAAATTCATCGATTGACTGTGTCTTCTAACATGGTCTCCGCCGAACTTCCAGAAGGCTATGATGAGGATATTGAAGAAAGTTCTGAAATAGATCCTTGGGCTCAATGAATGGATACCCAATGGGAACTCCGATTTGAACAAAGAGAACCTCCTACCGAAGACGTAGGAGAGAGCGGGTCACCTCGTCCAATATTTATCAGCAAGAACCTTTCAGAAGAGGATAAACAAGAATTAATTCTTCTGATTAAAGAATACATTGATGTATTTGCCTGGAGTTATGAAGACATGCCAGGACTGGATCCTAAAGTTGTTACTCACAAGCTGAACATTCTGTCGAATGCAAAATCGGTCAAACAACAACAAAGACGTTTCAAATCGAAAATGATGGATGCAATCGATGATGGCTTTATTCGAGAAGAACAACATCCTGATTGGGTAGCTAATGTTGTTCCAGTTCTAAAGAAAATCGGCAAAGTTCGAGTCTGCATCGACTTCCGGGATCTTAATGAAGCATGTCCAAAAGATGAATTTCCTCTCCCTATCACGGACGTCATGATTGACAACACCTGTGGGTTTGAAAGAATATCTTTTATGGACGGATTCTTCTGATACAATCAGATTCGGATGCATCCTGAAGATGAAAAGCATACTTCTTTCCGTACTCCTCGTAGAGTCCATTGCTACACTGTAATGCCGTTTGGTCTCAAGAACGCTAGTACAACATACCAATGAGCCATGAGTACCATCTTTCGAGATCATTTGCGTAAGACTGTCGAATGCTATGTTGACGATATTGCTGTCAAGAGTCGTCTGAAGGAAGATCATATCCAAGACTTGAGAACCATCTTCAATCTCATGCGCTAACACCAACTCAAAATGAATCCCACCAAGTCATTCTTGGGTGTCTCTAGTGGCAAATTTCTCGGCTTCGTCATTACCTCTAAGGGTATACACGTAGATCCCGAGAAGATCAAAGCCATTCAAGAGATGTGTCCTCCACGCAACCTAAAAGACTACGAGGATTCCAAGGTCGACTTGCATACATCAGAAGATTCATTTCGAATCTGTCTGGACGCTGTAGACCATTCACTCAACTCATGAAGAAGGGTGTTTCTTTCGTTTGGACCGAAGAATGTCAACGAGCATTCGACGACATCAAGCGGTATCTTATGAATCCACCAGTCTTGGTGCCACCAATCTCTGGCATACCATTCTTAATGTATGTCCGCGCTATGGATCATTCATTGGGTGCTTTACTTGCCCAAAAGAACAAAAAGGTCATGAACAAGCCATCTACTATCTCAGTCATACTATGATTGGTGCTGAACATCGTTATAGTCCGGTCGAAAAAGAATGCCTAGCTCTCATGTTTGCTGTTCAAAAGACTCGATATTACATTATTGGCCAAACTATCCATGTCATATCCCGAGTTAATCCTCTTTGGGCACTCATGAAGAAATCCAGTACACTCAATTCTCGGCTGGCTACATGGGCCATTTTGTTAGCCCAATATGACATGGTATATGTTCCTCAAAAGTCCGTCAAAGGTCAGGCACTGGCAGATTTCTTAGCGGCTCATCTTGTGCCAGAAACATCTAAACTCTACGATAAAATTCCAGATGAGACATTAGAATCCAATGCAGTCTCAGAAGGATTTCCTACTTGGCGTCTATTCTTTGACGGTGCATCCAGAATTGGACCCAATGGTGCCATTGTCCCAGGAGTCGGAGTTATCCTCGTCTCTCCCGATGGGTCAGTTATTCAAAGAGCCTACTCCCTAGATGAGCCTTGCTCCAATAATGTGGCAGAGTACAATGCTCTACTCATTGGCCTTCAGCTAGCCAAACAACTAGACATCGAATATCTTGAAGTTTATGGTGACTCTAAGTTGGTTGTTAACCATGTTAGAGGAACCTATGAAGTTTGCCATCAAGATCTGGTGCCTTACTTTGAAGCAGCAATCAACATGGCTACATCATTCAAAGCTTTCTTCATCGAATATGTATGCCGAGCTTGTAATACTGAAGCAGATGCTTTGGCCAATCTTGCAGCAGTTTTAGCCATCCCCATCAGAAGACAACAAGTGGTGGTTATCTCTAATCGAGAATTATTCTGTGTCGAAAATAATCGTAATATTGAGTTCAGTAATTTTACTGAAGTCAATGTTATCAGTGATGATTGGAGAACTCCCTTCATCGACTTTGTGGTTCTTGACTTACTCCCTAAAGATCCCAAGGAGGCTACGAGTATCCGTCGACGGTCTCTACGGTTCTATTATAATCAGACCACCAAGACTCTCTATCGGCGAACTTATGACGGCCTACTCTTGCACTGTCTTACTGGTGAGGAAGCAAAACAAGTACTACATGAGACTCACGACGGCGTTTGTGGAGCACATTAACCCGGTCCTAAGCTACAGGATCGCATTCGACGCATGGATTATTATTGGCCCTCTATGGTTTCTGATGCCATTGATTATGCAAAGAAATGTCGAGCTTGTCAAATCCATACAGATTTTATTCATCAACCATCGGAGTTCCTTCATCCGACGGCTGCCTCCTGGCCTTTTGAAGCTTGGGGCATGGACATCATTGGTCCTATCAATCCTCCCTCTTCTAGAGGACATCGGTTCATCTTAGCAATAACCGATTACTTCTCTAAATGGGCCGAAGCTATACCATTGGCTGAAGTCAAGACTAGCAGTGTTATTAATTTCGTCAAACACTATGTCATTTATAGATTTGGTGTACCTCGACGAATCATCCATGACAATGGACCTCAATTCATCAGCCAAAAGTTCACGAGGTTTTGTGACGATCACCGGATTGATAATGTCGCTTCAACAGCCTACAATCCTGCCGCTAACGATTTAGCTGAAGCTTTCAACAAAACCATTATCAAGCTCCTTAAAAAGTTTGTATCTACTAACAAACGGAATTGGAGTAAAAATCTTGGTGAATGTCTTTGGGCTACCGACGAAGTCGCAATCCACAGGTTTTACACCTTTCTCTTTAGTGTATGGCTGTGAGACAGTTCTTCCTCTAGAACTTCAAATTCCTTCTCTGGGATTGCTATTGCTACGAACTCATGATAGAGAACAACGATTCTTCGACTTCAAGAGTAGAAGCATCGATGAAAAGCGGCTATTAGCTCAACAACATTTGAGTTGTATCAAGCCCGCATCTCAAAGACTTTCAACCGCAAGTTAAAGTCAGGCCTTTCCGCAAGGAGAACTTGTCTAACAGTAGACGTCCTATGACTATGACTCACTCAAGCAAAGT